>OU795043.1:56956165-57556165 GCA_917208275.1 Patella pellucida
ATTTTGAGTACAGAAAAATTAAAAAAATATAAAATTAAAAAAAAAATTATTGAATTTTGTCGAAAAATTTTGATTTTAATGCAAATTTCTCAAATTTCAGTTTTTATTTAATTTGTAACAGTAAGAAAAATATTTTAATGTCCAATTTTGGATTATTCTGCCTCACAAAGCACAGATAAAGTGAGCAGTATTATAATTTCACCTAATTTTGTCTAAAAATCAGGAAAATTCACCGAAAATCTACAGATTGTCCCATTTCGGTGTAGTAATTAATGCTTACATGACTACTCAAATGAGTCAAAATGTCTAAAAATACCCTTATTTTCATTGCTAATATAACTTAGATGGGATCTATAAGTTTGTCGGGTTTAGAAATAACTCCAGCTTTTCTACAGAGAATTGAAATTGGGTCACACTCAGTTAATAATGTACAGCAGATGGATAGGTACAAAATGTTCAAAATTGGGGTTGGCTCCATTTTCCACTATTTTACCAAGAATGAGCTTTTTTTCTTCTTTAAAACATTAAATTCTTGCATTTCCTTCATGTAGGAAGCAATATCTCAGTCTTTCTGGGCATTTTTACTACATCATTCTGTTTAAAGAGGCTAAAATGCTCCACCCCACCCTTTTTTATTAATGTGTTTTGAGAGATTTAATTGCACCTGTGTTGACAATTGAATGGTAGTAATTGAAATTTGGGGTTAAATTACAGCTCGAAATATTATTTGTCACCAAAAAATAGTTATTTTGTACATTTCAAGTATTTCTTACCTTTTTTGTTTAAAGTCAAACTTAGAACCCTAAAACATGCCAGGCAAATGAGACCACACCCTGGTACAAAACTGGTGTAAATGTGTAAATGTCAGCCTCATGTTCAATATTTTGTTATCAAAATCTAGGATTTGTGATGTTTCTTGCAATTATCTGGCTTATAGAACAATAAAATGTAAATTTTGCTCCTTTTCAGGCCTCCTTTTTGGTGTCAATTCTGTCACAACCACTTTTTTGACTTCATTTTTTCAGGAAATTGATGTAAAGGTCAAGACATCTTGTTCCAGCACAAGGACTGCACTAACACTTTGTAAAATGCCTCTGAGGTTTGAGATGTTGGAAACCTTGAAATATTCCCAAATATGTGAAAAATGTGTATTCTGTGACCTTTTTGTTTAAGGGGGAGTGATCATGGACTAAATATTGCATTTTTTTCATTCATCAAGGCCTATTTTAAACCATAATTCATATTTATTGCACCTATTTTGGTTTCTATGCACATATGTTAGCCAGGGATGGTAAAACATAGCTGTTGGACAGATTCCTTTGATAATGTTAGATCTGCCACCAAAGATTAGTTTGATTCAATCTGTGGCATGGTCAGGGGGTAGGGATACATGTTTTAGTATAAATCTCTAATATTACAATCAATGCAATTGATTTGCAATTTTTCTGTTTGCATATTGTCCACAGATTTTAAAAATATATTTTTTGCCAGTCTGGATATTTAAAAAAGTGGAAAATTATTGGTATTTTGAAAGATGCTACATGTAAATTTGGTACATTTTTCATGACATGGCAGTAAAAAAATATTTTTTTGAAAAAAATTCCAAATTATAAGTGCTTTCTATGTAGTTTGTTTGCAATTTGTCTAAATTTTTCACAGAACTCAAATACTGCCTCCAATAAGGAAGCTTTTAAAATTTTAGCACAAAAGGCCCATGGCCCTCAGATACACCACTGTACATAAAGCAGCATGTATACTTAAAGGGCCAACATTTTTGAAGTTATTTTTTGATTTTGATTTCCTTTCACCGGCATGTTGCAAGAACACATATGAAGCAAATAAAAAGGGCCCTTTGGTGATACCTGAGGTTTTTCCCCTATGTCTGTGTAGAACAAGGCTTTGACTGAAATGCCTTAGTTTTGAAAATATGAAGACTAAATTATCAGAAAATATGTATAAAATATTTTGAGTACAGAAAAATTAAAAAAATATAAAATTAAAAAAAAAATTATTGAATTTTGTCGAAAAATTGTGATTTTAATGCAAATTTCTCAAATTTCAGTTTTTATTTAATTTCTAACAGTAAGAAAAATATTTTAATGTCCAATTTTGGATTACTCAGCCTCACAAAGCACAGATAAAGTGAGCAGTATTATAATTTCACCTAATTTTGTCTAAAAATCAGGAAAATTCACCGAAAATCTACAGATTGTCCCATTTCGGTGTAGTAATTAATGCTTACATGACTACTCAAATGAGTCAAAATGTCTAAAAATACCCTTATTTTCATTGCTAATGTAACTTAGATGGGATCTATAAGTTTGTCGGGTTTAGAAATAACTCCAGCTTTCCTACAGAGAATTGAAATTGGGTCACACTCAGTTAATAATGTACAGCAGATGGATATGTACAAAATGTTCAAAATTGGGGTTGGCTCCATTTTGCCACTATTTTACCAAGAATGAGCTTTTTTTCTTCTTTAAAACATTACATTCTTGCATTTCCGTCATGTAGGAAGCAATATCTCAGTCTTTCTGGGCATTTTTACTACATCATTCTGTTTAAAGAGGCTAAAATGCTCCACCCCACCCTTTTTTATTAATGTGTTTTGAGAGATTTAATTGCACCTGTGTTGACAATTGAATGGTAGTAATTGAAATTTGGGGTTGAATTACAGCTCGAAATATTATTTGTCACCAAAAAATGGTTATTTTGTACATTTCAAGTATTTCTTACCTTTTTTGTTTAAAGTCAAACTTAGAACCCTAAAACATGCCAGGCAAATGAGACCACACCCTGGTACAAAACTGGTGTAAATGTGTAAATGTCAGCCTCATGTTCAATATTTTGTTATCAAAATCTAGGATTTGTGATGTTTCTTGCAATTATCTGGCTTATAGAACAATAAAATGTAAATTTTTCTCCTTTTCAGGCCTCCTTTTGGTGTCAATTCTGTCACAACCACTTTTTTGACTTTTTTGACTTCATTTTTTCAGGAAATTGATGTAAAGGTCAAGACATCTTGCTCCAGCACAAGGATTGCACTAACACTTTGTAAAATGCCTCTGAGGTTTGAGATGTTGGAAACCTTGAAATATTCCCAAATATGTGAAAAATGTGTATTCTGTGACCTTTTTGTTTAAGGGGGAGTGATCATGGACTAAATATTGCATTTTTTCATTCATCAAGGCCTATTTTAAACCATAATTCATATTTATTGCACCTATTTTGGTTTCTATGCACATATGTTAGCCAGGGATGGTAAAACATAGCTGTTGGACAGATTCCTTTGATAATGTTAGATCTGCCACCAAAGATTAGTTTGATTCAATCTGTGGCATGGGCAGGGGGTAGGGATACATGTTTTAGTATAAATCTCTAATATTACAATCAATGCAATTGATTTACAATTTTTCTGTTTGCATATTGTCCACAGATTCTAAAAATATATTTATTGCCAGTCTGGGTATTTAAAAAAGTGGAAAATTATTGGTATTTTGAAAGATGCTACTTGTAAATTTGGTACATTTTTCATGACATGGCAGTAAAAAAATATTTTTTTGAAAAAAATTCCAAATTATAAGTGTTTTCTATGTAGTTTGTTTGCAATTTGTCTAAATTTTTCACAGAACTCAAATACTGCCTCCAATAAGGAAGCTTTTAAAATTTTAGCAACAAAAGGCCCATGGCCCTCAGATACATCACTGTACATAAAGCAGCATGTATACTTAAAGGGCCAACATTTTTGAAGTTATTTTTTGATTTTGATTTCCTTTCACCGTAGTAATTAATGCTTACATGACTACTCAAATAAGTCAAAATGTCTAAAAATACCCTTATTTTCATTGCTAATATAACTTAGATGGGATCTATAAGTTTTTCGGATTTAGAAATAACTCCAGCTTTCCTACAGAGAATTGAAATTGGGTCACACTCAGTTAATAATGTACAGCAGATGGATATGTACAAAATGTTCAAAATTGGGGTTGGCTCCATTTTCCACTATTTTACCAAGAATGAGCTTTTTTTCTTCTTTAAAACATTAAATTCTTGCATTTCCTTCATGTAGGAAGCAATATCTCAGTCTTTCTGGGCATTTTTACTACATCATTCTGTTTAAAGAGGCTAAAATGCTCCACCCCACCCTTTTTTTATTAATGTGTTTTGAGAGATTTAATTGCACCTGTGTTGACAATTGAATGGTAGTAATTGAAATTTGGGGTTGAATTACAGCTCGAAATATTATTTGTCACCAAAAAATGGTTATTTTGTACATTTCAAGTATTTCTTACCTTTTTTGTTTAAAGTCAAACTTAAAACCCTAAAACATGCCAGGCAAATGAGACCACACCCTGGTACAAAACTGGTGTAAATGTGTAAATGTCAGCCTCATGTTCAATATTTTGTTATCAAAATCTAGGATTTGTGATGTTTCTTGCAATTGTCTGGCTTATAGAACAATAAAATGTAAATTTTGCTCCTTTTCAGGCCTCCTTTTTGGTGTCAATTCTGTCACAACCACTTTTTTGACTTCATTTTTTCAGGAAATTGATGTAAAGGTCAAGACATCTTGTTCCAGCACAAGGATTGCACTAACACTTTGTAAAATGCCTCTGAGGTTTGAGATGTTGGAAACCTTGAAATATTCCCAAATATGTGAAAAATGTGTATTCTGTGACCTTTTTGTTTAAGGGGGAGTGATCATGGACTAAATATTGCATTTTTTTCATTCATCAAGGCCTATTTTAAACCATAATTCATATTTATTGCACCTATTTTGGTTTCTATGCACATATGTTAGCCAGGGATGGTAAAACATAGCTGTTGGACAGATTCCTTTGATAATGTTAGATCTGCCACCAAAGATTAGTTTGATTCAATCCGTGGCATGGTCAGGGGGTAGGGATACATGTTTTAGTATAAATCTCTAATATTACAATCAATGCAATTGATTTGCAATTTTTCTGTTTGCATATTGTCCACAGATTCTAAAAATATATTTTTTGCCAGTCTGGATATTTAAAAAAGTGGAAAATTATTGGTATTTTGAAAGATGCTACATGTAAATTTGGTACATTTTTCATGACATGGCAGTAAAAAAATATTTTTTGGAAAAAAATTCCAAATTATAAGTGTTTTCTATGTAGTTTGTTTGCAATTTGTCTAAATTTTTCACAGAACTCAAATACTGCCTCCAATAAGGAAGCTTTTAAAATTTTAGCACAAAAGGCCCATGGCCCTCAGATACACCACTGTACATAAAGCAGCATGTATACTTAAAGGGCCAACATTTTTGAAGTTATTTTTTGATTTTGATTTCCTTTCACCAACATGTTGCAAGAACACATATGAAGCAAATAAAAAGGGCCCTTTGGTGATACCTGAAGTTTTTCCCCTATGTCTGTGTAGAACAAGGCTTTGACTGAAATGCCTTAGTTTTGAAAATATGAAGACTAAATTATCAGAAAATATGTATAAAATATTTTGAGTACAGAAAAATTAAAAAAATATAAAATTAAAAAAAAAATTATTGAATTTTGTCGAAAAATTGTGATTTTAATGCAAATTTCTCAAATTTCAGTTTTTATTTAATTTCTAACAGTAAGAAAAATATTTTAATGTCCAATTTTGGATTACTCAGCCTCACAAAGCACAGATAAAGTGAGCAGTATTATAATTTCACCTAATTTTGTCTAAAAATCAGGAAAATTCACCGAAAATCTACAGATTGTCCCATTTCGGTGTAGTAATTAATGCTTACATGACTACTCAAATGAGTCAAAATGTCTAAAAATACCCTTATTTTCATTGCTAATGTAACTTAGATGGGATCTATAAGTTTGTCGGGTTTAGAAATAACTCCAGCTTTCCTACAGAGAATTGAAATTGGGTCACACTCAGTTAATAATGTACAGCAGATGGATAGGTACAAAATGTTCAAAATTGGGGTTGGCTCCATTTTCCACTATTTTACCAAGAATGAGCTTTTTTTCTTCTTTAAAACATTAAATTCTTGCATTTCCTTCATGTAGGAAGCAATATCTCAGTCTTTTTGGGCATTTTTACTACATCATTCTGTTTAAAGAGGCTAAAATGCTCCACCCCACCCTTTTTTATTAATGTGTTTTGAGAGATTTAATTGCACCTGTGTTGACAATTGAATGGTAGTAATTGAAATTTGGGGTTAAATTACAGCTTGAAATATTATTTGTCACCAAAAAATGGTTATTTTGTACATTTCAAGTATTTCTTACCTTTTTTGTTTAAAGTCAAACTTAGAACCCTAAAACATGCCAGGCAAATGAGACCACACCCTGGTACAAAACTGGTGTAAATGTGTAAATGTCAGCCTCATGTTCAATATTTTGTTATCAAAATCTAGGATTTGTGATGTTTCTTGCAATTATCTGGCTTATAGAACAATAAAATGTAAATTTTGCTCCTTTTCAGGCCTCCTTTTTGGTGTCAATTCTGTCACAACCACTTTTTTGACTTCATTTTTTCAGGAAATTGATGTAAAGGTCAAGACATCTTGTTCCAGCACAAGGATTGCACTAACACTTTGTAAAATGCCTCTGAGGTTTGAGATGTTGGAAACCTTGAAATATTCCCAAATATGTGAAAAATGTGTATTCTGTGACCTTTTTGTTTAAGGGGGAGTGATCATGGACTAAATATTGCATTTTTTTCATTCATCAAGGCCTATTTTAAACCATAATTCATATTTATTGCACCTATTTTGGTTTCTATGCACATATGTTAGCCAGGGATGGTAAAACATAGCTGTTGGACAGATTCCTTTGATAATGTTAGATCTGCCACCAAAGATTAGTTTGATTCAATCTGTGGCATGGTCAGGGGGTAGGGATACATGTTTTAGTATAAATCTCTAATATTACAATCAATGCAATTGATTTGCAATTTTTCTGTTTGCATATTGTCCACAGATTTTAAAAATATATTTTTTGCCAGTCTGGATATTTAAAAAAGTGGAAAATTATTGGTATTTTGAAAGATGCTACATGTAAATTTGGTACATTTTTCATGACATGGCAGTAAAAAAATATTTTTTTGAAAAAAATTCCAAATTATAAGTGTTTTCTATGTAGTTTGTTTGCAATTTGTCTAAATTTTTCACAGAACTCAAATACTGCCTCCAATAAGGAAGCTTTTAAAATTTTAGCACAAAAGGCCCATGGCCCTCAGATACACCACTGTACATAAAGCAGCATGTATACTTAATGGGCCAACATTTTTGAAGTTATTTTTTGATTTTGATTTCCTTTCACCGGCATGTTGCCAGAACACATATGAAGCAAATAATAAGGGCCCTTTGGTGATACCTGAAGTTTTTCCCCTATGGACACAGGTCACCAAATATTCCTGGGTCGTCACCCACAAATGTAGGTCGAAAGTTATTTTTAGTCTCTCTCTCCCTTTCTCTTTTCCCCCCTTTTGCATGGCGATTTTTGTTGACTTTTTGTTGTAGAATCGAAAAAAAGGGTTTGAAAATACATTTTCTGCCAGGTTTTGGTGAATATTCATGATTTTGAGGCGGAAGGATACAAGAGTTGTGAGGTTGGTTACGTTGAAATGTAGGGCCTGACATTGCATGTTTTCTTGTCCCTATTTCCAGCTTGTGTATCTCAATTTTTTCATGGTCAACCTCATACATGCTTTTGGGCAATAGTTTGCCATATGTTGCTCCATCTGTGGCAAAAAGCGTTTTACCCAACGAAAACTTGGGAAAAAGTTAGAGCCGGTCTAAGAGACAAGAATTAACATTAGAGTCAATGGGGAAAGAATTAGTGACCTGTGGCCATATACCTACGCTCATACATTTGCGATAAGGCTACCGGTTTACTTTAAACGGGAATACGTGTAGCTTTTACAAAAAAGGCCCAAATCGCGTATTTTGTAGAGTGTATATTATAATTTTAAGAGTTCATAATTGTAATATTTGCTTTTATTGGTGCATATTTCAATATTTCGTTTCGAGATATATTTAATTGGGAATTTGTTGGCCGAATGGTTAACGCGTCCGTATTGAATCACAAGGTCTGTCATTGAGTGAGGTAGGCGTAAGTAGGGGTCCGTATAAACCTGTATCAATGTGCCAACATTGATTCCCTTGTAATATATGAACTAAAATATAACCAACGCTCAATTTGTCAAGAACTAAATGTTTTACAAATGTATTTTTCAGATGAGGGAAAGATTAAGATAATAGCTGGAATTCTCATCTGTATGATTATCCATTCTGGATGATGAATAGCAGATCCTATTCAAATCTAATGAAAATCAGATGGTATCGAGAGTTGATTATGACCTTATGTTAATAAATGTCTAGACATTTAGCTCTAATACATAATGTATGTAACGATGGAAATTTGTCAACGTTCCCATACCATTTTTCTTGGGGTTAAATGTCACAATTTTCATAAGTACGCGGAATTTGTCTCTATAGAAAATGTTAACTAATAATTAAAGATGCAATATTAAAATATTATCTTGAATACCAAAAATACTACACCAATCAATCGGTTGGGTTTTGGTTTTTTTTACGGATTTTGAAATTAGTTTCATTACCAATTGTCTATTAAAGGAGAGAATGTTCCATTTTTAAAGGTAGAATTGAACGTTACCATTTTTTGTGTTTGAATGATTTGAGAGCAGTTTTACGTTCCTAATCAATAACTAGTTGTTTATTATTATTAAAATATTTTATGATTGTATTGATTTACTGGTTTGTGAATACAATTTTCATACAATTTATAAATTTCAAACGGTATTTTATTTCAAACGGAAATCATGTCATGACTTTTTGTCGTTAGTCATTAAATAACAGTGTTTATTTACTTTGTTTCCCTATTCCGATGAAAATTGTGTATTACTAGTTACATTATCATAGATATTGTTCAATAATTTAGTTTTCACTTATGATTTATAATGTTTTCAATAAATTGTAAACCGTTAGTACGAGCTAGCGTGTTCACGTGTTGATAAAAGTAACAACGTCTCTAACTCAGTATCATCTAAGTCTTAGACATAAAAAACACGAATTGTCTGTCAATTTAAATCAACACTGATGATGTGATCTTACCGGGAAAATTTTAGGTCCCAAACATTAGCGATTTAGCTCCTTTGAGCTCATTATTCACAATTTCTTTAAGAGTTTGTTTACGTTTGGAGTACAATATTGTGTCATGTTATACGTCCACAGCCATGGGATTGCTGGTAAAACACTATGCTGGATTGTGCCTACACGCACAGCTTTATACCAACACGATTAGAGATTTGAATAATTTAGTAGATACTTGGCGCATGGTCTGTGCATTAATATCATTGATGTAGCACCTTTAAATGATGAAGATGAAGATAATGTGGATGTATATGGCCGTCGTCCCCGAATGTGTGTGTGCATGTATGTATGGATGTGGGTCGTCTACGGGCCCAATTCTTCAGGGATTGTCTTGAAACTTTACATACTTCTTCTTTATACCCTAAAGACGAACCAAGCATCCATGGATAGAGCTACACAAATTATCTACAGGCTATGTAGTGCATGCTCTTCACCAAATGACAGAGGCACGCCCAATTTTGGTATTTATTTGTTTGTCATCTACAGACCGCATATCTTAACGGATCATCTTGAAACTTTGCATACTTATTCCTTATACCCCAGGGGTCATCCTTATTGCTTGTGTTACATGCTACACCCCCAGGGGAACAACTTAAACATCTAGTAGTTAGAATAAGGCTATATTTTCTGGACCTGTCGAGACAGCAAGAGTGTTGTTATTGTCCCTTTCAATATAAGGCAATAAAAAACACGTGCCTTTACATAAACGTATTAAATCTAGTCGAAAGAGCGAGCTCGGGATGAATTGCCGAGGGGGTCAGGTCTGGGGCACTCTCTACTACTACTTTAACTCAGTGAGCCGTTGAGGCTGCCCTTATATGAACGTATATATTTACATGACTATGACTCACTGTAAAATATATTAAATTAATGTTTATGTTATGATTGATTACACAATTTTAAGTATCTCCACGGTCGATTTCGTATGAAATTTAATTTCCGTTGTTACCTTCTTTCCCGATCCAATATTTTGAGCAAACATACAAAATATTATAAGTTTCTGTTGGCATAAAAGTTATATGAAGCGAACTGGTATATATTATATAGGATGTGGACAATTTTTTAAAAGAAATGTTTAGTGGGTGCTGAAGTTAGTATTTTGAACGTGGGTGGACTCTCACCACGTGGTAGGTTATTCCACTATGATGTCAGCAAATATGGCCGCCGAGTTTATATCAATTTTATCCTACCTGCTCTAGTTTTCTGTCAATTTCTATGAAATAAAGGCCATTTTTAATTGACAGAATGGACAGAGTTCAAACATATAAAATGAAATGGGGTTTAACGTCCTACTGTTCTACGGTATGAGGGAAATTTTATCCTACCCGCTCTTGTTGTCTGTCAATTTCTATGTAATAAAGGCCATTTTTAAGTGACAGAATGGACAGAGTTCGAAAATATAAAATGAAATGGGGTTTAACGTCCTAATGTTCTACGGTATGAGGGAAATTTTGCCCGGAAAATCTGGATGAACCTTCACAGCCAATGCCCCCGACCTCCAGGCTAGCGAGCTTACCGACTTAGTACCAACCATGCATGATCCCCCTATTAAAATACTGATGACGGAACATAAATGGGTGTGTATTAATAAAGGCAAGTCAGAATGAGAAACATATTTCTGTCTAATGGACTAAAAAAACAGATAATACGCAGGATCAAAAGATGTAGAGTTTTAATTTATTTATTTGTCATTTTGCATATATATTTAAAGTCCAGAATAATTGCACATGTATTTCATAGACATTTTAAACGTGTTTTAAAATCAATCATGTCCTGTTGGGCCGTATATATCAAATTTTGTCTGAGAGAGAGTTGAGAGAGAGAGATTTAATGTCCACGCGGCACAAAGTAGGTCATTTCCGGACTGACATGTGGTTCAATTTTATTTCAATAATTCGATTGCGGGTCGAGGTTTTAGCTGTGGGAGGACACCGGAGAAAATCCACGAGGTTAAACAGGTGACCCTACTCCTTGTCACGTGCGACCGGATAATCGAAATCACGCCAACTGATGCAATAGACATCCAACCCCTCTTTGCTGTGTAGGATGTAAGCAAGTAAATTGAGCTATAAAAAATCCTTTGCGCCCGCGCATAGACTGTCCACACAACTAATTTTTGGCAATCTGCGCCCCTGCTAGCATTACGTACTTTAAAACAGACCAGATTTTACAGCAACCCGATTTAAGTGGAATCCAAAACAACAAAATAGACAATACGGAAACAATAAATTCTACACATGGACAAACACGTGACATTTACATTCGGTCATCTGTTTAATTTATTCATATAATGATTTCACCTTAGATGTGGCGGCTTCTTAAGATGCTTTCCTTGGCCAGGCTAAGTATAAACTTTTTACACTAGCGCCACTCAATAGTGGAAAGAATCGATATGAAGCTTGGTTGGTACTCTTTATGAGAAATACCAGTCCCTTTTGATGCTTGTTTTCTTATACTGAGAATGAAACTAGTTTAATTTACTATTCATGCACCCCGATGAACAAACCTCACTTAGGTCGTCACAGAGTGAGAGAAATGGGGTTTAACGTCCACTCTACAAAAAATAGGTCATTTCGTTTTAATTTTATATCAATAATTCCCTTGTGCGTAGGGGTCTTAAGCAGTGTTGGGAACCGGAGGACCCGGAGCCGGAGAAAAACCCCGAGGTTGGACAAGCGAACCTAATCCTTGTCACGGACAACCAGGGGTTCGAACACGTAGGTGGACTAGTTCTTGGCTGTTTGGATGCTGTTTTAAGGGGTGATACTTTCTTAATAAAGTTAACAAAGAGGTTGATTCGATTAGTAGCAAACAGAGACAAAGAGGTGTATTGGATTAGTAGCACGCGGAGACAAAGAGGTGTATTGGATTAGTAGCACGTAGAGACAAAGGGGTGTATTGGATTAGTAGCACGTAGAGACAAAGAGGTGTATTGGATTAGTAGCACGCGGAGACAAAGAGGTGTATTGGATTAGTGGCACGTAGAGACAAAGGGGTGTATTGGATTAGTGGCACGTAGAGACAAAGAGGTGTATTGGATTAGTGGCACGTAGAGACAAAGACGTGTATTGGATTAGTAGCACGCGGAGACAAAGAGGTGTATTGGATTAGTAGCACGCGGAGACAAAGAGGTGTAGTGGATTAGTGGCACGTAGAGACAAAGAGGTGTATTGGATTAGTAGCACGTAGAGACCTGGTGACGCCTAGGACCAATACCTTGATTATATATTATGCCAACAAGACTCAGGTATAGGACACAGTTCTCAACTCAGAAATATGAGAAAGGAAGAGTATTTAAATTTCAAACAGATGAAACAAATATTGTCCCATAAACTTATTGATTATTTGAAAATATCAAACTGAATCTAGTATAATTTATTGCATATATTTACAACAATATGTTACCAACCGATGTCGTATTGTTGAATAATACTGGTGGAATTTTCCACACACATTTCAATTATTTTTCAGAATTTGATTCATTTTACTCTCCCCCCCCCCCCTCTCTCACACACACACACACACACACAATGAGATAAAGCAACGGGTGTTTAGTAATGGCAGTTTAACACAGGAGTTTGTTCAGGGGACTCCACGCCTTGTCACCTATTGGTGTCGGGTCGAATCCAGGGCCCGATATCTAGAAAATTCTTAAGCACGTTCTTGTGCTTAGATTTTAGTCGATTTTGCATTTAAGTAAACTTACCTTATTTTGTGTTCCCAGAAAACTTCTTATGAACGGTCTTATGCTTAGATTTTAAGTAGATTTCATTGTAAGCAAAAGAACGTTCATAAAACATAGCCAATCTAAGCACAAGCCCCAAGCAAGGTATATGGCTTGCTCACCAACCTTAAGTCTGTTTCGGCTTCAAAAAGATGGCTGACCGTAGGGTGCGCGGAAAAAAAGTCACAGGAAAAAAAGTCACAGTAAAAAAGTCACAAATTTGCTTAGGTAAAAAAAAACACAGGAAAAATGGGATGGATTTGGCACCGCTGACACGATCTCTGCACAGATTTCGTAGCTGTGTCTGCATCTTTACAAATTTCTTTTTGACCTTTCTGACAGGTCGATTGCCGATGGCATCCTGGGCGACGACAGTCTGGACTGTGGCTGATTCCTTCTGGAACCACTCCACCACTTTCCAGATGGATGGATGGTGTTGGCCGACAAGATTGTAGAACTTGTTGTTCCATCCCCCGCAGATGTTGTTGGTACAGGGGGCACTGTTCATGGTTGCGTCATGTACGTTCCAAACTTCAGGAGGGAACATGGGGGGGGGGGAGTTCTTCTCATGGAGAGGGTTAGGCCTTGTAGTGGGGTACTAGTCCTAGTGTCTGGACATGTCGCCAGGTTGACTGTCTCAGGTGGTAGAAGCATCCTTTGGTTGCCACGTCTCTACCAAACACGACAAGCAAAGAGCGCAAAATACTGTCTTTGAAATCAGTAACGATGGCCAAGTTCTTTACACTTATCAACAATATAAATTGTCACTTTTTTACCTGTGACTTTTTTACTGTGACTTTTTTACTGTGACTTTTTCTTCCTGTGACTTTATTTCCTAGATTCAAAACATTCGACCGTAGAGTTATTCGACGGCCTTTCCGACACTTTTTGACACCAAAGAGATAATTAAGGCTACATTAAGGCGCTCTCTCAATTATTCAGTTAGTTTGTATGTGTCAGCGGTTTTTTTATTTTGTTTTTTTTTTATCTTTTTGCACGTTTTATAATTATGTGTATAGGGGACATATCCAATGCATCTAAATCAACCACAATGAAGCAGAGGACAAATGTATGACGTAATTCGCACACCAAAGTTGTTTTTATGACGTAAAAGAGCATCGCTGTCTCAGTGTATGGTAAGAATCACCAGTCACAATGTGCTTGGGCTTATACTTGATCTGTGCTTACGTAAGAATGGTCTAAAGAATTTTCTACGTAAGTAAAAGTGAAGCATGACCTTGTACTTATACTTTAAGAATTTTCTAGGAACCGGGCCCTGGTCTCTTGGCTTATGTCACTCGACCCCTCTTTTCCAGCTTCTGTACTTCCCTTTATGTGGCTCAGTGGGTAGATAGAGTGAAAATGAAGTTTACCGTCCAATCGACATAAACCAGGTCATTTCGAGACTAACACACGGTCAGCACCGCTTATTTCGGACCTGGTAGAAATGGATTGGATGTTGAATCCCGAAATGAAATAATTGTCCCTCAAAAGATTAGCCCTCGTCGTTTTCTCCAGACATTTGTGACAAACTCATCCCGACAGACATGGTCCGAGTGTTCAAATGGTAACTATAGCCAATTAAAACCACAGTGTTACTACGTAAATATGCATACATATACTATACTGTCCATCTTTATACAATGACATTATTTATGAATAGCCCCAAGACGGACGAAAAGTACTTCAAAATGTTAAAATGTAATTAAACTAGTGGTGAAATCAGTTTATGTCGGCATACCTTTTATCTTTTCATTGTTTATACCAAACTTGATTATATTACTCGGCATTTTCCAGCCAAAACTGGCGGCCATTTTGGATTTTGCCAATTTGACCCATTTGGACCTGTTTTGACAAAGGATTTCGGAATTGTGCGAAATTGAGTTAAAATGTCTGGACTATAAGAGGCAATAAAATTGATCATCACCGCAGCTTAAAAATGTTAGTGAAACGAATGTGTATTATAAACCAAGGGCATATTTAGAATTTATCAGAACAGAACAAATACTATTATTTCAATACATCCACTACCTTGAATGAACCCAAAGTCCAAGGAATCTACGAGGATTTTGGTTATTAAAATTTAAAATATGATACAATGTGGACAACACATTGTAAGACATTGATAGTTCATATCCCTTCTGTACTGTCTGTAGAGGTCCGATGTTCGATCCCTGCATTGGCAGAGAAAGTTCATCTAGATTTTCCGACGTGGTTTCCCCTTGCGGGCTGTCTAGTCGTTCGGACGGGACCGAAAAATATCCCTTGGCAATTTGAATTCGATATATGAGTAGGCCGTAGCACCGCTACCCGGGCAAAATTTCCCTCATAGCACATTGTATGGCGTATGCCCGTTTTCATTAGCGCAGGTTAGGAGCAGAACAGTGGGACGTAAAACACCATTACATTTCATTTCATTTCTACAATGGTTCTGTAGAGCACACCCACGCCCATGATTCTAACTTGTTGGTTTATTATTGGTTTTGAAATTAACGCTATTTTGCTTTCTTTGGGAGAAAGAATCCCCCCACCCGGCCACCAGTTTGTTCCTCATTTACCAGAATTGGCGATCGTGAATTTGTCGCTTATTGATATATATTTTTCGCACATAACATATCAAATTTAAAAAAAAATAGACGCAATATATGTATGGCAACATCTGCTGGGTTATTAAATATTTATTTGACTATGATGACAACTGCAAAATTTACATCTAACTGAACAGTAAATATATTAACCGTCAGTTACAGATAATGACAATTTTACTTTTCGTTTTTACAGCGTTCGAAGTTTATTTTATTTCAAAATAGTCTGTGACTGTTCCAAAACGGCGAATGGCGAACATCGATATAACCTTATTTCCCACGTACTGATAAATCTGCGCTAAAGTAAACGAATAAATACCCTGTGCTGTTGACACGAGAAGGTGTCTGGTTTAAATGCCATTTATTAAAGGTGTGCTCATGAAATGTTTATCATTATTTACACTTTTTAGATCACAATTAGATTTCAATTAAATTTAATTTCAGACTATCTCGAGAAAAAGAAACAAAATACCCCCCCCCCCCCCAAAAAAAAAACCAATCCCAAAAAGTATTTTGTTGTTAAATTTTCAATTTCTGCATTAACAAATACTTTTTATAATAGGCCTAAAATTAAAGTTACATAAGTTAAGAGCTAAATCTGCCTATATCAGGTCTTTCTTTGGGCCTGAAAAATGTTTTCTAAAATATTAATTAGACATTGATTAACTGATCCAGGCCTTAATCAACTTTGGATGGCATCAGATTGCTCCGATATTAAACAGATTAAAACGTTTCATTGATACTCTGGTTTAATCAAATATGGCGCGCCCAGGCGCTTCAAGGCTTAGCTTTGATCAACCAGGACCGTGGTTAAAATTATTGCACACGTCTGCCAAATCTTGAAATGCCAATATCTTCGCTTGCAATAGAGTAAATTGCATGACATTTTCAAATTAGTCATTTTACATCACTTACTTTCGAACTATTATAGCAAGAATGGCTAATTCTTATCTATATCTTAAATAATGTAACTTTAAATATCTTTTTGTGAACAGTGCCCTATGTTTTATTTATTAATTTCTTATTTTCAGTCTTTCTTTCAAAATCAGGGCTGGCGGAAGCAATTCTTGATTGAGGGAGGGGGCTTCCGTCATAGGTCCTTTTAGGCGAGAGTCCAGGGTTCGCAATGACCAGGGGTACATCAACCACTAGACAACGATCGCTTACAACAAGGACAATGAAGAATGGATGAAAGGTAAACAAGAATCGTCGATTCTATCTATAGTAAAATACGAAACAATCGAACGTAGAACATTGATCCAGTAGACGTGGTACAAGGGTTAATCAGCTAACTGAGATGTGTTGTTGACGTTTGGGAAAGTAGGACGAGGGGAAATGTGTAGGAAGTAAAGTGCTGTAAAGGGATAGTTAGATGTATTATCAATGGCTAGAGTGGCTGTGGTGTTACGGTGAAATACTATGCCGCCACCGTAACACCACAGCTTTATGATTGGTTAGACAGGGGCGATATCCTTTTTTTCTTTCGTGTAAAATGTTTATTCATAGCATACTATAACATTACATATTAACAGTGTATTTTAGACAATTTCAATACATTCCGTATATAGTGGTATTGTCTAAGACAGAAAATGGTATATGCAGGCTAAAAATATCTTACAGTATTAAAACCACTTTTTTTAGTTATTTTTAGGCATGAGCTTCGTCTACACTAGCAGCATTCACCGTCTACACTAGCCTTTTAAATGGTGTTTTTTCCTAAGACGCGGGTTTTTCAATTTCTCAATCGTAAAACCCGGGTTTTTAAAAACCAGCAATAATTCAGGGATTTTTCAGAATTTTATGTGTGTAGACGGTAAACCTCGGTTTTATCGAGTACCCGGATGTCATCATTCCCGAACTTCCGTACATTCATAACATTGGCATTGCTTCCGGTTCTAAGAAATTCGGTAAATCTCAAATCTATCTATAGCCTATTTAATTTCAACATACCTAACCTAAAATGGATTAACGAGGAGTGCTTATTTCTAATTGAGATTTGGAGACGGGGGAACATTCAAGCTTTGTTTGATTAAACTGTCAAAGACAGTATATTCCATAAGTTGGATATATAACTGAACCAAAGTAACCAAAGTAATCATTATTATTATATTATCTCTGCAAAATTGACTGAAGCCGATGGCGTAAAAAATAAACCGGAAGTTCCATAAATAACGAAGGTCGGTGTTCATCGTCTTTTACCGTTACCAGTCAGTGTAGACACTACACTTGAAGATGCAGGTCAAGTAAGCTGGAAGGTTAGGACTTCGAATTCTGTCTTATGATTTGGATTGTTCGTACTTGGTTTTTATTTAATTATTACATAAGTACTTTCTGTTTGAAAGAAGAGAAACAAACAAAATCCTAGATTCGATGTTAATATTAGTTAGTGGAGATGGCGGTTTTTAAAATTCCCGAATTATATTAGTATATTGAGTATCTTTAAACATGGATAAGGAAAGCGTGAACACGACAAAAGAGATTAGGTAGGCCTTCTCTATCAAACATATTTCCATAGATAAAAATTGCATGTTAAATTTGTTAGTATATATTATCAATGTAAAAGTGTCTTTAAATTTGGATAAATTTTCTTAAAGTTATATATATTTTACTATATCTGGTAGTTTTCGCATTAAATAAAGGTAGTGTAAGCAAGAAAGGTGCATTACATCAAGAATTTTCAAGTATATTGTACTGAAACAGGTTACCATAGGTAAGATTCCATTAGTAGATTTGTTATAATAAGGTTAACAGTGTCCCTGAGGGAAATAGGCTTTAAATTCAGGGAGTGTTCCTAAAAGGTTCAAATGTGGATATATTTGGTGACTATAAGCTTAACGCAAAATAGTGTAAACAATAAACTTTAAATAAATTCATAAATTGAAGAGAAAATCTACTGAAAAGATATAAAATGGGTATTTGCAATCTTAAATAATGTTGGTTTCTATAATGTAGCTTTATTCACAGTTGTTTATATGTTTCACATACATGATGATAATTCAATATAATATAGATGGACAGTAGATAGCCGTGCTACCCACTTGCCGGGTTCCTGTAGTCTCCTATTACCAGCTATTCCGGGAGCATATATTGTGATGTACACAAATAATAAAGGGACTAGTTATTAAACATTTAGTATGCGAGATGGACACTACAGTTTCTGGATAACCAAGACTAAAGGTGTCGACATACAATTATACGAAAAAGGTCTGAATACAAAAGCCTAGTATTACTGCTCCAGAAATATTTGTTCGATTGATTTTCATAAAAAAAAAATCATATATCGGTTGAGTGTTTTAAGTATATTAAGAAACACGGAAATGCATCACCCAATATCGCGTATAGTGCCTAATCGGCCACACTATGCATGAAGTATAAAATCGACCTCGATTAGCAGTGGGACTTTTTCTTAACTTTTGAAAGATTATAAAGAATTTATAAGAACTAATTTTCATAGAAAAATAATATCTCAGTGATTGTATTATATAAACTATGAATAGTAAGAGTAGTGTCTTATACATCACAGAAATAGCGGAATTCATCGCACTATACCACATGAAATATAACCGGCCTCGCTTAGCAGCCAGCCCTTTTCTTTCGTTTAAATTCCGGCGTCGTGATTTCCCTTTGTCAGTGATGCAGAAGGAGGGTCTGACAAGAACGACTGCCTAGTCGTTCGGATGGGACGAAAAACCGAGGTCCCGTGTACACATTGGCAGTTGGAATTCGATATAAGGTTAGGACATAGCGCCGCTGCCCAGGCAAAATTTCCCGCATAGCACACTGTATGGCGTATGCCCGTCTTCCATTTGCCCAGGTTAGGTGCATAATAGTAGGACGTTAAATCCCATTTCATTCATTCTTACGTTAAAAAGATTTGGGGATATTTTTTCAATTGATTTCCATAAAATAATGAAATTTCTTTCTAATGTATTACGTATATTAAGTACACTATCTTATATATCCTAGAATAAACACAGAAATGCATCATCCAATATCGCGTGTAGAGTCTATTCGGCTTCGCCTGCGATATTTGTTGGGTTATTATCCGATTTGCTGCATAAGTGGATAATCGAGACTGTTTTTGTCGAATCCACTTAAGTAATGATGACCGAGGCTATGTAGAACTTTCGATCGCTTAACGAAACTTATCGAAAATAATTGAAACCCTAGTCAATTTTACTGGGCAACTTTTCACTGCCAAACCATGGGGTGTCCATCCATGTGGGCGCCTGTACAATGTAAACGAAATCTTAGTGAGAAAATAAGACCTTGCTTACTAGCTAGAGACAGTATGGGCGACACAACATGCTGTTAAAAATACGTCCCCTCCCATCAAGTTACATTTCCCCGCCATGGCACTTTACTGCAGGTCAACGTCAATATCCAGGAATGTAGGCCATACAAGACGAAACGAAATGTACAGGCGTTACATTGTACAGGCTTTCACATGGATTAACACCCCGTCGGTGAGCAGTGAAAAATTGTCCAGCAAAATTGACTGTTCTCCAACTTTTTTTCGACATTGATTGAATGGGACAATCCCTGAACGTTCAGGGTGAGTGTAATGAAACCGACGTTTAGAGCTGAACTATGCAGTGAGCACACTTTGAACCCAATCGGCCTCGATTAGCAGTGGGACTTTTTCTTAAATTTGAAAGATTATAAAGTATTTCTATGAACTAATGTTCATACAAAAAATAAATTTGAGTGATTGTATTATATAAATTAAGAATAGCATCTTATAATATATCACAGAAATAGTGGAATGCATCGCACTACGAGTAGGCCACACTCATGGTATAGCTACTTATTTTATACGCCGAGTACACAGTAGAGCAGGTCAGGGAGAGTACATTTTGTTGCTATTGAATTTTCGTACCGTTAGTAGAGACTTGAAATTTCCAGGAAGTGTTAAGAGCGACTACGATCATATACTAGGACCACGGAAACCACTAGGTGTACGTAAGTGTAGTAGCGCTTGAGATTTATTTTATTACTAACAATAAATACTCCTTTCTAAACTCGACCTTTAAATAAAATGGGAGGGACTTAAACAAGGAAGAGGCGGAGCTTACATCTGCTTCGCTCAGCATAATCTAAAAAATCGGTCTCGCCTAGCACGCTCTAAGCTTCCGAAAAAGACAGTCGAACAACAAGTTGGTTTAAATAGCGTCAATTTGTAAATCGCGTCCGCTGCTCTAAGAACCAAGTACTTTCCGTTACTAGGTTGATACGAGGATAATATTTCCGAATTAATATCAAGTTTTAGAAACGTTTTTATGCTGTCTTTAAAGGTTTATAGGTTGTAAAACTTGCCGTCTGCTCCAGGTCTACGTGTACACACACTCAAGTTGTATTACACTATGGAAAACAAAGCATGAGGGGTGAAAGGGATTAAATTAAGCCTGCACCGCAAAAAGAGTTCTCGCCTTTTATTATTAGAATAATGACTTTCTCATGTGCGGCAGGTTAGTTTGCTTCTAAAAACACTGTTTTCCGTACCAAACAATACAAAAAGTAATTTTCTACCAGATGACCATGGTTCTTTTCACCGAGACTAGATCATTTCTCTGGGTGTAAGGATATAGCTTATCGATAAGTTCATACACTGTTGAGAAAATAATTCCATGGGTTTGCTTAGTAACAAATCGAGCGTGAATCAACTCTGTTTGTACTGAACAATTTTTGAGTGATATGTATTAACTGTCTTCATACATTCGGTTTATAATTAGCGATACCCAGGTACAGTGGCAAGTGTTCTACTTCACATACTGTTAGCTTAAAACTACCTCCGCGCGAAATCACAGATTTGGGTACATGTAAAAGAAAAAGAAAAAGTGCCCGTGCGCGTGCCAGTAATAGAAAAACTAAGAGTTCGCGCATAAAAATGCACAAACGTACCAGGCGCGAGGTCATCTAGGGCCAACATGATAACATATTTCGATGATGGTTGTATTACTATTTATATACCTTGATCTAAGGACACGTTATTCTTGTGTACACAAGTACGTGTTGGTTTTTATTTACTTTATACGTTAAAATTAGTGCATATTCTAGTGACGTCACAAGAAACATGCAATCATAAATCGGAGAAGCCCAAGGGACTATACTGGAATATGATTCTATTTGGATTGTTTTGCTGAAACTGTTGCTTTAATAAATAAATTCCATCTTCACCGCATCTATTGCAAAGTATATCAGTTATCACCGACAGATTAAGACAGTTATAAGACTGTGTCACAGACAGTTGTCATAATATGGACTGGTGACTGCAATTTTGCCAAAGCTGGTGTCAAATGAGGTTTAACTTATTGGGCCAATGAAATGAAATAGGGTTTAACGTCCTACGCTTCTGCACCTAACCTGGGCTAATTGAAGACGGGCATACGCCATACAGCGTGCTACTGAATTCCAACTGCCAAGGGATCTTTTACGTGCACGTCAATGTGTACACGGGACCTTGGTATTTCGTTCCATCCGAACGACTACGCAGCTGTCGCTTTCAGGCCCTCCGATTGCATCACTGACAAGGGGAAACCACGCCGGAAAACGAGATGAACTTTCTCGGCCAATGCAGGGATCGAACACCTGACCTGCAGGCTACCCACTTAGCCACGTGATCAACACCAATGAAGACGAGTATACGCCCTATTGTGAAGGCTGCAGCCTGCTCTTTTTTCGAATTAAAAATGACAATGTTTCTTATACGTGCACACTAAAATGTACACGAGACCTCAGTTTTTTCGAATTAAAAATGACAATGTTTCTTATACGTGCACACTAAAATGTACACGGGACCTCAGTTTCTACTCACTTTTGGCAGTCTTACAGAATGTATTGTGTAGATCACCAATCCGCAAATATATAACAGATGAATGGTAGCGTTCATATACTAATGTTGCACAGTTTTTAATTTGTTCATGTATAAAAACATATATTGTTTCCAGATTTACGAGGGGTCGAATTCCCAACTTTCTGAAAATTGACACACTTGACATGGAATGACCCATGAGTGACCATAAAATTGTCCAGTTAGATGTGTAAAATTGTTTGTGAAATTGATTTAAGTCGCTGGCATCATTATTTAGATTCCGATTCCTTCATTTTATCCCGATATGACCTAGTTTATGTTGAGTGGAAGCCGTGGCGTATTAATTTAACCGGTACAGTCATCATGTCATTGATCATAGATTGTTACTTTCTGATAACAGATATATTGATTTCACAAAAATTCAGAAATAATAAGTATATATGTGTATTACCATTTTACATTCCAGCGTTTGGTATTTATCTAAAAAATCAATAGATACCTCGTAAATGTGTTGCATACTGTGTACAATCATCATAGATTTCAATATTTCACACACAGTAGATTTTATATCAGCAGGGAGGGGCAGAAATATACAATCATAGTACCATATCAATATTCTACAGTAGATTGTATATCAGCAGGGAGGGGCAGAGATATACAATCATAGTACCATATCAATATTCTACAGTAGATTTTATATCAGCAGGGAGGGGCAGAGATATACAATCATAGTACCATATCAATATTCTACAGTAGATTGTATATCAGCAGGGAGGGGCAGAGATATACAATCATAGTACCATATCAATATTCTACAGTAGATTGTATATCAGCAGGGAGGGACAGAGATTTACAATGATAGTACCACACCATGATTAAACTATAATCAATGACGACAGATAGGTTCATTACTACTTCAAATTCGTTAAACATACCGTATTTCCTCTAATAAGCGCCCGGGCGCTTATTTTTTCAGCACCCTTGACCCCCCGGCGCTTATTAGAGGCCCGGCGCTCTTTGGAGGCCAGGCGCTTATTTCTTTAATAGCAAATTGAATTTAGGGTAAAGCCGTCATTTACCATGGACTTTGGGCCGGATAATCTTTTGAATTACGGCATTTGATCAAGGGACCCGGCGCTTATTAGAGACCCGGCGCTTATTGGAGGCCCGGCGCTTATTTTTTCAGCACCCCTTGACCCCCCAGCGCTTATTAGAGGCCCGGCGCTTATTGGAGACCCGGCGCTTATTAGAGGAAATACGGTACTAGTATCTATACATGTAGATATTAGCGTGCTGGAACAATCTTGTTGGTTTTCGATCGATTTTGCTTTAACACAACAATATATCTGGCATGTAATGATTGGTCTAAATTACGTGGGTAGAAATTATATTCACGTGGCGATTCATTTCATTGTCTGACGATCTGAATATAAACCAACTGTTTGATATGTTTTACACATACGAAGTCAGAAAGTTGCCAAGTACTGATACTTTATAGACAAACTTCAAGCAGATATTATTCAGTTGGTGAGTATGTTGTAAACGATGACGTGTTTAAAATATTGTATCCTTATCAAGTAGTTCTTACTCCTCAAAAGTGACGAGGGCAAGCTGTTATACCAAGTATTATGATTAGGGTTAGGGTAAGCTGTTATACCAAGTATTATGATTAGTTTAATTGCTTTTTTACAATGATTCCGCTCCCAAATAAATATTTAAAATGTCATTTTGTGACTAGCAAAAGCAAGGGGTAAATAATTGACATAGATCATAGAGAGTGATAAATGCGGCATGGTATACTAGTGTCTATCATCCAGTAACAAAATATTATTCTGGATGCGTTGCCAACATAATTTGAGAATAATGGGTAATTGGGTAGATTATCCAGTTTTGTACATTATCATAGCACTGTCTAAGGGAGGTAACTGGTCCTAAAACAAGATCACGATGCCCATGAAATTATTAAGGAAAATTAATTTCAGAAAATCCATTTTGACAACGGTCCCAAACCTTCCCAGGGCCTAACGTGTATAGTTATCTAGTTGTTCGGATGGTCCTAAAAACCGAGGTCCCGTGCAAACTTTCCCTCATATCACATTGTATGGCATATGCCCGTCTCCATTAGCCCAGTTCGGAGCAGAACAATGAAACGTGTTCCCCCATTTCATTTTATGTATACAAACAGTTTAAAAGTATGTGATATCAAGTTTGTGGACCCTTTAGAGGTAACAAATTAATCCGATTTTGATGAAAATATCATGTTTATATCCCACGCAACGGTTGCAAAATGTGGGCGTATCTTGCATGTCAACCGCTTGTTAAATTCTCATGTGACTTCCGGTTAAATATCTGAATATTTATTCCAAAATATTCAAAACTAAAAATACGACTTTCAATTTAATATTGATAAGTAAAATATTGATGATGTTGTTAGACATGGCAAGGTTTGGGGGCGTTTGGAAAAGGTGACCATGAAAAATTTATAAAATATTTTCTTTTTATTTTGATTGAGCAATAATAGTTTATCATATATTATCTGTATTCTGTGGTATTTTTCATCGTATCATCTTGTATGTCTCTGTGGTACCACATTCCACAAGATTCTCGACTTAGAATAATTTTGAAAAAGTGTTTTGGGTCTGTGGTGTTTTTCACCACAAGAGTTCCACAAGATATTGGACTTAGAAAAAAATTTTTTTTTTTACAAAATTACTTCTCAGGCTATCTGTATGCTTCTGTGGTACCACATTCCACAAGATTTTCGACTTAAAATAATTTTGAAAAAGTGTTTTGGGTCTGTGGTGTTTTTTACCACAAGAGTTCCACAATGAATGAATGAAATGTGGTTTAACGTCCTACGCTTAAGCACCTAACCTGGGCCAATTGAAGACGGGCATACGCCAACAGTGTGCTATGAGGGAAATTTTGCCCAGGCAGCGGCACTACGGCCTACTCTTATATCGAATTCCAACTGCCAAGGGATCTTTTACGTGCACTCGAAATTGTACACGGGACCTCGGTTTTTCGTCCCATCCGAACGACTAGGCAGCTGTCCTTGTCAGGCCCTCCTTCTGCATCACTGACAAGTGGAAATCACGCCGGAAAATCGAGATGAACTTTCTCGGCCAATGCAGGGATCGAACACTCGACCTCTAGGCTAGCGAACCAGCGCCTTATCCACTTAGCCACCGTGATCCCCAGAGTTCCACAAGATATTGGACTTAGAAAAAAAATTTTTTTTTACAAAATTTCTTCTCAGGCTATCTGTATGCTTCTGTGGTACCACATTCCACAAGATTTTCGACTTAAAATAATTTTGAAAAAGTGTTTTGGGTCTGTGGTGTTTTTCTCCACAAGAGTTCCACAAGATATTGGACTTAGAAAAAAAATCAATTTTTTTTACAAAATTTCTTCTGAGGCTATCTGTATGCTTCTGTGGTACCACATTCCACAAGATTTTCGACTTAGAATAATTTTGAAAAAGTTTTTTGGGTCTGTGGTGTTTTTCTCCACAAGAGTTCCACAAGATATTAGACTTGGAAAAAAATCAATTTTTTTACAAAATTTCTTCTCAGACTACCTGTATGCCTCTGTGGTACCACATTCCACAAGATTTTCGACTTAGAATAATTTTGAAAAAGTGTTTTGGGTCTGTGGTGTTTTTTACCACAAGAGTTCTACAAGATACTACCTGTATGCTTCTGTGGTACCACATTCCACAAAATTTTCGACATAGAATAATTTTGAAAAGGTGTTTTGGGTCTGTGGTGTTTTTCACCACAAGAGTTCCACAAGATATTGAACTTAGAAAAAAAATATTTTTTTTTTTACAAAATTTCTTCTCAGGCTATCTGTATGCTTCTGTGGTACCACATTCCACAAGATTTTCGACCTAGAATAATTTTGAAAAAGTGTTTTGGGTCTGTGGTGTTTTTTACCACAAGAGTTCCACAAGATACTACCTGTATGCTTCTGTGGTACCACATTCCACAAAATTTTCGACATAGAATAATTTTGAAAAGGTGTTTTGGGTCTGTGGTGTTTTTCACCACAAGAGTTCCACATACAGATAGCCTGAGAAGAAATTTTGTAAAAAAAATTATGTTTTTTATAAGTCTTATATCTTGTGGAACTCTTGTGGTGTAAAACACCACAGACCCAAAACACTTTTTCAAAATTATTTTAAGTCGAAAATCTTGTGGAATATGGTACCACAGAAGCATACAGATAGATAGCCTGAGAAGAAATTTTGTAAAAAAAATTATGTTTTTTATAAGTCTAATATCTTGTGGAACTCTTGTGGTGTAAAACACCACAGACCCAAAACACTTTTTCAAAATTATTTTAAGTCGAAAATCTTGTGGAATGTGGTACCACAGAAGCATACAGATAGATAGCCTGAGAAGAAATTTTGTAAAAAAAAATTATTTTTTTTCTAAGTCCAATATCTTGTGGAACTCTTGTGGTGAAAAGTTCCACAAAAACGCCCCCAAACCTTGCCATAAATGTCTTGCTACAATGGACGCGTTCAAGTTCGCACTCTGTATAAACAGGGCTTAATTCTGGAAGTAATATACAGAATTTTTTGAAATCCAACAGACTTTTTCGTTTCAATAAAACCCTGATTATACAGAGTGCGAACTCGAACGTGTCCATCGCGAACACGAACGCGTCCATAGCGAACACGAACGCGACTTTTGAGCAGTTTCGTGGTTCAAATAGGGCGCGAACCCGAAAGCAGAAATCCGTCGACGGCTTTCGTTATGACATGTCTTTTTCTAGCTGTAAGAGATAAATTTTATCATTTGCTATTATGGCTCAGCTGGAATCAGACAAAGGCGAAAGAAGCGAATATTAGTGCATGAAATTTCAGTTTGGAGATTAGTCCTTGTAGAAGAACTATAATTTCATCCGCAAAAAATCCCAACGGTTTTTTCAAATGACAGAGGAGCAATTTGACTACAAATTACAATGGATTGGAGACGGCGTTTGCAAACAGCTTTATAATATAGAATCGCATTTCTTTCGATTCTTTCGATTCCAATGACCATTTCTTCGGTCTTGGGCATTCTGCTTTAAAAAGTAGTCTGTGAATATTGCACACTAGTGTTTTGGGTCTGTGGTGTTTTTCACCACAAGATATTAATTAGACTTCGAGTTTTTTTTTTACAAAATTTCTTCTCAGGCTACCTGTATGCCTCTGTGGTACCACATTCCACAAAATTTTGAAAAAGTGTTTTGGGTCTGTGGTGTTTTTGACAACAAGAGTTCCACAAAATATTGGACTTAGAAAAAATTTCTTCTCAGAATTAACCACGGTCCAAAGCAATCAATTGCACAGAATGTAAATAGGTAAATCTGCCATGTATTGTACCTGTATATGACCACTTAATTTACGACACATGACACAATTATTAATATAACTTGACATTAATTTAGTACACCCAATAATCCAATATCCATGTGATCTAATGTTTTGTATTGATATACCACGACCTTGGTGAAAACAATGTTCATGGTAATACTTAATAATCAAATCAGTAATAAAATGTTTCTTAGGTAATATAACTGGATATTTACAAATATTTAAAGAAGTTCTCTTCAATCGCCCTCCTACACAAATTAAACCATCCTTATTAAAAAAAGGATCTAAACGATATAATGGCGAATTCTTAGAAACTAATTTATTACAGTTATTATTACTACTCAATACTTTAATCTCATCAGAAAATGATTCAGCTTGTACTAACTTAAGAATTACAGTTTAAGCATTATGTAATTTATTTACAGAAATTGTATCACTCTTTAGTTCGTGATCTACTAGTATTAGTATTAAGAACGCGTCTGCGAGAGGACCATGCAAAAATTGAAAAAAAATGATAACCCCGGGGGTCAGCAATTTTCAATCATACTTGGTCTATGGGGACCCCTAGGCGACAGAAGTCACGCGATGCAGTGAAAAATAAATTAAATCGACAACTTCCGGTATAGCTGGAAATTGTTGTTTTTAGTCAAAATTTGCCATATTTCGACCATTTTTTTGCCCAAATTTAAAAAAGCTCCTTCTCAAAATGGCGTAATCGTAAACTTTTGATATTGGTCAGGTATGATAGGCCAAGTGGTCGACTTAAAATCCTACAGTCGTTTGGGAATAAATGGATCGTGTGTAATTTTCTGTGAGTTATCTTAAAGTGGTCATTTTACGTATGTTGAAAACTGTGTCATCCTAAAACGCATGTAGCGGCTTCTTGGCGGGCCTGACCTAGAACTGCTGGGTGTGGTTATGAAGGGCATTCGTTCAAGTATATGTCAGAAGAAACAAATTGACCGGAACTAAACCCACTAGTATGCTACAATATTTTGAAAATGTGTAAAAATCATTTCTTTACATGCAATTTTTGTTTTACTGATGATCGACGACTATCTTAAAGAGTAACAATGACCATAGATTATCAACATTAGTACTATATTTTGTTATTTGAGCGTTCATCGTACCAAATATGTTATTTTGGTAAAAATCATAAAGTTTTTGTAACAAAATCGGACGTTCACGATCATCGTAGGGAGGGGGCGTAAAATTACTGGTGGACAATTTTGCTGAATCAGACAACTTTTATTCTCATTTGCATTGTGTAGTTACTAGCAGGGAAGTGTATTGGGCTGGCATGGCAAGCTTTTATATCAGCACAATCTAACCAAAGCAGCGCTTTTTAACCAATGACCAACGATTATTTCTAAATGACCACTGATCATAACCATTACTTAAAACTACTATATATTTCGTTATTTGAACATGTTTGTCAAATAGGGTACTTTGGTATAAAATCATTACGTTTTCGTTCGCTGGATAGCTGTTGGGAAGGTCATAAATCATGCATAATTTTGCAGTGATCAGACCACGATTAGTAAGATCATGGCCTGTATAAAGATAGACAGTCAACGGTAAACAAAGCGAAGTGATTCTAGACATCGCGGGATTTCATACAGAGTAATTTCTCGAACTCCTCATTAGATTTTACTGTATTCTTATAGTTTACACGGTAATTTTTCAAATAATAAGTATTTCTATACGGTATTGACAAATTTCTCCAGTTTAGAACTTTGAAATTTCCAAATGCAGCAGTTCAAAATTGTGAAATGAATGATTTCAATATTTTCGTAGTTTTGTAAGCCTTTGTGTTTTACTTTAATAAACCAAATTCCCGTTAGTATGAAAGATTTTAAAATTATGAAAATAGAGTTCAGGTATAATAATGTCCCGAATGATGAACAATTGTACAGAAGTAAAAATTAAAAGGGTGTTTTAGTAGGTTTGCTTTTAACGAAAACTCGACATGTTTTTTTTCGGATTCACATGGGCGTGTTCGCAGTCCGAAGTACACAAGACAATCCTTGGTATATTTACACCCCGATCACCAATCACCAGTAGTATATCTATGTATATGTTGAAAAAAAGATATATCTATTATCCACATTCTCATGTAAGAAGAACCTCATGGAGAATCATTTAATATCTGGCGGTGTCACTCCAGACAATCAAGGATAATTCCGACTACACATGCCAACATCCGGCATTTACCTATATTTGAGCAGAAGTGTTCACTTATATTATGTTTAATTTCATTACTATATCATATTAGATTTATTCTTTGTAAATATCCAATCTCACAGATTCTCTCTTTTCGCGCATGCGAATTATTGAAATAAAACTTATCATATGTTAGTCCCAAAATTGCCTAGTTTGTGTCGAGTGGACCTTAAACCCCGTTTCTCTCTCAAGTCAAAATCATCCTAGATGATGACTGAATGGATAATATAAACTTTGTAAAGATGACCAAACATGTGCATCACCATATGTTTGTCCCCAAATGACCTAGTTTGTGTCCAGTGGACGTTAAACCCATTTTTTTTCTCCCTCTCAATTCTCAATCATACTTGCTAATGATTAAATGGAATTTTGGGTATGTGGTGTTTTTCGCCATAAGAGTTCCACAAGATACTGAACTTAGAAAAAAAATATTTTTTTTACAAAATTTCTTCTCAGGCTATCTGTATGCTTCTGTGGTACCACATTCCACAAGATTTTCGACTTAGAATAATTTTGAAAAAGTGTTTTGGGTCTGTGGTGTTTTTTCACCACAAGAGTTCCACAAGATATTAGACTTAGAAAGTGTTTTGGGTCTGTGGTGTTTTTCACCACAAGAGTTCCACAAGATATTAGACTTAAAAAAAAATATTTTTTTTTATAAAATTTCTTCTCAGGCTATCTTATGCCTCTGTGGTACCACATTCCACAAGATTTTCGACTTTTGAAAAAAAGTGTTTTGGGTCTGTGGTGTTTTTCACCACAAGAGTTCCACAAGATATTGGACTTTACAAAAAAATGCCATGTATTGTACCTGTATATGACCACTTAATTTACGACACATGACACAATTATTAATATAACTTGACATTAATTTAGTACACCCAATAATCCAATATCCATGTGATCTAATGTTTTGTATTGATATACCACGACCTTGGTGAAAACAATGTTCATGGTAATACTTAATAATCAAATCAGTAATAAAATGTTTCTTAGGTAATATAACTGGATATTTACAAATATTTAAAGAAGTTCTCTTCAATCGCCCTCCTACACAAATTAAACCATCCTTATTAAAAAAAAAAGGATCTAAATGATATAATGGCGAATTCTTAGAAACTAATTTATTACAGTTAATATTACTACTCAATACTTTAATCTCATCAGAAAATGATTCAGCTTGTACTAACTTAAGAATTACAGTTTAAGCATTATGTAATTTATTTACAGAAATTGTATCACTCTTTAGTTCGTGATCTACACTAGTATTAGTATTAAGAAGGCGTCTGCGAGAGGACCATGCAAAAATTGAAAAAAATGATAACCCCGGGGGTCAGCAATTTTCAATCATACTTGGTCTTTGGGGACCCCTAGGCGACAGAAGTCACGCGATGCAGTGAAAAATAAATTAAATGACAACTTCCGGTATAGCTGGAAATTGTTGTTTTTAGTCAAAATTTGCCATATTTCGACCATTTTTTTGCCCAAATTTCAAAAAGCTCCTTCTCAAAATGGCGTAATCGTAAACTTTTGATATTGATCAGGTGTGATAGGCCAAGTGGTCGACTTAAAATCCTACAGTCGTTTGGGAATAAATGGATCGTGTGTCATCCTAAAAAGGGGATCACGGTGGCTAAGTGGATAAGGCGCTGGTTCGCTAGCCTGGAGGTTGAGTGTTCGATCCCTGCATTGGCCGAGAAAGTTCATCTCGATTTTCCGGCGTGATTTCCCCTTGTCAGTGATGCAGAAGGAGGGCCTGACAAGGACAGCTGCCTAGTCGTTCGGATGGGACGAAAAACCGAGGTCCCGTGTACAAATTGGAGTGCACGTAAAAGATCCCTTGGCAGTTGGAATTCGATATAAGAGTAGGCCGTAGCGCTGCTGCCCGGGCAAAATTTCCCTCATTGCACACTGTGGCGTATGCCCGTCTTCAATTAGCCCAGGTACGGTGCTTAAGCGTAGGACGTTAAACCCCATTTCATTCATTCAGTCATCCTAAAAGGCATGTAGCGGCTTCTTGGCGGGTCTGACCTAGAACTGCTGGGTGTGGTTATGAAGGGCATTCGTTCAAGTATATGTCAGAAGAAACAAATTGACCGGAACTAAACCCACTAGTATGCTACAATATTTTGAAAATGTGTAAAAATCATTTCTTTACATGCAATTTTTGTTTTACTGATGATCGACGACTATCTTAAAGAGTAACAATGACCATAGATTATCAACATTAGTACTATATTTTGTTATTTGAGCGTTCATCGTACCAAATATGTTATTTTGGTAAAAATCATAAAGTTTTTGTAACAAAATCGGACGTTCACGATCATCGTAAGGAGGGGGCGTAAAATTACTGGTGGACAATTTTGCTGAATCAGACAACTTTTATTCTCATTTGTATTGTGTAGTTACTAGCAGGGAAGTGTATTGGGCTGGCATGGCAAGCTTTTATATCAGCACAATCTAACCAAAGCAGCGCTTTTTAACCAATGACCAACGATTATTTCTAAATGACCACTGATCATAACCATTACTTAAAACTACTATATATTTCGTTATTTGAACATGTTTGTCAAATAGGGTACTTTGGTATAAAATCATAACGTTTTCGTTCGCTGGATAGCTGTTGGGAAGGTCATAAATCATGCATAATTTTGCAGTGATCAGACCACGATTAGTAAGATCATGGCCTGTATAAAGATAGACAGCCAACGGTAAACCAAGCGAAGTGATTCTAGACATCGCGGGATTTCATACAGAGTAATTTCTCGAACTCCTCATTAGATTTTACTGTATTCTTATAGTTTACACGGTAATTTTTCAAATAATAAGTATTTCTATACGGTATTGACAAATTTCTCCAGTTTAGAACTTTGAAATTTCCAAATGCAGCAGTTCAAAATTGTGAAATGAATGATTTCAATATTTTCGTAGTTTTGTAAGCCTTTGTGTTTTACTTTAATAAACCAAATTCCCGTTAGTATGATAGATTTTAAAATTATGAAAATAGAGTTCAGGTATAATAATGTCCCGAATGATGAACAATTGTACAGAAGTAAAAATTAAAAGGGTGTTTTAGTAGGTTTAACGAAAACTCGACATGTTTTTTTTCGGATTCACATGGGCGTGTTCGCAGTCCGAAGTACACAAGACAATCCTTGGTATATTTACACCCCGATCACCAGTAGTATATCTATGTATAGGTTGAAAAAAAGATATATCTATTATCCACATTCTCATGTAAGAAGAACCTCATGGAGAATCATTTAATATCTGGCGGTGTCACTCCAGACAATCAAGGATAATTCCGACTACACATGCCAACATCCGGCATTTACCTATATTTGAGCAGAAGTGTTCACTTACTTATATTATGTTTAATTTCATTACTATATCATATTAGATTTATTCTTTGTAAATATCCAATCTCACAGATTCTCTCTTTTCGCGCATGCGAATTATTGAAATAAAACTTATCATATGTTAGTCCCAAAATTGCCTAGTTTGTGTCGAGTGGACCTTAAACCCCGTTTCTCTCTCAAGTCAAAATCATCCTAGATGATGACTGAATGGATAATATAAACTTTGTAAAAATGACCAAACATGTGCATCCCCATATGTTTGTCCCCAAATGACCTAGTTTGTGTCCAGTGGACGTTAAACCCATTTTTTTCTCCCTCTCAATTCTCAATCATACTTGCTAATGATTAAATGGAATATATTAAATTTGCAAAGATGTCCATACATTTTCTTCGTCAGTTTTTGGTGTTTTTAATTTATTTCTGCTTTTTTTATTATGCCTGTGCCGGTCATTTTTATTTTTTATATTGTTAGTAGCAAGGTTGCTGGTTGTGGGTAACACTCAACTTTGGTCCTAGTCCCTGCCAAGAACGAACTATAGCCTCTCAAACTTTGGTTTTCATTAATTTAAATTTTAAGAGCGAGTTGCGTATCTGGCTAGTACCAAGACATCATTGGCAATGGAAACTTAAAACTCTGTGTGTAGGAGGAGCCTGGGTAGTCCTACTAATGCCCAAAATTTCGTCTGTCCAAATCAATTATTTTACGAATAACAGATCATACAAATGTAGTTCCAAATTAGCCCATTTTAGAGTATATTTCTATTAAAAACATATTTTTCCAACTTGCCAGGTTGGTATCAACTGAATCAATCTAATATTTTGTGCGGATGTATCTGGGTACTAACCCATCTCACAGAATAAATATGGTTCAAATCCCTGACGCAAGGATTATCACCCTCTGCATGGTGCTCTCGCGGACACGCTGAATGCATATACATCTAGCTATTACTCTTTTAGCCCTATGCCAATCTGAAATATGATTTAAGCGTGATATTTTGAAACACAATTTATTAGTAGTTGCTAAAACTACTGAAAATTTTCACTTGAAATTGTATTAAATTCAATTTTACTATCCCACAAAAATTTAGGTACATTAAACCAATTTGAGTCACATAATTCCTTTGCACAACACCCACGTGAGTCAATGTCAGCAACATTATTTCCTGAACTAATATGATGCCATTGATTAGACACTGAACAATCTTCAAATGACCTAGTTTGTGTCCAGTGGACGTTAAACCCATTTTTTTTCTCCCTCTCAATTCTCAATCATACTTGCTAATGATTAAATGGAATTTTGGGTATGTGGTGTTTTTCGCCATAAGAGTTCCACAAGATACTGAACTTAGAAAAAAAATATTTTTTTTACAAAATTTCTTCTCAGGCTATCTGTATGCTTCTGTGGTACCACATTCCACAAGATTTTCGACTTAGAATAATTTTGAAAAAGTGTTTTGGGTCTGTGGTGTTTTTTCACCACAAGAGTTCCACAAGATATTAGACTTCGAAAGTGTTTTGGGTCTGTGGTGTTTTTCACCACAAGAGTTCCACAAGATATTGGACTTAGAAAAAAAAATCAATTTTTTTACCAAAAAATGCCATGTATTGTACCTGTATATGACCACTTAATTTACGACACATGACACAATTATTAATATAACTTGACATTAATTTAGTACACCCAATAATCCAATATCCATGTGATCTAATGCTTTGTATTGATATACCACGACCTTGGTGAAAACAATGTTCATGGTAATACTTAATAATCAAATCAGTAATAAAATGTTTCTTAGGTAATATAACTGGATATTTACAAATATTTAAAGAAGTTCTCTTCAATCGCCCTCCTACACAAATTAAACCATCCTTATTAAAAAAAAAAGGATCTAAATGATATAATGGCGAATTCTTAGAAACTAATTTATTACAGTTAATATTACTACTCAATACTTTAATCTCATTAGAAAATGATTCAGCTTGTACTAACTTAAGAATTACAGTTTAAGCATTAGGTAATTTATTTACAGAAATTGTATCACTCTTTAGTTCGTGATCTACACTAGTATTAGTATTAAGAAGGCATCTGCGAGAGGACCATGCAAAAATTGAAAAAAATGATAACCCCGGGGGTCAGCAATTTTCAATCATACTTGGTCTTTGGGGACCCCTAGGCGACAGAAGTCACGCGATGCAGTGAAAAATAAATTAAATGACAACTTCCGGTATAGCTGGAAATTGTTGTTTTTAGTCAAAATTTGCCATATTTCGACCATTTTTTTGCCCAAATTTCAAGAAGCTCCTTCTCAAAATGGCGTAATCGTAAACTTTTGATATTGATCAGGTGTGATAGGCCAAGTGGTCGACTTAAAATCCTACAGTCGTTTGGGAATAAATGGATCGTGTGTCATCCTAAAAAGGGGATCACGGTGGCTAAGTGGATAAGGCGCTGGTTCGCTAGCCTGGAGGTTGAGTGTTCGATCCCTGCATTGGCCGAGAAAGTTCATCTCGATTTTCCGGCGTGATTTCCCCTTGTCAGTGATGCAGAAGGAGGGCCTGACAAGGACAGCTGCCTAGTCGTTCGGATGGGACGAAAAACCGAGGTCCCGTGTACAAATTGGAGTGCACGTAAAAGATCCCTTGGCAGTTGGAATTCGATATAAGAGTAGGCCGTAGCGCCGCTGCCCGGGCAAAATTTCCCTCATTGCACACTGTGGCGTATGCCCGTCTTCAATTAGCCCAGGTACGGTGCTTAAGCGTAGGACGTTAAACCCCATTTCATTCATTCAGTCATCCTAAAAGGCATGTAGCGTCTTCTTGGCGGGTCTGACCTAGAACTGCTGGGTGTGGTTATGAAGGGCATTCGTTCAAGTATATGTCAGAAGAAACAAATTGACCGGAACTAAACCCACTAGTATGCTACAATATTTTGAAAATGTGTAAAAATCAGTATTTTACATGCAATTTTTCTTTTACTGATGATCGACGACTATCTTAAAGAGTAACAATGACCATAGATTATCAACATTAGTACTATATTTTGTTATTTGAGCGTTCATCGTACCAAATATGTTATTTTGGTAAAAATCATAAAGTTTTTGCAACAAAATCGGACGTTCACGATCATCGTAAGGAGGGGGCGTAAAATTACTGGTGGACAATTTTGCTGAATCAGACAACTTTTATTCTCATTTGTATTGTGTAGTTACTAGCAGGGAAGTGTATTGGGCTGGCATGGCAAGCTTTTATATCAGCACAATCTAACCAAAGCAGCGCTTTTTAACCAATGACCAACGATTATTTCTAAATGACCACTGATCATAACCATTACTTAAAACTACTATATATTTCGTTATTTGAACATGTTTGTCAAATAGGGTACTTTGGTATAAAATCATAACGTTTTCGTTCGCTGGATAGCTGTTGGGAAGGTCATAAATCATGCATAATTTTGCAGTGATCAGACCACGATTAGTAAGATCATGGCCTGTATAAAGATAGACAGCCAACGGTAAACCAAGCGAAGTGATTCTAGACATCGCGGGATTTCATACAGAGTAATTTCTCGAACTCCTCATTAGATTTTACTGTATTCTTATAGTTTACACGGTAATTTTTCAAATAATAAGTATTTCTATACGGTATTGACAAATTTCTCCAGTTTAGAACTTTGAAATTTCCAAATGCAGCAGTTCAAAATTGTGAAATGAATGATTTCAATATTTTCGTAGTTTTGTAAGCCTTTGTGTTTTACTTTAATAAACCAAATTCCCGTTAGTATGATAGATTTTAAAATTATGAAAATAGAGTTCAGGTATAATAATGTCCCGAATGATGAACAATTGTACAGAAGTAAAAATTAAAAGGGTGTTTTAGTAGGTTTAACGAAAACTCGACATGTTTTTTTTCGGATTCACATGGGCGTGTTCGCAGTCCGAAGTACACAAGACAATCCTTGGTATATTTACACCCCGATCACCAGTAGTATATCTATGTATAGGTTGAAAAAAAGATATATCTATTATCCACATTCTCATGTAAGAAGAACCTCATGGAGAATCATTTAATATCTGGCGGTGTCACTCCAGACAATCAAGGATAATTCCGACTACACATGCCAACATCCGGCATTTACCTATATTTGAGCAGAAGTGTTCACTTACTTATATTATGTTTAATTTCATTACTATATCATATTAGATTTATTCTTTGTAAATATTCAATCTCACAGATTCTCTCTTTTCGCGCATGCGAATTATTGAAATAAAACTTATCATATGTTAGTCCCAAAATTGCCTAGTTTGTGTCGAGTGGACCTTAAACCCCGTTTCTCTCTCAAGTCAAAATCATCCTAGATGATGACTGAATGGATAATATAAACTTTGTAAAAATGACCAAACATGTGCATCCCCATATGTTTGTCCCCAAATGACCTAGTTTGTGTCCAGTGGACGTTAAACCCATTTTTTTCTCCCTCTCAATTCTCAATCATACTTGCTAATGATTAAATGGAATATATTAAATTTGCAAAGATGTCCATACATTTTCTTCGTCAGTTTTTGGTGTTTTTAATTTATTTCTCCTTTTTTTATTATGCCTGTGCATAATAATTTTTATTTTTTATATTGTTAGTAGCAAGGTTGCTGGTTGTGGGTAACACTCAACTTTGGTCCTAGTCCCTGCCAAGAACGAACTATAGCCTCTCAAACTTTGGTTTTCATTAATTTAAATTTTAAGAGCGAGTTGCGTATCTGGCTAGTACCAAGACATCATTGGCAATGGAAACTTAAAACTCTGTGTGTAGGAGGAGCCTGGGTAGTCCTACTAATGCCCAAAATTTCGTCTGTCCAAATCAATTATTTTACGAATAACAGATCATACAAATGTAGTTCCAAATTAGCCCATTTTAGAGTATATTTCTATTAAAAACATATTTTTCCAACTTGCCAGGTTGGTATCAACTGAATCAATCTAATATTTTGTGCGGATGTATCTGGGTACTAACCCATCTCACAGAATAAATATGGTTCAAATCCCTGACGCAAGGATTATCACCCTCTGCATGGTGCTCTCGCGGACACGCTGAATGCATATACATCTAGCTATTACTCTTTTAGCCCTATGCCAATCTGAAATATGATTTAAGCGTGATATTTTGAAACACAATTTATTAGTAGTTGCTAAAACTACTGAAAATTTTCACTTGAAATTGTATTAAATTCAATTTTACTATCCCACAAAAATTTAGGTACATTAAACCAATTTGAGTCACATAATTCCTTTGCACAACACCCACGTGAGGCAATGTCAGCAACATTATTTCCTGAACTAATATGATGCCATTGATTAGACACTGAACAATCTAAAATTTGTTGAACTCGATTTGCAACAAACATTTGATACCTTCTAACATCATTGTTAAGATATCCCTAGACTACTGTACTGTCTGTCCAGTAAACGTCCCTTAAATTATCCATTTCTAATTCTAACTGAATCTGAGCTGCCACTTTAACCGAAACCACAGCAGCAGTTAATTCCAAACGTGGCACTGTCATTGGTTTAATTGGAGTCACCCTTGATTTACCCATAACTAATGAACAAAATACATTTTGTTTATCATCAATCTGTCTCAAGTATGGACACTGTCCATACCCATATGTACTAGCATCTGAAAAATGATGTAGTTCACTAACAACAATTTTACCGAATCCAACGGGTTTATAACAGTGTTGTATTTCTAAATTTTGTAAATCTAATAAATGTATTCTCCACTGTTCCCAACATGCTCTTAATTCGTCAGGAATGTCATGATCCAAATCTAACCCAATGCGACACAACTCTTGTAGTATTCTCTTTCCGACTAAAACTACAGGACATATAAGTCCTAATGGATCATAAATTTGACTAACAGTAATTAATATCCCCCTCCTTGTTAAAGGTTGGTCATTTAAACAAGTTCTAAATTGAAACGAATCGGATACTATACTCCATTGAACACCAAGTGCTCTTTCAATGGTTAACTGTTCTGCAAATATGTTTAATTTGGTTATTCCAGCACAATCTTCTGCAGGAATAGTATCTAAAACAGACTTTGAATTAGAGACAAATTTATGTGTTCTTAAACAACACATAGCTAACATTTCTCTAGTTTGTTTAATAAGATCAATCACTTCCTTATCAGTTTTAACAGAAGCTAATCCGTCATCTACATAAAAATGCTTCCTTACAAAATCACCAGCCTCTTTACTAAACTGACTTTCGAATGATTCTGCAGAATATTTAAAACTAAAATTTGCACAACCGGGTGACGAACCGGATCCAAATAAATGAACACACATTCTATAAAACGCAAATAATTCCTATCATTAGGATTAACATAAAATTGATAAAACATCTGCTCTATATCACATAATATAGCTACAGACTCTAACCGAAATCTAAGCAAGACTCCCAACAACTTATTGGTTAAATCTGGTCCCTTTAATAAAGTATCATTTAAAGAGATGCCGCAGTATATTGTATTACAATCAAATACGACACGAATTTTGTTTTTCTTTTCGTTAAAATTCGAATGATGTGGTATATAAAATACTGTGCCGTCATTTAAATCTAACTCCTCAATTGGTACTTTTTCAGCATATTCTCGCTCTAAAATTTTATCCATAAAATCATAGTAATCTTTCTTTAATTTGTTATCCTTTTCAAATCTATGTAACAAGTTATTAAATCGCTTAAACGCATAATTGCGATTATTTGGCAAACTAGGCCTACTGCCTTTAAAAGGTAAACACATTGCAAAATGATGCGATTCAGTTAAGAGAACAGAATCATTCATTTGATCAAGAAAATCCTGATCATCTTTTGATAAACCTTGATTACATGTACTTAAATTACGTTCTGAAAAATCAATTTCAAACAAATTAAGAATGTCTGCAGGTGACACCTCTTTAACTTGAGTTCTATATGAACATACAATGTTATCTGAAGACAGAGTGACCTATGACTAGGTCCAATATTATTATTGTGGAATAATAATATCTTGTGGAACTCTTGTGATGAAAAACACCACAGACCCAAAACACTTTTTCAAAACTATTTTAAGTCGAAAATCTTGTGGAATATTGTACTAGAGGCATACAGATAGTCTGATAAGAAATTTTGTAAGTCTAATATCTTGTGGAACTCTTGTGGTGAAAAACAACACAGACCCAAGACACTTTTTCAAATTATTCTAAGTCGAAAATCTTGTGGAATGTGGTACCACAGAGGCATACAGATAGCCTGAGAAGAAATTTTGTAAAAGAAAATATTTTTTTCTAAGTCTAATATCTTGTGAAACTATTGTGGTGAAAAACACCACAGACCCAAAACACTTTTTCAAAATTATTCAAAGTCGAAATTCTTGTGGAATGTGGTACCACCGAAGCATACAGATAGCCTGAGAAGAAATTTTGTAAAAGAAAATATTTTTTCTAAGTCTAATATCTTGTGGAACTCTTGTGGTGAAAAAACACTACAGACCTAAAACACTTTTTCAAAATTATTCTAAGTCGAAAATCTTGTGGAATGTGGTACCACAGAGGCATACAGATAGCCTGAGAAGAAATTTTGTAAAAGAAAATATTTTTTTCTAAGTCTAATATCTTGTGGAACTATTGTGGTGAAAAACACCACAGACCGAAAACACTTTTTCAAAATTATTCTAAGTCGAAAATCTTGTGGAATGTGGTACCACCGAAGCATACAGATAGCCTGAGAAGAAATTTTGTAAAAGAAAATATTTTTTCTAAGTCTAATATCTTGTGGAACTCTTGTGGTAAAAAAACACCACAGACCCAAAACACTTTTTCAAAATTATTCTAAGTCGAAAATCTTGTGGAATGTGGTACCACCGAAGCATACAGATAGCCTGAGAAGAAATTTTGTAAAAGAAAATATTTTTTCTAAGTCTAATATCTTGTGGAACTCTTGTGGTAAAAAAACACCACAGACCCAAAACACTTTTTCAAAATTATTCTAAGTCGAAAACCTGAGGCAAACAGATAGTCTGAGCAGGATTATTTGAAAGAAAAAACTGTAAAATATATTGTAGAACTCTTGTGGTGAAAAATACCACAGAATACATTTTTGTAGAATATATTTTCCCTACGTTTTTCAAGATGATATGATAAACTATTATTATTTTTCAATCAAAATAAAAAGAAAATATTTTAGAAATTTTTATGGTCACCTTTTCCAAACGCCCCCAAACCTTGCCATGTCTAACCTATCTGTAACATAAGTTGTTAGGACAAACCGTAGTGATATTTAGCAATATGTGACTATCCATTTTGAACTTATCCCCTGAATTGTTGTTGAGAAACCTTAGGACTGTAAATAAATCAAAGTGTGTGTAACGCTTTGAAATTAGAACGGATAAATGTATATTATCCCCTGTCTCTTCGGGTACAATAATAATGTCGGGACACTCCATTTCTCTGGAACCCATTGATGATGTTATTAGCTATTATATATTTTTGTATTTGACCACTTATTTATATTATAAAATTATTTCGTCTCTTCCATTAGAATACAACATTTACTAGATCTAAAAGATGGCATGGTTGGTGATATTGCTACTCCTATTGAACATCACCTCCGTAGCACCTGCTAGTAAGTTCTATGTTAAAACATATATATAACATTGTACATTGATTACAACAGATGATGCCTTATAATTGTATGGATTTTTCCCGTCTTCATTATATCAGTTGGAACAATTAACCCCACTTCATTTTATTTATAATTGTATAATCAACTATTGTTTCAACTGTAAACTTTGTATGATGTTATTGGTGGATTCAATGATAAAATAAAATCTTATTATATCCTATAAATTGTTACGCTGGTATTTAGTAATGGACCTGGAAATAAACGGATAACAATTCCATGGAATACAATTACGGTTATTTACACGGAGTCTTAGTTCTTTCGGATCTTTATCAATATTTTAATGACTCAATTTGTTAAAATTTCAAAATTTAAATACTCAGAACATTAAACTGTTGAGAAGAGCAACTGATTTATCTATGTTTATAAATTAATCTTTTCGTAAATAGATTGGTGACAAATGTTTGTTCCCCAAGTCCTTCTGTATTTGATTATGTTTTATGTGAATTTTCTACCCTTGGCCCTTCAGTAATAGTTTGCAATTGTTGTTAGTTGTACGCAACGTTTAACACCACACTATGTTGAACAAGTTCTATTTTGGCTCTGCCTTTTACTCAAAATATGTGACAAGGTTTACATGGTGATGAGGAAGAACAGAACAATATCTCCATGTGATAATATTGAGTGTCAACACGGCGGTACTTGCTTACAAGGATCCTGCCTTTGTCCAGCTGAAACGATCGGGAAGTGTTGTGATATAAGCAGTGGCGGCGCTAGCCGCCGGTGGTTGGAGGGGCAAGGCTAGGGCAAAGTCCAAGGTTAAGGGTGCAAAGGCACGAGCTTCAAACACGGCGTTTCCCCCAGAAATTTTTTGAAAAGCAGGCTGCCGTAAATGCGAACCTCGACGAAATCCACTCACAAGTGCCAGAGTAGGGAGTCCTTGTGGGGGATATTGGGACCCCCACGAAATTTTTGAAAAATAGACTGTCGGAAATGCTGTCTTGGAGTATTCAGGCACCGATTGTAGAGATATATAGAGCTGATCACTAGTCTATTCGACCCCAGAGAGGAAAGTGTCAAATGAACGGACTTGCGAACCTCAACAAAGCCCCCGAAAATTTGAAAACTAGACTGCCCGAAATGCAGTATCTAGCAGTATTTCAGGCACTGGTCGTCGAGATAAAACAAGCTTACCAGATACCGCCTGTCGCCAAATCACTAGTTTATCCGACCAGAGAGGAAACTGGCAAACCGACGGAGTGAGTGAATTAAATTAAATTCTGGTATAGAAACAACAAGAGTTGTGAGGCTGGTTACGTTGAAATGTAGGGCCGGAAATAGCATGTTTACACGGTTTTATCACGTGACTTTTATTAAAATATAACACAGTTTTAAATGGGATTGTTAGCCATTTATAGGTGGTTACTTTTTACTGAGTCGTGTATTTATTATTTTGTAGATGATTTATGTGAGCCGAGTCCATGTAGCGAGGTCGCCGGGTATAAATGTTTTCGTGTTGATGGTGGATTTGAATGTCGATGTATTAATATTGTAAATGATGGAAGTAAGTATTTGGATTGTACATTTTTATATAAGTATTGACATTATGCGCCGCCGTGTATACTACAGTGATCGTGACGTTATAAATATAATGAATAATATATAAACATTACTGTCTTAACTAATTTCAGTTATAATATCACCGAATTACCCACAAAGATATCCAAATAAGTTTGACAAGTGTTATCTTATAATTGGCCGACCTGGACAGAGTATCACCTTATCTCTTAACGGACAGTATTGCACTGAACGTTTTTTTGATTGCCCTGATCAACTGATTACTGGCGAAGATTGTTTTGATTATCTAGAGCTTCAGGGAGTAAGGTATAAATCCAATATATTTTGTCTAGTTACATCCACTGGGTATATACGTAAACCCCAAAACAAATAGCAAAGTAGACACATAGTGTGTACGGGTACGAGGGGGTGGGGTGCAACGAAAAAGCATTTCCCAAGGCATCCAAACTAGATGGTCACAAACACAACTTAAGCCAGTGAAATGAAATAGGGTTTAACGTCCACAATGAAGATGAGGACACGCCATACAGTGTGCTATGAGGGAAAGTGTGCCCAGACAGCGGCACTACAGCCTACTCTTATATCGAATTCCATCTACAAGGGATCTTTTACGCGCAAGCCAACGTATACGAGGGGCCTCGGTTTTTCGTCATTCCATCCGAACGACTGGGCAGCTATCAGGAATACAACGCAACGAGAAAGTTCAATATTGCGTTATTTATGTAGCTTTAGAAATGAAATGAAATGCGGTTTAACGTCCTACTGTTATGCACCTAACATCTAGCTTTAGAACCGATATCCAACACTGACCATCTGAATTTCGAGTATGTCGGGAGAAATGAATTGGTCGTCAAAATTCCCGCTCAAATTCCGTAATGAGCCCGGGGGTAAGTTCGGGGGGGGGGGAGATTTATGAGTTTTAGCATGTGAGTAAAACATCCTGAACGTAGTTTAATATAATCCATCTGATTATGGCACTAGGAAGCTCTCTGATGACACGAAGGATGATGCCCGAAACGTGTCCGGCTTTGGGCAGAGCGGCAACTTTTATGTGGCTCTTAACATTACATTAATTTTCAATGGTTTAGTTAAATCTAAAAATTTGATTCCCGAAAAGCTGATGCCACTAATAATGATCGATGTCCGAAAATGGTGGCATATTTGGAATATAATGGACATTTTCCGCCAAAATATTTTTTTTTCACGCTTAACCCGTCTTCGCAAACATACTCTGCTCTAGAATGAAACAAATAATGTTCGATGCCGGAAAACTATCGGATAAGAACGTAGAGTGATTTTAGATACTTTATTTTGCCGAATTAATCGGGTTTTTTAACGTCTACATACAAATAATTGAAGTGGTCTGTTTTTTATATTATAGATATTGTGGTGGGGTACCGCCGACGCCTATCATAGTACCTACTGGTGAAAATACCACCGTGCGATTTTTTTCAGATGAATCCCATAATTATGCTGGTTTTAACCTGAGCATTACCTACACAGGTATGAAATGTTGTATTATATTTTTATACAAGTAGCCACTGATATAGACTAATATATAGATAATAACCACTGATATATAGACAATAGTTTGTCATTTAAAACAAGAATTTGCAAAAACAAAAACCACATTTAAATATTTTTATATATTTTACCTACTTGTCTTTATTTGTCTGTTTTCAGATGTATAAAGCCAAGACATCAAGACATCAAGACATCAACAAGAAGACAGTTGTGTTATATTTCTTTATAAACAGATAAAACCATCAACACATGAATTGTTAAATCGATGTAATAACTCTATCCAAATTAATATAAATTCATTTAAATAACAAAACTAAACCAATTTTGGAAACTGATCAATAACCTAAATAAACTGTTCTTGATGTAATTTTAATTTATTTACTTAAAGTCTCTATTCGAATCACTTGTAAACCACAATAATCTGAAAGATGAATCTCTAATAGCAGAACAAAAATGACCCAATTCCGTTCAGTACGGAATACGCCCACACATCAGCTTTGTCTCAACTGCAGCTTTCTGAAAAGATAGAAAAAAAGCTGTTAAAACCTATAGCCTCTATCGCGTTCACATGGTTTTCAGTGAAAAGGGGATAACTCAGGAACAAAAGAGGCTGTGGATTATGAATATCCACAGGGATCCATGACCCCAATACTTCAAGCCTAATATGAATATCCATTAACAACAATGCAATGCAATGGACTTTAAGGTCAAACTGCTCTGCCCTGACTAAAAGTGTCCTAGATATAAGTGAAATTGTGCCCGAATTCCAGTAACCACGGTGACTAGGTTGGAAAGACGCTGACTAGTCTGGAGGTCGCGTGTTTGATCCCTGCATTGGCCGAAAAAGTTCATTCGAATTTTCCGACGAGGTTTCCTTTTTTTCAGTGGTGGAGATGGGGGACGTGACAAGGACAGCTGTTGACACGAAAACCCGATGTCCCGTCTATACATTAGCGTGTACGTAAAAGATCCCTTGGCAGTTGGAATTCATGTGCACGCTAATTCACATGCAAGGATATCTCACGTGAACCTGGATCGATCACGGGATCCGCAGGTTAGCAAGCCAAAATCTTACTTACTGAGCCAGCACTGCTCCCATTCATTACAAACTGTAGCTTTAATCGCGTTCACAAAGTTTTCCGGAAAAGGCGGAATTACTTCGGAATAAAAAGAATTGGAATGCCGAATATCGATAGGGTTCATCCTCTCATGATTTGAGCCCATCACATTAAATTTTACCAAATTCTGTTAAAAAAAACCTGTAGCCTCTATCGTGTTCCCCATGGTGTGTGTTTGGACCCGAACTTGACAGCACACCAACCATGTGGAGACCATTGTTGGTGTGGGGAGTTGTGCAAATTTGAGACATGTCCCCACATGGGAGCAAATATCGGTATTTTTAGACACTCCTTCACACACACATCCCTTCTTTTGTTTTAAATTATTAGAGCCAGGAAGACATATGTCGTCCTCCCTATATAAGCCTAAAGTCAGTGATTTTTCGCATGTTTATTTTTTTTTTGAGGGGAGGGGGGCTGAAGCCATGAACCAGACATCTGCCAAGTCACTACGTTATAATATCTATAGAAAAGTGGTGTTAAATTGCAGGCTGCTAGCTGCAAAAAGCTATTCAATTTTCTCTCGGTTTTCCAGAATCCGGGTTTGAACTCGCCAGCAGCAAAAGAAACGTTTTTGGCATTTTGGTTTGGTTATTTAGCCATAAATCCTTTTCTGGTGATCGGAATCAAAAGGGACTGGTACTGGCCTGATTAACTTCAAGATTTAAGATGCTAGTGTACACATTCACTCTAAATTTATTTCAAGCTTCTTCGACAAACGGTACTGGTGACAAAGCCAGACAATAATGGCAGAATAATGGAAGATTTTCTAAGATGGCCGCAATACAGGGCCATAGCGCATCCACAATATAAGCCGTTTGTTGTTGTGTTTTTTTGAGGGGGGGGGGGGGATTTTACCAACAACAGTGTTTTTTTGTTGGGGGGGGGGGTCTTTTATCGACAACAGTCTCTTTGGACTACAGAGACATTATTTCCCTTGGTTGTTGTACATTTTGATATAATGTGCATTGGGATCCTATATCTATATAGCTATCACCTATTAAAAAAAGAAGAGGGTGCGATTCCAAAATCAATAAAAAAAATTCATCGAAAACCATCCCAATCCACCAAAAGAGGCCGTTTTATATTAAATCCGTCCGTATTTTATCGAATTATTATTGTTCTCGATGTCGCAGCTATTTATGAAAGGTACAAGTAGTGTGTACACGCTAATAAAATTTCGAGATCTTGAAACCACCAGGTAGATGCCTCAACAGTCGAAAATAGTCGTTTATATACGTCCACATATATATGACGCCGTCGCCCTCGACGTCCGTCCACATAGCTTGGCCCTTGGACATATTTTAGGCTAAAATGGTTAGCAGTGCTTATCAAAGGGATAGCTTTTACCTCTGTGTTGCTTTTACCTCTGTGTTGTCAAGAGAAAGATGGGGTTAACGTCCACTCAACACAAACTAGATCATTTCGGAACTAACATATGGTTTAAATTTATTTCAATAACTCGCTTGCGCGTAGGGGTATTTTTCATTTGGAGGGAAAACCCATGAGATTGGACAGGCTACCCTACTCTTTGTCACACCAGTTGACTCAACGACAGCCTTTACGACATAGCGCGCACGTGCTTATCATTCTGCCATTCATCCCCCCTATTGATGAATGTGTCATACAACAAATAATTAAAGGACCTAAGTCGAGACTAGACAAATTGCATCATACCAAACGGAGTTATGTAGACTGGAATAACTAGACGCTAGAAATCTGCACTTGGTTGACATCGCTGGCTTATTTCGACGAACATAACTGATTTGAAATTGGAGTAAAAACGGAAACCATTGAATGTAAATCAGTTTATATACATTCATATTACAGTATTATATGCGTTGCGACCCACTTTTGTGAATTTCTAGTTTCCAAATGTTAGCGACTTTGCTGCTTTAAGTTCTCATTTAAGTAGGACAACCCTATTTTCGGAGTGATTCCTCTTTGACATTTGGGCAGGGCGAGGGTGGGGTGCTGACAATAAATAACGTTCTGATGGGACTAAAAACCGAGGCCCTCGTAAAAGACCCTTGCCACTGGTATTCAATATAAGATTAGGCTGTAGCGCCGCTATCCGGGTAAAGTATAGGTTATTTCCGTCCCCATTATCCCTGTCTGAGCAGAGCGAAATGAAATTGAGTTTAACATCCTACTGTTCTGCTCCGATAGGGTTAATGAAGACAGGCTTACAAAATTCAGTTTGTAATAAGGAACATTTTGCCAGGACGGCCTACTCTTTATTGGATTCAAATTGTCAAAGGATCTTTTACGTGCACGCCAATGTATACACGGAACTCGGTTGAAGGTTAAACCCAATTTCATTTAATTTTATTTTCCGAACCGATCGGCCTATTGAAGATACGCATACGCTATGCAGAGTGATATGACGGAAATTGTCAATAGACCGTGGTATTTCTTCATTGAATTTTAACTATGAAGGATTCTTTTATATGCACGCCAATGTTTACACGGAAGTTATTTTTTGTCCCATCTACAATACTAGACACTGTTTATTCTCAGGCCCTTGTCCTGCACTCCCGACAGTCAGAAGCCACGCTGCAAAATCCCAGGGAATTTTAAGTGTGCATAACCATAGTATTGAGAGGAATGTGGCCGATAACCCGACATCAAGATAACCCGACACCACGATAACCCGACACCACGATAACCCGACACCACGACCGACAACCCGACACCACGACAACCCGACACAACAATAACCCGACACCACGATAACCCGACACCACGACAACCCGACACCACGATAATCCGACACCACGACCGACAACCCGACACAACGACAACCCGACATCACGATAACTCGACACAACGATAACCCGACACCACGACAACCCGACACTACGATAACCCGATACCACGACACCCCGACACCACGACAACCCGACACCACGACAACCCGACACAACGACAATCCGACACAACGACAATCCGACACCACGACAACCCGACACCACGACAACCCGACACACCACGATAACCCGACATCAAGATAACCCGACATCAAGATAACCCGACACCACGACAACCCGACACAACGATAACCCGACACAACGACAACCCGACTCCACGATAACCCGACACCACGACAACCCGACTCCACGATAACCCGACATCACATTTTAATCTGCCACCTCGAGCCTATTACGCGACATTACGACATTTTTAATCTGTCTGACAGGGAACGGCTGAGAGGCAACATGCAGACAGACAAGGCTCGACTACCCCACCCACAAGGTGTTTCAGAGAAGGGATCGAAACATGATTTCATTGTCTGCTTGTCGTATGAACTAATTGCCATGTGTATGTGCTTTGTTGTGTAATTCGCGAATTAAATACCGATGTACATCATTATCAAGGAATACAATGTACATGTACTTTTAGGATATGAATACAAAAATACATTGGTACACTTTAGTTAATTTTTAAAACGCAATTTGAGTATTATGAATTTGGGTTAAATGCATGAAACTTGGCACTTGGTAAAAAGACAACGTGGGGCACATGGGCTGTATTCCAAGATGTCACTGACGCATTCCTGTTACTTGCCGATGCTCCATCAATTTTCCCTGACAACATCTTTGCTTTTTTGGAGAAATATGTTGTCCTCGTGTATGACAGGACATGTGGACTGTCCAAAGTAAACGAGGCAAGGCAGCATCTCTTTGCAAGACGATCCCGAGCTTTGGAGAATATACCTCCAACACAAGCAGCACCAATGCAACCTACCAAGGAGGGCATGTTTGGGGGAAGGTACTGCAAAAAGAGCCAATGCCACCAAGTCCTACAGATTGGGGATGGAACAAGTGTGATGGATCATGGCAACCAAAGTGGGCCACCATTGGTCAAGCTCAAGATACATGCTATGAACTAATTCATTGCAACTGCAGAAAGGCATGCGGGGGTTTGTGCAAGTGCCATAAGGCCAGCCTCCAGTGCTCCGTTCTTTGCTTTGTGAAGGCAACTGTTATCAAAAGTGACTTATCATTAAATGATTTTACTTCTTTGATAGTCATGTTTCTTCTGTGTTAACCCCCGAACTATACACATGGATACTAAAATTAATATTCGACAATGTATAGTTCCAAAGTTATATGTATTTGAATGGATAGGCGGTCATTTTGGAAAAGATGGCCGTAACGACCACCAGTGGGGGGGGGGGCTGCTGAGAAGGATCCACATCCCAAATGATAATTAGTAGGGTTCATGCCTTCTATGTGCCAAGTTTCTTTCATTTAACCCAAAGTGCACAATGTTTTGCTTAACCGGCCCACTAAAGGCGGCCAGTTTGAAAAAGATAGCCGTAACGACCACATGGGGGGGGGGGGGGGTCTGCAGAGGTGGGTCCACATCCCCAAATAATAATTAGTAGGGTGAATGTCATCTATGTGCCAAGTTACATGCCTTTAACACAAAGTGCACAATTTATTACTTAGCCGGTCCACTATAGGCGGCCATTTTGTTTTCTAAGACCGTGCAAAATTCATATTAACAATGAAAACAAAAATAACCAACAATATAAAGTAACTTTTGTTATATTCTAGTAATTAAATGTCCTTCACAGTTTTCTGAATGCTTAAAGGTGTATTCTTTCAATGGAATAAATGAATGAAAGAAATGGGGTTTAACGTCCTACTGTTATGCACTTAACCTGAGCTAATTGAAGACGGGCGTGCGCCATACAGTGTGCTATGAGGGAAATTTTGCCCGGGCAGCGGCGCTACGGCCTACTCTTATATCGAATTCCAACTGCAAAGGGATCTTTTACGTGCACACCAATGTGTACACGGGACATCGGTTTTTCGTCCCATCCGAACGACTAGGCAGCTTTCCTTGTCAGGCCCTCCTTCTGCATCACTGACAAGGGGAAATCACGGCGGAAAATCGAGATGAACTTTCTCGGCCAATGCAGGGATCGAACACCCGACCTCCAGGCTAGCAAACCAGCGCCTTATCCACTTAGCCACCGTGATTCCTACCACCGCCCAATAAATATTTCAAATCTGATCAGTTTTTTTTTATAAAACTTTCTGATCACAGAACTGCACCGCACCTAGAAAAACAGGATATCAACGACAAGTGACAAGAAAGCAAAAAGAATAAAACCGAGCATAAGATTTTCAGGTTATAAACAGAGAGAGAGAGAGTGAAATGGGGTTTAACGTCCACTCAACACAACTAGGTCATTTCGGGACTAACATATGGTTTTAATTTTATTTCAATAATTCTCTTGCGCGTAGGGGTCTTTAGCAGTGGGAGGAAACCGGAGTGCCCGGAGGAAACCCACGAGGTTGAGAAGGCGCCCCTAACTCCATGCCACATACGCTCACACCAGGGCTCGAAGCCACAGCCGCAAGCCAGATGTGACCGGCCAGCTAGAGGTCGAAGCGCGGCACTCTAGACCACTAGGCCATCCCAACCCCCCCCCCCCCGGTTATAAACAGACTTTATTTTACCTGTGATAAGTCGCATATACATGTACCTAAATAAGCAGACATATTGCCTCAAGACTGTTGGTTTGATAAAATTCCCTGGTAATTCTCAAAACCCAATGCTAAACGTGACGTATGTTGATATAATACACTCTTCACAGAAATCTCCATGGGGTCAGCCGTTTTTCATTCGGAAACTTTCAAATTTGGCGGAAATGGTCATACCGCCGAGCATTCGGCAAACCTCGACAGATTCCGGTACTCTCCGCAACCTACATCTAGACTCGGATGTATGATAGTCATTGATATGTACCTACGACCATACATTTGCGATGCGGCTTCTCGACTACCAATTTACTCTAACAGGAAAACGTTCCGCTTTTACAAAAAAGTTCCAAAATCTGGTTAAGCTGCCCACACCCGTTGGTGGAGTCGTCCACATCACTTTGAAAATAGTATAGTTTTTCTGCGTGGTCACCCTTTCTCTCGGTAAATAAACAACAAAGTAAATAATTTCTGGATATTGTAATACGTTTTTTTGGAGTCGTCCACACGATGTATTTTTAATTAGTATAGTTTTTTTCTGCGTGGTCACCCTTTCTCCCGGCAAATAAACAACAAAGTAAATCGTTTTATTCAAATTAATTAACAAATTCATAAACAAATTTAGTTGTGGACGACATCACTAATAGTTGTTGACGACATCATCAATGCCTTGTGGACGACTCCACCAACGGTTGTGGACGACTTCGCTTGTGGACGACTTGACTGGCACCCATCTCCTGGGGGCAACCATGTTTATCCGGGTCCTTTAAAATAGTTCCAAAATGGCGGACTTCATCATACAGCCGAGTGTAGATGAAGGGCACCGGAATCTTTCGAGGTTTGCCGAATGACCGCCGAGATTAGATGCGTAGAATCTGTCGAGGTTTTCCGAATGCTTCTAAAAACATTCGTTCTCGTATCTCGTGAAGATAAGGTCTGTCCAGATTTTAAACTATACATAAATATACTAGACCAAATATTCGTCAGATTGATAGTCGGTCGTCATCCAGACAAGACACCATGATTAGGCTCCTGGCTTTCGTCGTGCTGGCAGTTGTCCATTTTACCGGGATACAGGGCGCAAAGCTCACGCAATTAGGCCAATTTGCAGTTCCCCATGCTGCGTTTGTAACAGTTGTGGAAGACCCACATGCAAGTTCCGTGAAGGATAAATACCATTTATTTATTTCCAGTTTTAACGGCGTCCCTTTCACTACAGATCATGTGTATGAAGTCACCAAAATCGGATCGAAGCTTGGTAACATCGGAGCTACCAAAACCATCACAGCCACTTCATCTGTTACCTGGCCGAATGAAGTCAGCGTTGTGCCACGTAAGTTCGGTTTCACCTTACTCCACTAAACTGGCTAGTCGTATCAGAGAGAGGGGGAGAGGGGGGGAGCGAGAGATTCAGGTCGGATAGCCGTGGCGATAGAGGGGCGGCTTCTCACCAATGCATCGAGGGTTCAATCCCAGCTCAGGGAAGAGCTTTATCGTAGTAAGTGAGAGGGATATTCGGTCTCTCGTCCGATCAGGCAGGTTTCCCCCGAGTTCTTCTGTTTCTTCCTGCAGTAATGATCGAAATCATTCGCACGATCTGTGCCAAGGGCCAAATTGGAAACAAGCCTCAGGCTTAATTTGCTACCCTTGTAAAATGACGAGATTATTATTTTTATTATTATTATTAAATGGGGTTTAACGTCCACTCGACACAAACTAGGTAATTTCGGGCCTAACATATGGTTTTAATTTTATTTCAATAATTCGCTTGCGCGTAGGGGTCTTTAGCAGTGGGAGGAAACCAGGGGACCCGGAGAAAACCCACGAGGCGACTCTACTCCATGTCACGTACAACCAGGGATTCGAAACCACGCCAGATGACTCAATGACATGCTTTATGATACAATGGGCACCTGCTTACAATTGTTCAATTTCTGTATTTGTACTGTGAATGTACAATACACCATGTCCTCGCCGTCTTCATTACAGAAAGCGTATTTATTATTATAGAAAGCGTATTTATTATTATAGAAAGCGTATTTATTATTATAGAAAGTGTATTCATTATTATAGAAAGCGTATTTATTATTATAGAAAGCGTATTTATTATTATAGAAAACGTATTTATTATTATAGAAAGCGTATTTATTATTATAGAAAGTGTATTCATTATTATAGAAAGCGTATTTATTATTATAGAAAGCGTATTTATTATTATAGAAAGTGTATTCATTATTATAGAAAGTGTATTTATTATTATAGAAAGCGTATTTATTATTATAGAAAGCGTATTTATTATTATAGAAAGCGTATTTATTATTATAGAAAGCGTATTTATTATTATAGAAAGCGTATTTATTATTATAGAAAGTGTATTCATTATTATAGAAAGTGTATTTATTATTATAGAAAGTGTATTTATTATTATAGAAAGTATATTTATTATTATAGAAAGTATATTTATTATTATAGAAAGCGTATTTATTATTATAGAAAGCGTATTTATTATTATAGAAAGCGTATTTATTATTATAGAAAGCGTATTTATTATTATAGAAAGCGTATTTATTATTATAGAAAGTGTATTTATTATTATAGAAAGTGTATTTATTATTATAGAAAGTGTATTTATTATTATAGAAAGCGTATTTATTATTATAGAAAGCGTATTTATTATTATAGAAAGCGTATTTATTGAAAGTGTATTTATTATTATAGAAAGCGTATTCATTATTATAGAAAGCGTATTTATTGAAAGTGTATTTTTTATTATAGAAAGTGTATTTATTATTATAGAAAGTGTATTTATTATTATAGAAAGTGTATTTCACAAGAATATGGTAAGTGTCTCTGGTGGCTTTCTGGTGCCAGGAAAGACAAAAGGCGTCATAGATCTGTTCGATTACTCTTCTGCGCCACCAAAAGGACCCTACCGAATCACCGATAACTCTGCTGATGCTGATTGGTTCTACCACAGGGTACAATGGAAGGACATGAACGGTGATGGGCGTGTAGATGCCGTGTCGTGTAGAGCCAAGAAACCAGTTTTATTTGGTGAGTTGACAGGGGCCTGTTTCACGAAATTTTACCAAATATAAAAATCCAAATTATGGTAATTTGATTAGTTACTATAAGATATATTTTAGTGCTTAGCCAATCAAAATTGAGGTATCTACTAAAACGTGTATTTTATCTTTAGATAAGATTTCGAGATACAGGACACAGATTCGAAAGCTATTTGGTTGGATAAGTCGGCAGATTTTGATATGCCCCGAAAATGTAAAGCAAGAAATAACAATCGTGGAGAACTTAGATATTCTTTAATTTGACGAGAGGAGAGAGAGAGTGAAATGGGGTTGAACGTCCACTCGACACAAACTAGGTCATTTTGGGACTTACATATGGTTTAATTTTATTTCAATAATTCGCTTGTGCGTAGGGGTCTTTAGAAGCGGGAGGCACCCGAAGGACCCGGAGAAAACCCACGGGGTTGGACAGGCGACCCTAGTTCTTGCCACGTACAACCGGGGATCCGAAACCACGCCAGTTGATTCAATGAAATACTTTATGATACAGCGCGCGTACGCTGACCATTCGGCCACCCCCACCCCCACCCCCTTATGCCCAATTTGTAATACAGGCATACATCCGAATTTATTAGAATATGTTTCACAGGACGTGAAGACGGTGAATTGGTCTGGTTTGAACAACCAGCTTCAGGTGCTCTTTCATCGACATGGAAAACCCACGTGTTAGCTCATGGCCCTGACGTGTTTTTTGAAATAATTAGCCTACCAACATCAAGTGGTAATATGGACTGTATTGTGACGGCTGGCTTCTTCTCCAAATCACTCAACATCTACTGGACAACAGATTCACATGGCTTGTGGAACGATGCCTCGAAGGTAATGTTGTATTAAGCATTCGTTCACTTCTAAGGCTTAATGTCCGCTGCGCCTTCGTTCAGCAAACCTCGACAGATTCCGGTGCGCTACATCTAGACTCGGCTGTATGATGAAGTCCGCCATTTTGGAACTATTTTAAAGGACCCGGATAAACAATGGCTGCCCCCATGGCCATGGAGATTATATCAACAAACTAAACAATGGCTGCCCCCATACAGATTATATCCAGAAAGACGCCATTTTGGGACTATTTTGTGAAAGCGGCACGTTATCCTGTTAAAGTAAATCGGTAGTTGACTAGCCGCATCGCAAATGTATGGTCGTAGGTACATATCAATTACTATCATACATCCGAGTCTAGATAAAGGTTACGGAGAGTACCAGAATCTGTCGAGGTTTGCCGAATGCTGCGCCTTGGGTGATATCGCTAACACATGTTTCATGGGAAGTCAAAGAGAGAGAGGGAGAGCAATGGGGTTTAACGTCCACTCAACACAACTTAGGTCATTTCGGAACTAACATATGGTTTAATTTTATTTCAATAATTCGCATGCGCGTAGGGGTATTCAGCAGTGGGAGGAAACCGGGGTGCCCGGAGGAAACCAACGAGGTTGAGATTTAACTAATAGACAGAGAGAGAGATAGAGATAAATATATATATATATTGTGTCGGCATACCTTTTTATCTAGTCATCATTTACCGTGAAACAAAGCAGTACAGCTTTGCGTTTGTGCTAATAATTTTGGATATATATATATGTATATAGAGAGAGAGAGAGATAGAGAGCAAGAGAGAGAGCGAGAGAGAAATGGTGTTTAATTAATAGAATATAACCTGTATCTTCAGATTAAGAGTCGTGTTATAAACGACCATATCAAGGCGGTGTTTGACGTCCATCTTGTTGATCTTGATAAAGATGGTAATCTCGATCTTCTCGTCACCAGTAATGATGCTAAAAGTGCTGCGATGTACGCGTTTGAAATTCCTTCAGATTTCAGGTAATGTATAATAAAATAAAAAACAAGTACGAACAGGAGGACTGCACTACACGCAAAACAAACAAACAAAAAAAAACAAACAAAATCTACCAGATAAACCGGCGGACAAGACAGAAAATAGACATTGCAAACACTAAACAATTATCAAATCAAGTGCATGGATCCGGGGGCCAGCCGTAAGCGTCCACTGCGCTGTACAGTCCCAATCTGATTAAAACACAGATCCAATTTCGTTTCGTTTTTTATAGTTCAAAATTTCGTTTTACTTGTCTGTACTACACTCTAGGATCTGAAAGGATCGTTAATTAACTTGTGTTCAGCTTGGAATGAGGGGTCAGCCAATCAAATTGCCTGTCGAATCTGGGATTTGACCTCTCTTGCACGGAACTGTGGGTAGACATGAACTACGACATAAATTAAAATAAAGTAAAAGTAGATAAAAAAACATAGCCACTTGCAAAAACGTCTCTGATTGGTAAATCGAATGACTGACCTTAAAGGGTCAAATGTCGTTTTCTACGTCATAGAACGGGACTTCCCACTATAAGTTGTTAGATCTTCATGTAGCGAGGCCATCGAAAGTATAAAAGACGAAACGAAATATAGATCTGTATTTTAATTAGATTGGTACAGTCCCGGATTCGAAGTCATAAAAACGTTATTGGCAAAATAGTGTCTTCAAGCAATATAGTGTAATCAGCAAATGGACTGCTCCTCGTGTACATAATACACGACAGGCCTTGGTAACAGGTGCCCGGAAGAGTAATCTCAGATCGTTAGAAATTCCTTCAGATTTCAGGTATAGTATATATATTTTACACGATGACAACCGTTATTGACATCTATGCAAGATGACAGAGACGGTGAAATTAGGTAAAGGGACTGTCTGGATTTGAACCATAATCTCAAACATAGAAGTCCGTGTACGTATGAAATTATGGCCGTTCCTATCGGTATATTTCTGTATGCGTCGGAAAAAAATCGCTGGTTAGCTATCTCGCATTTTCGCCGGGAGAGAGTTTTAGTACGACATATCCTCTCAAATTCGGCCGAGAGATAGTTAATGTCGGCTGGAAACTCTTAATTTTGCGACACATTCGCCACTTGCATGTTATAGAGGCCTAAATTCACTCTCTCAGCTTCTAATTTTCGTGCTCTCCCCTCCTCCTGCTTACGGCAGTCGGCGATGACCTTCGTTCACTGATTTTTTGTCGTCGGAAATTTATCTTCCTCGCCCCCCCCCCCTATGTCGGCTAAATTTTGGTTTCTGGCTTCGGGCCTGGGTATAATACAGCTTTGGACACCGGTCTTTATTTCCAGGGGATTTTGAGGGGTTTTATTCTCCATCGAGAATAAAAACTTTCCCTCGACACTCATTATGCTATTTAAGGACTAATATACTGTATATATTTATAACAGTAACTCACTTGCACTAGCACTGGTCGGTATAACCAAGGAACCCAGTGTCAAAAACAAGGGATCGCTCTTCTTTAAGCCATCGTTTACATGATCCATAAAGAAACATTCAGTTTTATCAGGCCTTGGATATATTAGGGTTTTAACCCACCTTGAAGATGGAGAATTAGGGTTATAACAGACCTTAAAGATAGAAAATCAGGGTTTAACCCTCCTGTGTGGTAAAAATATATTAGATGAAAAATATCAAGAGGCCTTAGAACACAAGCGGATCCAGCCCCCCCCCCCCTAAATAACAGTATAAAAATTAGGTATGCGCCACAAAACACCACTGACACACCGATTTTTTCAAAAAATTTCTCGGCCCAACCCCACGTCCCCCCCCCCCCTAACAGGATTTCCTGGTTCCGCCTCTGCCTTAGAAAATAGAAAAATATCCAGGGTTAACAAACTTGATTCATGTTTCAGAACTGGTACATTTAAAGAGCATGTCATTGCTACTGGTTTCGCTCCTCGTGCGTCAGGAATTGGCAAGGGAGCACCCGGATCCCCGGAAGTAGTTTACGAGAACGATCAGCATAAAAACGGGTGAGTATTAAAATTATATAAAACATAGTGATTGACCAAGTGGCACTCCGGTTTCCTCCCACTGCTAAAGACCCCTACGCGCAAGCGAATTATTGAAATAAAATTAAACCATATGTTTGTCCCGAAATGACCTAGTTGTGTTGAGTGGACGTTAAACCCAATCTCTCTCTCTCTCTCTCTCTCTCTCTCTATCTCAAGGGAAGTCAAATCAAATACAAAATGTTCATGTGAAGTCAACTGAAATAAAAATCATACAAAATTATATAATGCATAGCCAAAGGTCAAGGGACATCAAGTCGAACACAAAATGGTGTAGTGTGTAGTCAATGCTCAACGGAACTCAAGTCAAATACAAATAAAGTAAAACCAAGTACGAACAATCCAAACCATAAGACAGAATTCGAAGTCCTAAAAAACGTTTAGTACGTAGATAATGCTCAAGTCAAATACAAAAAGATGTAGTACATAGATAGTGCCCAAGTCAAATACACAAACGTTTAGTACGTAGATAATGCTCAAGTCAAATACAAAAAGATTTAGTACGTAGATAAAATGCTCAAGTCAAATACAAAAAGATTTAGTACGTAGATAAAATGCTCAAGTCAAATACAAAAACGTTTAGTACGTAGATAATGCTCAAGTCAAATACAAAAAGATGTAGTACATAGATAGTGCCCAAGTCAAATACACAAACGTTTAGTACGTAGATAAAATGCTCAAGTCAAATACAAAAAGATTTAGTACGTAGATAAAATGCTCAAGTCAAATACAAAAAGATTTAGTACGTAGATAAAATGCTCAAGTCAAATACAAAAAGATATAGTACATAGATAATACCTAAGTCAAATACAAACTTGAATGAATGTAATGGGGTTTAACGTCCTACTGTTATGCACTTAACCTGAGCTACTTGAAGACGGGTATATGCCATACATTGTGCTATGAGGGAAATTTTGCCCGGGCAGCGGCGCTACGGCCTATTCTTATATCGAACTACAACTGCCAAGATAACAGTAGGCGGATTATCCAACCGGGGAACTTGTCAATCATAACTTGTCCAACTATTCCACCCTCACGTTTTATTTTTATTGGAAAGTATGGTATTTCTAATGGGGTGTTCTCGTCCAGCTCAAAATATTGATTAAGGGGATTAAGGGTTTAGAGCTAGGGAATTATGGTCTGTAGCTGAAATGTGTTCACCTATTTAAATTAACCGTTTAATAAGTACACGTGACTGTGTTTAATAAGTGTCATGTGAACTGTGATTTTTTACAAAGTAAAAAATCAATGAATTTGGTTCAATTTAAACCTATTTAAGGGAGTGACATATTCAGTTGGTATGTCAAAATGGCAAATGTAAATGTAAATTAAAAGTGTTAAAATAAACATGTTTTACTATAATGTTGAATAAAACATTATCAGGTGTTTTTGTTTTACTATTAGGTTTAACCTAAACATCGCCCAATGTGAAACAGACTACAGCTAATCCTTCTTTATAAATTCAAATTAACACCTTAGTCACGCTAACATGATTATTTAAGTTTTGAGCTTGGTGAGAATGAACCTGAGGGAATGAGGGAATATAATTTTACAATTAAAAAATCCAATTACAATATTAAATTACTTAGAAAGATGGGGTTTAACGTCCACTCGATATGTAATATCAGCATGGTTTGAATTCGCTCAAACCAGAAAAAGTAGGTAATTCAATAAATCAGGAAATGCACATCTCCGTATATAAATAGCACAAAGAGAGTTTTAAAAAGTCGGTAATTCATTAAACTAAGATCTGTACATTTACGTATATAAATAGCAACAAGGAAGGTAATTCAATATGAGAGACTGGGAGAAAGAGAGAGAGAGAGCGAGAGAGAGCGAGAGGGAGAGGGAGGGAGAAATGGGGTTTAACGTCCACTCGACACAAACTATACCATTTCGGGACTAACATATGGTTTAATTTTATTTCCATAATTCGCTTGCGCGTAGGGGTATTTAGCAGTGGCAGGAAACCGGAGGACCCAGCAAAAACCCACGAGGTTGGACAGGTGACCCTACTCCTTGTCACGTACAACCAGGGATTCGAAACTACACCAGTTGACTCAATGACAGGCTTTATGACATAGCGCGCACATGCTAACCATTCGTCCTCTGAGTAAGCTTGGTTTATCGTCTCATCCGAACGCCTGGATAGTTACCCTTGTCAGACCCTCCATCCTGCACCACTAACAAGGGATACCACGGCAGAACATCTCGATGGGCTTTTTCGGCAAACGGTCAATTCTGAGATTAAACATTTTAACCTTTTATTTCTATATTGCATCATATAACGATATCGAAATAAAATATCAATTCCATTAAAACTAGTTCTTTCTCTGAGATTATCAGACATTAATTAATGGAAGCAACAGGTTTTTGATTGATACATGTATATTAATTAAATGGAATTTTGTATTTTCTTTTTAAAACTTTATATTATGGGAGTAGAATGTTTTATTAAAGTTTTCTATATTTGGACTTTATATCAAGTTACTCTGATGATGTTGAAGTGTAATAATTGTGTAGCAATAATATTTTCTGTGAGCTGATAGTAAAAAAATTCAATCAGACAGAACGTAATTGGTTGCTGGCTTTATCTAACCGGTTGACACGACAAATACTGGAAGTGGGCGTGGCCTGCCTATGTGTCTTTCCGCACAAATATTGGAATCAAGTATGGCGTTCGTTTAGGGCCTTACCTTATTTTTTTTTTTTTACACAATATTTTTATTCAGGTTGTCTGAATGGGATTGGGGAACAGGCTTAGCCTATGTAATACCTTATTTTTAGTTTAATTGTTTCTCTAGTTTTGTAATCGGAGTTCAGCTTTAATATTATTTTAGCGATTGACCTGTAGTTGTGAAACCTCCATATTGTACCAGGTGGTAAATGTTAATAAGTACAATACTCTTTGATTTATTCTCGTTTGTGAAACCTCGTGGGTTTTCTCCGGGTCCTCCGCTTTCCTCCCACTGCTAAAGACTCCTTCACGCTAGCAAATTATTGAAATAAAATTAAAAACTATGTTATTCCTGAAATGACCTAGTTGGTGTCGAGTAAACGTTAAACTCTCTCTCTCTCTCTCTCTCTCTCTCTCTCTCCCTGATACGAGTAGCCAGTTTAGTGGACTAGGGTGAAATCGAACTTACGTGGCACAACGCTCTCTCTCTCTCTCTCTCTCTCTCTCTCTCCCTGATACGACTAGCCAGTTTAGTGGAGTAGGGTGAAATCGAACTTACGTGGCACAACACTCTCTCTCTCTCTCTCTCTCTCCCTGATACGACTAGCCAGTTTAGTGGAGTAGGGTGAAATCGAACTTACGTGGCACAACACTCTCTCTCTCTCTCTCTCTCTTTCTCTCTCTCTCTCTCTCATTTATTCCATTGTTTCTATCTAGGCCAACCGATTATATTGTTGTCTGTATTTGTAGGAAACCGATGATAATATTATCAGGGGATGATGATGGTCGAGCTCATTTATTAAAACCAAGATCAACATCCCATGGTGATTTCAGATATTCTATGGAGACCATCTTGGATGTAGGTGCTGGGACTGTGGGTAAAATAGCCCAGAAAGATGTCGACGGCGATGGCTACCCAGAAGTATTTATACCAGCATACGATAAAGGCCAGGTGTATGTGTATACATTTAAACCATAGTATTATTGTAATTTATATAATAAAACATTTTTAAAATATTATATTTCTTGTGATATTTTACAGATTTCCAGAGAGAGAGAGAGGTGGAAAAATGGGGTTTAACTCCACTCGACACAAACTAGGTCATTTTGGGACTAACGTATGGCTTTCAATTTTTATTTTAATAATTCGCTTGCGCGTAGGGGTCTTTAGCAGTAGGAGGAAACCGGAGTGCCCAGAGGAAACCCACGAGGTTGAGAAGGTGCCCCTATATCCATGCCACATACGCTAAAACTAGGGCTCGAAACCACATCCACAAGCCAGAGGTGACCGACCAGCTAGAGCTCGAAGCGCGGCACTCTAGACCACTAGGCCATTCCAACCACCCCATCCCCTTAAAAGATTTCCAGTGCGATGATGATATTTTACAAATTTAAGATGTGTTTCCTTCTCTTAAAAGCCAATAACGGTAAATCTCATTGGTCTGTAGGGTATTATCTATGCCCGGAATTAGTACCGGATCTAGGGAAGGCAAAGTGGGACAAATGTCCCGGGGCACCCAGATTTAGGGGGTCCCCACAATTCTGGGTCATACTAATATTTTATCCCGGACGGAGCTAACCAGTACCTGGGCTGAAAGGGCGAGGATTAGGGCCATGGGCAGTAAGGGATGTTTGGGGCCCCGAGATCGGTTAGGCCCTAAAATTAACTAAATTACATAACTTAGAGGTTCTACCAATCAATAGGTATATTTCGCAAGATACCAGTAATAGTATATGGCAGATATCCTTCGTTCAGGTGCTTGTAATATTTTAATGGTTTGGATTATTCGTACTTGGTTTTATTTTATTTATACTTACTTGGTTTTATTTTATTTATACTTACTAATACATATATTATTCATGTCGTTTAATGTTATGGGGGGGGGGCTCGGGATGGCCTAGTGGTCTAGAGTGCCGCGCTTCGACCTCTAGCTGGCCGGTCACCTCTGGCTTGTGGCTGTGGTTTCGAGTCCTAGTGTGGGCGTATCAGTCATGGAGATAGGGGCGCCTTCTCAACCTCATTGGTTTCCTCCGGGCAATCCGGTTTCCTCCCACTGCTAAAGACCCTTACGCGCAAGCGAATTATTGAAATAAAGATTAAAAACCATACGGTAGTCCCAATATGATCTCGTTTGTGTCGAGTGGAGTGGACGTTAAACCCCATCTCCTCTCTCTCTCTCTTCTCTCTCTTTTTTTCCTCTCTCTCTCTCTCTCTCTCTCTCTCTCGTAAATGTTGTTGTACGACGTGGAAATAACAGGTGGGCCTTCACCTAATTCTGTGGAGTCAAAAGTTCAGATCATGTCTGACTTCTGGCCTTTATTATCGTGTGTCATTATGTGTCAGCGTTTTATATTCAGATAAGACACGCCCTTAAAAGATTATCTCCTGAATAATATACAAATATAGGAATTTGTCCTGGTTTTATATTCAGATAAGAAATATTTTTAAAAACTACTGGGGCCGGCTCAAAGCTCCGTTATCTTTTAACGATCTAATAACTTTAGCGGAGAGAAAGATTGTTGCTGAAAATAAAGGCCCCAAACATTCGGTGGTGCAAATTTTTCCTACAGATTCATGCTAATATAAAAAAAAATAAAGTATTCTATAGTGTTTTCTGTAGTAAATTTAACGGAAAGTTAACAAACATCACATTACCAAGATATGTCCGTTAGAGTTTAACGGATCGCTTAAATGATTTAGTTTTGAGCAACCGACCCTAGGTATATATCTACTGAATTAAATACAAATACAGGTATATGTACTGGTATAAGGAAATGTTTTTTATAAGTTTCAAACGGATCTGAAAAGAATTGTGGCATGTAGGCGACCCACACAAACATTAGGCCTGGCTCTGTCCCAGGGGGTCGGGCATGCATCAAAACAATAGAGGTCATCCTAAGGGTATAATGAATAAGTATGAAAAGTTTTTTAAGACGACCCACTAAGAATTGAAGCCCTGTATAGACATGCGGACACATAAAAACAAAAAATGAGGGTGCGTTGCATCATAAGGTCTGTCATTGAATCAAGTGGCCTGGTTTCGATTCCCCCATTGTACATGACAAGGAGTAGGATCGCCTGCTCAACCTCGTGGGTTTGCCCCGGTTCCTCCGGTTTCATCCAACTGCTAGACCACCTACGCCGCAAGCGAATTAATGCAATAAAATTGAAACATATGTTAGTACAAAAGGGCCCTAGTTTCTTGACAATATTTCTGAACGGTAAAACACCCACACGAAATAAAAATATTGCATGTTATCACAGCCAAATCCGGACTTGGTACGACATGCTTTATCAATACTTCATCTTTATCTTCAAGATATCTACGTCTTTCCTAGGCTTAACGCTCCCACCCATGCACACTTAACGTAATTCTAAATGTATTATACTATTAAAAAAAGTAGGGGATATTTGATTTTTAAGTGTTATTAAAGTCACCTAATGAAACTGACGAAGAAACAAATGACAAAATGAAATGAAGTTCACATTTATCGATTTATTCCAAATGATCGTTAGACTAAGTAAGGTACAGACTGGCCATTATAAGGGTAAAATGATACCCGGGGTAAAACAGCAAAGTTACCACAGCATCACAACAAAGTTAGTAACGGGTAAATCCTCCTCGGTTTGCCAAAAAAGCATTGATCCGACGTGGCATACTCCTCATGAGACGTTCTTCAAGCAACAGTGATGCCTCCCGAAGCCATAACAGAACCACCCCCAAATCAACCATGTCTGATGACGTTAACGTCTTGGAAACGCTCGTTTCGACGACGCCACACCCTCCTACGTCTGTCCAAAAAATCAACAGTGAACCTTGACTCATCCGAAAACATCACATTGCTCCAGCGTCTATTATCCCAGTGTTTACGATCCCTACACCAACGACGTCTTGCCCGAATGTGATGATCTCTCAAACAAGGGATCACGCGAGGACGTCGGGCGCGAAGGTGACCTCTATGCAGTCGATTCCGAATCGTCTGGCCGCTCACTCTCACACCAGTGTCTGTTTGAAGACGAGCGCTGATCTGATTTGCTGTGATGACACGATTTCTCGAGGCCAAGGTACGGATAAATCGATCCTGGGCTTGAGTTGTCGCCCTTGGTTGACCTGTACAGATTGTGTATCACGGTATCTGGACTATAGCCTGCTTTGCTTATGACAGACTGAGAAACAATCATCGTCCGCGCCACAACCGCCTGTGTTGTGCCGATCTGTAGCATGCCAAGGGCACGTAACCCTTCATTTTGGGTAAGCCGACGCATATCAAAGTTTGTTTTCTGGTCACTAAAACAATTAAACTGATGTTTCTACCCTGGAATTCAATGCCACAATGACTGTAACATATATGCGGTAGCTATTGATGCGATTGGGCGTCACATGTAACTGGAAATGTTTCTTCTGTTAGGTTCTATAGTGACTTTTTTCGTAGTCATTTGCATATTTTAGTATTATGCCCCCAAAATCAAATATCCCCTACTTTTCTTGAATAGTATATATAAAAAAATTTGAATAGTATATAACAAATATTAGTATAGATACTAGTCTAAATATAACAAATATCAGTATAGATAATATAATAGTCTAAATATGATAAAGATCTTTGAGCACTGAGTCATAAAGACAGCCGCCTCCTAATCTGAAACGTCTCCTAGCTAAAGCGAATTATATCACAGGTGCCGATTGTATCTAAATGCTCTTAACTTAACTGTGACCATACCACTAGGTTTCAACAATGGTTTCATAACATGTTAACAATATTCAAAGTGCCTTTTCGCTCATCTTGAGAGCCCATCAGAAATGTTATGTCGGTCTTACAACATTCGAGGCAGCCCATTTAGTGCAGACACTTTATGGTATGGTGTATATCAGTACAAAGGAGTGGCTTATTTCAATTGGGTGTATTTATTTATGCATAATTATGTAGTCAGTAATTACAAACGACATGTTTTGCGTGTAGTGCAGTCTTCCTGCATTTACTATTAGAGTAGAGTGTTAGCCCTTCGTACTGCAGAATGTTCTCGTTGTCGGGCTTTGCTCCTGTTAGCTCACTACATTTATTATTTTAGCGTTTTCCGAGTTTCTGTCCGGATTATCGCCCTTATTGTTAAAATTATTTGACGTTCTAACACCTGACGTCAACTGGCTGACTATCGCCATTGAAAAGACGACCATTGACAAGATCGGTCGCATTTTTTTGTTATGTCTTATTTGTAAATCATTTTAGTAAAGCCTGTACCACAACAGGCCCGGGACTGTACAGTGCAGTGGACGCTTACGGCTAGCCCCCGGATCCATTCACTCTTTTTGAATTGTTTGTTTGTTGTTTCTGAGTATGATGTCTTGTCGTTATATTTGTCTTTTATGTAAATCATATGTGGTGCAGTCCCCCTGCACTTACTATAAAAGGAAGTTTAATTTCCTACTGTTCTGTATCGAGTAATGATGACCAGCATACGCCATATGTACTATCAGGCAAATAGGGACTGGCAAGCGGCACTATCGAATTCCAACTGTCAAGGTAGGGTCAGACAATTTAAGTCACGGACGTCTCAATGCTAAGTGGGTCATGATAAAGCTAAGCCATGATAGTTTGGGTACTATCTAGTATTTCTTTTCTTTTTTTTGAATGAAGATAACATATCCTCAAGAACTTGGTCAAATTGATAGTCTGTCGTCCTCATTTGCTGGGTACAGATATGGACATGGTTGGGTTTCTGGCTTCCGTGGTGCTAGCGGTTGTTCTTTCAACCAGCATACAGGGAGCATCGATCAATTGAGAACATTCTCAGCACCTCATGCAGCGTTTTAAATAGAAGTTGTTGAAGACACGCCTTCGCGTTCCACCAGGGAAATGTATGAAGTGAGGAAGATCGGCTCTCATCTTCAAAACATCGCCGGCATCAAAGTCATCACAGCTACGTCATCTCTTACCAGGCCGAATGCAGTGGGCGTTGAACCACGTAAGAGGGATTTTACCAAACTGGCTATTATTAAGTCAACTGACCAATTGGTCATTTTGGGAGGCTTTATAATACAACACCACCTACTAACCATTCGGCCATCCAACACCCGAAAATAAGCTTCAAATGAACAAAAGAACATTCATGCATAATTGCCTATTTCAATTTTGAACTTTGATATTCATGGGAAACATGGAACTCTTATGGGCCCTGTGGCGGCGCACCCGCTGGGCACCCCCCTCTTGTGAGGCCTGGCTAAAATAGTGACTGATGTATTTGAAATTAATCGTACATAAGGACTTCTTAGACTCCATATTTTATAGAAAATATTTTATTGTTATTATTTATAAGTTTTGTATGATTAATTCTCGTTCTTCTTGAAGAAATCTGTGGATGATTTGATGAATCGGTTCCCCTAAATTCTGCACCTGTTTCTCTAGAGTTGCTCGAAAATCTTCCTTTACTTCTTTATTTAAACCACGTGTTACTGTTCTTTGCCTGAATATAAAAAAAAATAGGGGGAGGTTACTCTTTCATTTAATCCACGTGTTAGGCCTATTGTTCTTTTCCTTGATAAAATAAGATAGAGGGGAGATTATGATGTTAAAAGAGTAAAATTCAGTGGTTAAATTTTTTCTACGGTTAGAATTACACAGGTCACAATTCTATGGAATACAACTCCGGAAATACGCGAACCTGTGTTAGGGTGTGTCTGTCGTTTATATTTGGTTCTTCCGGTGTCATATGGGCCGTATTTAATTAGCAAATGCGGGCGGTGCAAAGTAGAAGCGTCGATCAATGGTTTGCCTATTTCTAAGTGTGAAACAATGTTAATGAATAAAAATCACATAGAGACTGAGAAGTGGGCTTTAATGTCCACGCGACAAAAACTAGGTCATCTCGAGACTAGGATATGGTTCCATTATAACTCAGGGGTGTTTAGCAGTGGGAGAAAACCAGATGAAGACCAGTGGAAAACCCACAAAGTTGGAAATATGAACCTACGTACGATGGGGGAATCGAAACAACGCCACTTGACTCAATCAAAGATCTTATTATGATCTAAAACGCATGCCATAGATCATTCGACCGACCCCCCCCCCCCCACCTGATTGCATATAAAGACTAGCGCAGGTGAATCTGGAAGTAATATAACTACGAGACCGTATGTGGTAGTACAGTATCACTAAGCCTATGTCGCTCATCGGTACGAGCTATTCTTACACCCTAAAGTGGGTTGGATGGCAGAATAGTTAGCGTGTGCGCGTTAAATCATAAATCATGTCATTGAGTTAACTGGCGTGGTTTCAAATCACCGGTTGTACATTGCAAGGAGTGGGGTCACCTGTCCATCCTCGTGGGTTTTCTCTGGGTCCTCCGGTTTCCTCCCACTGTTAATTACCCCTACGCGCGAGCGAATTATTGAAATAAAATTAAACCATATGTTAGTCCCAAAATGACCTTGTTTGTGTCGAGTGGACGTTAAACCCAATCTCTTTCTCTCTTACATCCGAAAGTTCAGCCGTAAACTCAGACAAACAACACAAATATAAATATTATATACACATATGTGTTGAAGTTCCGATAGGGTTAAAAAAAAGTTCCCCTGTATCTAGAAAAGGGCTCGATGAAAAATTTTAATTTTCCGATTTTTGCATACATCAAGGATACCATGCCCAATTGCCATAAAAATGGATTCGGATTGGGAACTTTTTTTTAACCCTATCGGAACTTCAACACACATGTGTATAGATGATACTAACTGTGATATGACTTTAGTGCTCACTGACATAATATCAAGATTAACTCGACCTCCATCTGATGTATCTAATAAAGCAAACTCTTCTAATATATCAATACCTTATACACAGTTAAAGATAAATACTGAAATAGTATATACAGTGCACTCTGTCATATCCGACCAGTTCAACTGCCCTCCCAATACTGAGTCTTGCTCCCCCAATATCACAAGAAAATTGACCTTTACCGCAAAATTCATGCAGATGCCCATGCTAGCTGGCCCTCCCGAAAACATCTTTGCCCCCCCCCCCCCAAAAAAAACAACTTCCTGGCTACGGGCCAGCATTAGAACAACCACCTACTACTGCTATACATAAATACATCAATACTTAGTTGAATATAAATACATGTATATACATAAATAATTCTGGAACAAAATGTTGCAGAATGTTCAAAATTACCAGGGATCATGCTTTAAAGTCCTGCAATCTACAATAAAACCAACTTGAAAACATTGAGTCAGAAATAAACTATCATTAAAGACAAATAGTTGAGGGATTGATGGCGGCGAGGACTATATTATGAGTCCAAACACGTGTGTAGGTATAAAAATTATCTGGCAGGATCTCTAAACAATCAATTATGGTGTTAGTCAGTCACTTCCGGCAGATGTTACTGAAACAGGAGTAAGTGTAGCGGGACTGCACCACACATAATTTACACAAAAAACAAACCTAAGGACAAGGCAGAAATCACGAACAAAAGAGCACTTCAAAAAAAGCATATGGGTCCGCGAGCTAGCCATAAGTCTCGGGCATGTAGTAACCTATACAAGTAACCATATGGTCGAAATTAATTTAAAAGATAGGTTGCCAGGCAACGAAACATACGCCCACAGCAGCTAAATCGTCCGGGCAGTCAACAAGAGTTGTCGCATATTTTACTTTTTTTCGGTAATGAAACATTTATAATACACTCAAGTCTGATTAAAAGTAACAACTCATTATGTAATTATCAGAAAATTATTTGAATATGTTTGGCTTTGATAAAGTTCTCCTCTATGCTAACATTTAGTATACGAAACATTTAATATTCTGGATTTAGCTGTTCAAGTTATCAAAATTCATTGAAACTCAATATGCTTGTTCGTTTCATGACCTTCAACACTGTGTATAAATTTAAAGTCAATCGGCTATTAACTTTATTGAAGTCATCAAGAGTCATAACTCTGACAGTAATTATCGGAAATGGATAAAAAAATCAAGAGGCTTATTTGTTTCATGACCATAAACACTGTGTATAAATTTAAAGTCAATCAGATATTAACTTTGGCCTCTAGAGCGTCCACAAGATTTTTTCAAGTGATCAAGGGCAATAACTCTGACAACAATTATCGGAAATCGCTGAAAATCAATAGGCTTCTTCGTCTTATGAACTTAAACACTGTGTATGAATTTAAAGTCAATCGGATATTAACTTTCACCTCTAGAGCGTTCACAAGATTTTTTGAAGTGATCAAGGGCCATAACTGATTAACTCTGACAGCAATTATCGGAAACCTCTGAAAATCAATAGGCTTCTTCGTCTTATGACCTTAAACACTGTGTATGAATTTAAAGTCAATTAGAAATAAACTTTAGCCTCTAGAGCGTTCACAAGAAATTGTGGACGACGGACGGACGGTACGGACAGACGTACGTACGTACGGATTGGGCGACGCCAATATACGACCACATTTCTAATGTGGGCGTATAAAAAACAGGTAGTTTAAAGCTTTGTCCAAACAACTTTGACCTTATTGCCACGGTGATGAAAGGATACAGAATATATAATGAAAGAAAAGGTTATAGGTAAATGTTCCCTGGGTACGAATCTTTTTGATGATGTCATTAAACAGGTGATCTTGTCTTGGCCAATCAAACTGCAGTAAAACCAACAGATGACCCAGTAACATGTCACTGCCTAATGATGAAAACGCCTTCTCCTGTAAAATACAAATAATTTATATATTGTGAACACAGAGAGAGAGAGATAGATGGAGAGAGAGAGAGGGGGAGAGAGAGAGGGGGAGAGAGGGGGAGATAGACCAAGCCAGAGCGAGCGAGAGAGAGAGAGAGAGACCAATCGAGAGAGAGAGAGAGAGAGCGAGCGAGAGGGAGAGAAACGGGGTTTAACGTCCACTCGACACAAACTAGGTAATTTCGGGACAAACACTTTTTTTTTTTTAAATTTTATTTCAATAATTTGCTTGCGAGTATGGGTCTTTAGCAGTGGGAGGAAACCGGAGGACCCGGAGGAAACCTATAGTTAACAGACAATTAGTATTATCAAATAAGAACCTTGCCGATTTCATTACCGGTACCAGAGGTATTGTGCATTAATTTGTGGGGATCACCATGGTCGAGTGGGTAAGACGCTGGCTCACGAGTCTGGAGGTCGATTGTTCAACCCCTGCATTGGCCGAGAAAGTTAATCCCGATTTTCCAGTGCGTTTTTTTCCCTAGTCAGTGATGCAGGATGGATGGGACGGAAAACCAAGGTCTCTTGTACACATTCGCGTACACGTAAAAGATCCCTTAGCAGATGGATTCGATACAAGAGTAGGCTGTAGTGCTACTGTCTGGGCAGAATTTCCCTCAAAGCACACTGTATAGCATAACCGTAGAACGTTAAACCCCATTTCATTTTATTTTGCATTAATTTGTATGAAGAGCTAAATATGTACAGTATGCCACCTACCTTTAAACAAGCTATAAGGAGCTGGATACAGTATGGTGTCACCTACCTTAAAACAAGCTATAAGGAGCTGGATACAGTATGGTGCCACCTACCTTAAAACAAGCTATAAGGAGCTGAATACAGTATGGTGTCACCTACCTTTAAACAAGCTATAAGGAGCTGAATACAGTATGGTGCCACCTACCTTTAAACAAGCTATAAGAAGCTGGATACAGTATGGTGCCACCTACCTTTAAACAAGCTATAAGGAGCTAGATACAGTATGGTGCCACCTACCTTTAAACAAGCTATAAGGAGCTGGATACAGTATGGTGTCACAGTATCTTTAAACAAGCGATAAGAAGCTGGATACAGTATGGTGCCACCTACATTTAAGGAGCTGGATACAGTATGGTGCCACCTACCTTTAAACAAGCTATAAGGAGCTAGATACAGTATGTCACAAACCTTTAAACAAGCTATAAGGAGCTGGATACAGTATGGTGTCACCTACCTTTAAACAAGCTATAAGGAGCTGGATACAGTATGGTGCCACCTACCTTAAAACAAGCTATAAGGAGCTGAATACAGTATGGTGTCACCTACCTTTAAACAAGCTATAAGAAGCTGAATACAGTATGGTGCCACCTACCTTTAAACAAGCTATAAGAAGCTGGATACAGTATGGTGCCACCTACCTTTAAACAAGCTATAAGGAGCTGGATACAGTATGGTGCCACCTACCTTTAAACAAGCTATAAGGAGCTGGATACAGTATGGTGTCACAAACCTTTAAACAAGCTATAAGGAGCTAGATACAGTATGGTGCCACCTACCTTTAAACAAGCTATAAGGAGCTGGATACAGTATGGTGTCACAGTATCTTTAAACAAGCGATAAGAAGCTGGATACAGTATGGTGCCACCTACATTTAAGGAGCTGGATACAGTATGGTGCCACCTACCTTAAAACAAGCTATAAGGAGCTAGATACAGTATGGTGTCACATACCTTTAAACAAGCTATGAGGAGCTGGATACAGTATGGTGTCACCTACCTTTAAACAAGCTATAAGGAGCTAGATACCGTATGATGCCACCTACCTTTAAACAAGCTATAAGAAGCTGGATACAGTATGGTGTCACATACCTTTAAACACGCTATAAGGAGTTGGATACAGTATGGTAGTATTTCCTGGTCTGTACACTGTAACAATAATAACTGACGACCTTCACCCCCTAATATCATACTGTCCTTCACCTCTATGGGGTCATCACCAACAACTCTGTCTAATAGGTCAACAGTATCCATGACAACATCACACGCTTTCTGTTCAGAACAATGAATACAGATATTAGGTTAAATCTTGTCATGGAAATTAAAGAAAAGATGACCAGTAGCTTGAGTAACATAATAGGCTTCTTAACCTCATATTATAAGGGGGGTCTTTAGATTTAAGGTTTGTCGGGCAAGTTATAAAAAGCCAAAAATCTGTGGCCTGCAATGCAATAAGTTTCCTTATTAACTTGTGTGTTTTCGTCTGAGTTTTATTAAGATGTTCCGAGCTAGACGGTAAGTACCGTATTTCCTCTAATAAGCACCTGGGCGCCTTTTTTTTCAGCACCCTTTGACCCCCCGGCGCTTATTAGAGGCCCGGCGCTCTCTGGAGGCCCGGCGCTTATTTCTTCAATAGCAAATTGAATTTAGGGTAAAGCCGTCATTTACCATGGACATTGGGCCGGAGAATCTTTTGAATTACGGCATTTGATCAAAAGCAATCTAATGTCTATTGGAGGCCCGGCGCTTATTTTCTCAACTACCCTTGACCCCCCCGCGCTTATTAGAGGCCCGGCGCTTATTGGAGACCCGCCGCTTATTAGAGGAAATACGGTAACCTGGCTACAGTTTAGCATGCATAGATCTTTAACCAGACTACAGAACAAACTAGGCTAGACATTAACAGACTAAAGTTTGACCAAGCTAAAGCTTAAAGGGACCAGCCCGTATTTCAAAGAATCTGAAAATTACACGTTCATGAACGTATGAAATTTAAACGCCAAAATATAGAGGAATAGTGTATTTACCTTGTCTGAAAATTTCAGTTCATAATATTGAGTAGTTTGGACGTGAATGCAAAAAAAGCTTAACTGGACACTAGCTTTTTTAAGTTTTTCTTTTAAATTGTTATGATACCAATTGTAACTTAATCAAAGGAGAGCTTTAAAAGTGAGTCAATAGGGTTAGATTGAAAGCTGCACAGAATATAGACTCGTTTTATCCAGACACTTCTGTGTAATGCAAACAGAACACAAATCTTCGGCCACCGAGCCATACCGGCGATTGGAAGTTGTTTGAAAACGTATCACATAGCTTGAAGAAGTTGCTCGGATCTAAGTTAGAGGCTGTTAATGGATTTTCATACGAAATTAAGCAGTTTTAACCCCCAAAATGTTATCGGGATGGCCCCTTTAACCTTGCCACAGTTTAACCTAGACATTCATAAACCTTGTGATTTATCATACGTGATAAAAGCTTTGTTGTATTCAGATTTACAGATATCAGATGATATTTAAACGGTGAAGAATGATATATTTTAAATTTACTTACAGAGAAGTTACGTAAACAGTAAAATGCACAGGCTAACTGTAGAGACATACGTAACTGAAAAAAACAAAAAAACAATTCACATGTGACCCGCTTCCACAAAACCAAGCCCTTGGTCATTTTTTTAAAAATAGGGCTTGCAGCACATTGAATAGTCCACAACTCCACAGCGTAAGCTTTCCAAAATAACAATTCCTTCTTCATTGATGAATGAATGAATGAAATGGGGTTTAACGTCCTACGCTTAAGCACCGTACCTGGGCTAACGAAGTTATGAGACAAGCGCCTGGTTTCGTGGAAGCGGGTCGCATATTGTATTTTACCGGGTTAAGTAAGCTACATCTGTAAAAATACGATCTATTTTAGATTTCACTCAAGAAATGATAAAGTTGTGAAATGAAATGGGGTTTAACGTCCTACTGTTCTCCTCCGAACTGAGCTAATGAAGATGGGCATACGCCATACAGTGTACTATGAGGGTAATTTTGCCCGGGCAGCGGCGCTACGGCCTACTCTTAAATGGAATTCCAAAAGTCAAGCAGTCCTCTAGTATCTTCTGTTACAAAGCAACCAACAACAAAAAATTCATCCCTTCAATAGTATGGACAATTTACAACTTGGGGGTAAATTTACCCCAGGTTAGGAATCTTTGATTTAGATTAGATAGTCTACAGGAGTAAATTGTAACAAGAAATGTTTAAAATGGATTTTTTGTGAAATAGTTAAAGAATGAATGAATGAATGAAATGGGGTTTAACGTCCTACTGTTATGCACTTAACCTGAGCTAATTGAAGACGGGCATACGCCATACAGTGTGCTATGAGGGTAATTTTGCCTGGGCAGCGGCGCTACGGCCTACTCTTATATCGAATTCAAACTGCCGAGGGATCTTTCACATGCACTCCAATGCGTACACGGGACCTCGGTTTTTCGTACCATCCGAACGACTAGGCAGCTGTCCTTGTCAGGCCCTCCTTCTGCATCACTGACAAGGGGAAATCACGTCTGAAAATCGAGATGAACTTTCTCGGCCAATGCAGGGATCGAACACCCGACCTCCAGGCTAGGAAATAGTTAAAGAGATTTATAATTATCATACCTTCATTTTATCTTTAGAACCCATAATAAAACTTTGTATTTGAGCCACAGCTTCTTGAAATGCCCCCTAGAAATAATGTGATATATAGACAAACATTTTAGTCATATATTTTATTTATAGTGCTATCACTATACAAATGATATCGAATTCCAACTGCCAAGGGATCTTTTACGTGCACACCAACAGGCCTGGAAATAACGGTTTTAGATGTACCTGACAAAACGTCAGGCACTAATGTAAAAGTACCTGACATTTTCAACTTAGTGCCAGACATGTATTAATAGTATCAATAATAAAGACAAATCAGTGCCTGACAAAATGACAGGCACCAGAGGTTTGGTGCCTGACAAAGCCTGAATCTGTGCCTGACATTGTCAGTGACAGGTGCCTTATTTCCAGGCTTGCACACCAATGTAAATACGGAACCTTGTTTTTCATCCCATCCATATGACTAGGCAGCTGTCCTTGTCAGGCCCTCCGTCCTGCATTACTGACGAGGGGAAACCAAGTCGGATAATCTGGGTTAATTTTCTCGGCCAATGCAGTGATTGAACAAGCGACCTCCAGGCTAGCCAGCCAGTGTCTTACCCACTTAGCTACTGTGGCCCCATATTGCTATACAGAGAGAGAGAGAGAAATGGGTTTTAAAGTCCACTCAACTCAACTAGATCATTTAGGGACTATAACATGTGGTTTAATTTTTTATTTTTTATTTGAGAAGGCGCCCCTATCGCTATGTCACATATGCTCACACCAGGGCTCGAAACCACAGCCGCAAGCCAGAGGTGGCCGGCCAGCCAGAGGTCGAAGCGAAATTAGTTATATAATAAATACAATCAATTGGTTCACCTGATATAAGAACATGTCTGTTTGAAAATGTCCCATCCACGACCACGTCTCCATTTGCCAATTCTGACATAAACTGATAAATTCTGTATTTAATAAAAAAATAATACATAAACTGATAAATTCTGTATCAATAAAAAAATAGTACATAAACTGATGAATTCTGTATCAATAAAATATAGAGCTGGTTAAAATCCACAATATATTACTTATATGAATGTCACCTTCGTAAAGATCCCAGCTAATGAACAACCTGTTTTCTTTTAAAAAAAAATTTATTTAATTTTTGACGAAAGCAATTTTTCCTACAATCAAAGGCCATAATTCATGTGGGCGCATAAAAAAGTTAATAAGGTTCCAGCTTAATAAAATAAGCCGAGAAAGTTCATCTCGATTTGCCGACATGATTTCCCCTTGTCCGTGATGCAGAAGGAGGGCCTGACAAGGACAGCTGCCTAGTCGTTCGGATGAGACGAAAAAAACGAGGTCCCGTGTACACATTGGAGTGCACGTAAAAGACCCCTTGGCAGTTGGAATTCGATATAAGAGTAGGCTGTAGCGCCGCTGCCCGGGCAAAATTTCCCTCATAGCACACTGTATGGCGTATGCCCGTCTTCAATTAGCTCAGGTTAAGTGCATAACAGTTGGGCGTTAAACCCCATTTCATTCCAGCTTAATAAAATAAAACATAAACGTACCTCTCCTTAGTTCATCGGAAGCATGGAGAAGTTCAAAACATTTTAAAGCCGTGAGAAAGTTAAGAGTTATACTAGAAGCGTTGTGAATGGATGAACTAGGCTGTATCTGAGGCTGTGATTGGTCAGATCGATGTCTCTTTAATCTGGGTCTGGAAATAACCAATAAAAGTCGGTGAAAAAGTCCTCTGTGGGTGTCTTCTGGCATTTTATCATGGTTGAAATAAATAAAAGGTACTTTGCTTCAATTATTCTAATTTTTAAATTTTACTAAATCAAATGTTCAAACATGCTTCTATTAATGATCAGTTTATTTAAATTACATGTAAAGCCCCCCCCCCCCCTTACCACACACACACAATTTGTGGGAGATCAGGTTGCAGGCCACAATTAATTAATCTCCCCACAGACTTCAATGTCAGGTCTAACTTTCTCAAAAATATTTAGTAACTGACAGAGTAACAAATAGCAAAGTCTTTACTCAAGGTTATGTATGAGGCTTATCACTGAAATTTTGAAGTAGCATCATTACACCATAACCAATCTCAAATAGACCGGGATAACCAATCTCAAATAGACCGGGATATCCAATCTCAAATAGACCGGGATAACCAATCTCAAATAGACCGGGATAACCAATCTCAAATAGACCGGGATATCCAATCTCAAATAGACCGGCATAACCAATCTCAAATAGACCGGGATATCCAATCTCCAAAAGACCGGGATAACCAATCTCAAAAAGACCGGGATAACCAATCTCAAATAGACCGGGATAACCAATCTCAAATAGACCGGGATAACCAATCTCAAATAGACTGGGATAACCAATCTTAAATAGACCGGGATAACCAATCTCAAATAGACCGGGATATCCAATCTCAAATAGACCGGGATATCCAATCTCAAATAGACCGGCATAACCAATCTCAAATAGACCGGGATATCCAATCTCAAATAGACCGGGATAACCAATCTCAAATAGACCGGGATAACCAATCTCAAATAGGGCTAGTCGATTGAACGTTCTGGAATTGAATTCTCTCAATTCCTAAAATTGTGTCAATCGCAGGTGCCGACTGCACAAAAAATATTTCACCCAATCATGACACCTGAAACATATTTGTTACTTAAAATACGTCACAATTCTACTCACACCACCTCAGCCGTCGGGACTGACAGAACTGTTACAGGACTTAAATTTCGCGTCACTCAGTTGCAATTCTGTCAATTTTGGACATTCTGGACTGTCAATCGAGCAAACCTCATAGACTAGCTACAAATATTGAAATTAAGTTGTGGTCTGCATCCATAAAAAAAGGGGTAGATAATTCTGTATGAGATGAGAGAAAATGAACTTACTGTGATTGATTGTCATCATTATCTGATCGGAATCCTTCCACCAACACAACAGGGGCAGATAATCCAGTTGATGCGAAAACTAAAATAAAAATATCATTCTTTTTATCTTTTAATTTTAACTTAGTGATACAACTTTTACGTTCATCATACAAGAATAACCTATTATTACAGCCTAAAAAAGAAATAAATTGCATTCGAATGAAGTGTCACATGAGTACAGCTGTCAAGGGACGACCGTCCACTCAACACAAACTAGGTCATTTTGGAACTAACATATATGGTTTCCATTATTTTCAATAACTAGCTTGCGCATCGGGGTCTTTAGCGGGGGGATGAAACCGGTGGACCCGGATATAACCCACAACATTGGACGGGCCACCCTACCCTTTGTCATGTATAACTTGGGAATCAAAACCACACCATTTGACTCAATGACAGGCTTTATGATACAGCGTGCATGTGCTAACCATTCAGCCATCCAGCCTCCCGCAGGGTTTAGAAGTTGAATTTAGAATATTTTGGCCTTGTACTAGCCACCTATCCACGACCCCTACATAATGGAAACAGGGTTTTAGAATAATTTGGCTGTGTACAAACCACCTATACACGACCCCTACATAATGGAAACAGGGTTTTAGAACTAACCACCTATACACGACCCATACATACAACATGTGGAGAAGTGATATAAGATGTTCCATGTTTATGTACTCACCTCCAGCGAAGTTTTCCGCATCCACATGACTGACGTAAGAATATAAACATTGTAAGAATAGAATCGTACAGGTGTATAGAATCTGTTTCCTTACTTCATCTGTACAACTTGTCTTATTTCTATTATATAAACTATATAAATACTGCCACTGATAATCCCTGTTAATATACCACATTTATACTGATAATCCCTGTTAATATACCACATTTATACTGATAATCCCTGTTAATATATCACATTTATACTGATAATCCCTGTTAATATATCACATTTATACTGATAATCCTTGTAAATATATCACACTTATACTGATATTTCCTGTATCTTATTTTGGTCGGCAAGGTACCAGGGGATTCGCTAAATTCTTTGAAAGCAGACATTTGTTTAATTCAATTAAACTAAATTGATGTCTTGAGAATATGGATGTCAAATTAACAAAAATTTGTTGATTTCAATGTATTCATTTCCAAATTTTTCAATCAAAATGAAATGGGGGGGGGGGGCTTTCCTCACCAACTGGGCTAATGAAGACAATAAAAAACATGTTGATATAATATTTCGATATGTCTCAGCTCAACTATATCAGACACTTACTATACAGTCTTTCAGAGACTGTAGAAGAAGGGCTGTGTAATTGATATAACATCAAAGATGACAATCAGGTTAATGTAAAGATATTTCATTGTTCATACAACACAAATACGTGTACTTTATCTTTATGAAGAGTTAATAGGTTTGTATTTACAGGATTCTAAACTGCCTTTGCCTGTAAAAACTCGTTCTCCCTTTTACTCTTCGTCAAAACTGTCCATCTTTGGCTTCAACAGAAAGCATACTTTTCTTTACTAAGCGGAAATGAAACAATAGCAAAAGGCATGACTAATTAATCCATAAATGATGCCAATGTAGGCTGAGTCTATACTACCCGATAAAATTAATAATATAATAAGCAGGTCGCTACACTGAATGAATGAAATGGGGTTTAACGTCCTACGCTTAAGCACCTAACCTGGGCTAATTGAAGACGGGCATACGCCACAGTGTGCAATGAGGGAAATTTTGCCCGGGCAGCGGCGCTACGACCTACTCTTATATATCGAATTCCAACTGCCAAGGGATCTTTTACGTGCACTCCAATTTGTACACGGGACCTCGGTTTTTCGTCCCATCCGAACGACTAGGCAGCTGTCCTTGTCAGGCCCTCCTTCTGCATCACTGACAAGGGGAAATCACGCCGGAAAATCGAGATGAACTTTCTCTGCCAATGCAGGGATCGAACACTCAACCTCCAGGCTAGCGAACCAGCGCCTTATCCACTTAGCCACCGTGATCCCCGTCGCTACACTGACCTTGATTTGGTGAAAACATCTGCCTCCATTTCCCATCCAACATGGCTGCCAACGAGCTGTAACAGACGGAAGAGATTACCCCAGGGGTCGGTGATCTGACATTCTCGTTCCAATAAACCAGGAATACTCACAACTCTTTTAGCTAGGGCTTTCGTTGGTGACATCATATCTGGTACCAAACAAATAAATTAACAATTTTAGACAAGTTAGGGTTTTATATACACGTATGTAACAAATGGCTTGCAAATAATTTATTTCACTCTGCAAAATTTAAGTTAGAGCTTTCGTTATTGGTGAAATCATATCTGATACCAAAACAAATAAATTAACAATTTTAGACAAGTTAGTGGTTTATTTATATACATGTATGTACTAAATTGTTACAATGGCATTTCGTAATTGAACTGGAATAGAGAGAGAGAGAGATGGGGTTTAATGTCCACTTGACACAAACTAGGTCATTTTGGCCATCCTATATCCATGTCACATACACTTACACTAGGGCTTGAAACCACAGCAGCAAGCCAGAGGTGACCAGCCAGCTAGAGGTTGAAGCGCGGCACTCTAGACCACTAGGCCATCCCAACCCTATGCCGGTCATAATTCTATTGAGCACAATTACTGTTTAAAAACACTTATATGGATATACTATTTCTGAATTTTATTTACATGTATATGCTACGTTTCGATACAAACACTTGATACCGATATCTGTTGTGTATTGAAATGTAGCATTTTAATATATTCAGGAGTAGTATATCCATATAAGTGTTTTTAATTTGTGGAATCTTCTTCTATATGTCTTATAAAGATTACAATTAATGTTTATTATTGGGAAGTCTAGTCGAAACGTCACTCAGTTAGAAGCAGTAATTGTTATCCATAGAATTGTGACATGTATGTAACAAATGGCTTGAAAACTGATCTTCATAAAATGATATGATTGGTAATAATTTATATCTTTCTTCAAAATTTAATTTGTTACGATGCTTTCAAGTTAAGTTAAAAACTTATAAGAAAGCAGCCATTTCTTTGACCAAGGGATAAAATTTTGAAATGCACAATTAGTAATGAAATAGGATTTAATGTCCTTCTGTTCTGCACCGACTGGGCTAATGAAGTGTATCTGTAATGGTCAAATGAAATGAGATTTAACGTCCTACTGTTCTGCACCGACTGACAGGGCCTTTAAATTAAATATCATTTACAAGATTACCTGGTGAAAGAGGCGTGTCCATTATGGCTGGTTGTGTTATAAAACTGATATAGAACTCTACGGCTCTCTGTAACCATAGAAACAACTGACCAGACGGAATATTCAAATGGCGGTTTTTCTGTAGAACCAGGGGCAGTATATCACAAACTATAAAAAAAATAGAATACATCAATAAATAATATATTTATTTAATAATCTTGCAATGTACAAAGAGAGAGAGAAAGGGGGTTTAACCACTCAACACAAACTAGGTCATTTCTGGACTAACACATGGTTCAATTTAATTCAATAATTCTCTTGCACATAAGGGTATTTAGCAGTGGGAGGAAAACAGAAAACCTGGAGAAAACTCACGAGGTTTGACAGGCGACCATACTCCTTGTCATGTACAACCAGGGATTTGAAACCATACCAGTTGACTCTGTGACAGACAGTATGATACAACGTGCACATGCTAACCATTCAGCCATCCAACCTCCCTTGTAATGTACGGAAACGCCTTAAGAGCATATGTATACCACGTTATGGTATCCTATAGTAGGTTAGGAATTGTGGTGTCAAATATATTATTGTCAAATCATTTCATGAAATCCTAACAATAAAATAATATTAATAACTTTGACATTACAGTAAATACTGTCAAACAATAAATCTTTACACAGAATAATGTAAATTTGTTCAGTGATTTTAAAAAAGGGTTGTCTCCCCTGGACTGTCAAACTTGAATGAATGAATGAAATGGGGTTTAACGTCCTACTGTTATGCACTTAACCTGAGCTAATTGAAGACGGGCAGACGCCATACAGTGTGCTATCAGGGAAATTGCCCTCCTTCTGCATCACTGACAAAGGGGAATCACGTCGGAAAATCGAGATGAACTTTCTCGGCCAATGCAGGGATCGAACACCCGACCTCCAGGCTAGCGAACCAGCGCCTTATCCACTTAGCCACCATGATCCCCTCTGTCAAACTTGAAGGAAAGATTTTTCTAGATATGTCCAATACGAATAGGCAGCTGGGTCTGAGAAACATACAAATCGTGTATGTGTGTGTGGAATCGCTGAACAAATCTTTTCCAATTCACCTTATGCATCAAGGATGCCAAGTAGAGGGATTATGACTTGTCAAAAGAAAAGAAGTACATTTCACCAGAGGTTCCCCCAGCTATGCAACATCCACTCCTATAAACCAATACTGTCGCGTTTCTTGTTGTATGATAAATTTATATATTTCCATACTTACCAAATAACTTTCTATAACAATTAACAGGTGAGTTCATTCTGGTTCTACTTTCTTCAACACACAACATTTCTACCAACTTTAACTACAATACAACGGTTAAACAAGTTACATTATTCAAGATATAGATAAGAACTAGCCATTATTGATATAATAGTTCAAAGAGAAAATGATTTAAATTGAAATTACTCTTTTGCAAGTGAAGATATTGGCATTTGAAGATTTCACAGACGTGTGCAACAATTTAAACCACGGTCCTGGTTGATCGAAGCTGAGCCTCGAAGCGTTTGAGTCCGCCATATTTGATTAAACCAGAGTATCACTGAAACGTTTTAATCTGTTTAATATCGGAGCAATCTGATGCCATCCAAGGTTGATTAAGACCGGGATCAGTTAATTAATGTCTTATTAATACTTTAGAAAACATTTCAGGCCCAAAGAAAGACCTACTTAGCTATAGGCAGATTTAGCTCTTAACTAATGTAACTTTAAGGCCACATCAGATAAACTACTGTAAGGCCACAACAGTTAAACTACTGTAAGGCCACAACAGTTAAACTACTGTAGGCCACATCAGTTAAACTACTGTAGGCCACATCAGTTAAACTACTGTAGGCCACATCAGTTAAATTACTGTAAGGCCACAACAGTTAAACTAATGTAAGGCCACAACAGTTAAACCACTGTAAGGTCACAACAGTTAAATTACTGTAAGGCCACAACAGTTAAACTAATGTAAGGCCACAACGGTTAAACCACTGTAAGGCTACAACAGTTAAATTACTGTAAGGCCACAACAGTTAAACATGCATTATGCAAGAGCTAAATCTGCTTATGTTATGTAAACTATTAATTAGACATTAATTAACTCATCCAGACCATAATCGACTCTCGATGTCATCACTAGCCTGCAATAATTACTGGATTAGAATTCCATTGGCTGCTCAAGTTTTATTGAAGATTTATTCATGAAAAGGCTAATCGAGACTATGTTTTTATCATACAGACTTTAGAAATGATGATCGAGGCTAGGCTGAAATTTCAATCGCTAAATTCTCGGTTCAGAGTTACTCAATTTGACTGAAATTTTCATCAAATTGCCTTTACATTATCTAGTTTTTAACCTTTACAATGAGAACTGCAAGATCTTTATCTAATCTCCAATAATGTATCTATAAACTACTGTAAGTTTACATAAAATAACATATTCTAGTTCTCAGATAATATTGCATCATTTGAAAAGGGACGCATAACCTGTTTTTGTTATAAAAAGTAACTGGAAAATCATACATTCATTTAAACAAATTGAAACAGGGTTTAAAGTCCTACGGTTTTGTTGGCTAATGAAGATGGGTGTATTCCATACAGTGAGCTATGAGGGAATTTCGCACTGACACTACAGCCTATTCTACTATCAAATTTCAACTACCGGTACCAAGGGATCTTTTACGTGAATGCCAATATGTACACAGGACCTTGGTTTTTCGTCTCATCCTAAACCACTATATACTGTCCCTCGCCATGCCCTGTGGCCTGCACCCCAGACAAGGGTGATATTTTCACTAAGTCTTTTAGATCGTTAGTCATTACTTGGTAAAAAAAAAACAGAGATGCAATTGAGTGACAAGTTATTCAGTCCTGTCACGGTTTTGCTTGTCCCGACCACGGAGGTGGTGTGAATAGAATCGTGATGTAATTAAATACAACCAATATGTTCCAGCTGTCATGGTTGATTGAGATATTTTCCTATTCAATCGAGGTATGCACTGTAGCTGGAAATCCCTCTTTTCAATCGATTGTCATTATTTTTGGGATTAAGAGAATTCATTGGGCGTCTCTCTGAAGGAATTCCCACCAGGCGTCACGGTAAAATTGCTGTCCCATGTAACCTTATCGATGGTAAGAGGACCGTATCAGTATTAAATCCCATATTATCGAAAAAAACTAACGTTTGTCAACATACACGAGTTTGTAAGGAATGTACATGAAAACTTTGCTATATGGTAAACAATGAGGTCATGTGGGACCGCCTCACCTATAAGTTATGTCCCTTTATCCCTAGCAAGGACGTCCATTCCAGAACGTTCAATCAAGTATCGTGATAATAACATTCAAGTTTACTTACCCCATGTTCTGTAACAAGATTTGGAAATTTTTTCATGGCGAGTAAAAGTAATCGACATCTCTCTAATACATCCTTCATTTTATCAGCTACAGATAATAACATCTGACATTGAACATGAGTCGGGGTAGCAGCAAATATTTCTATAAATAGATCACAAAACCATACATGAACTATCTCAACATATACATTTTCGATTGATTTGAATTGAAGATATACATTTGGAATTATCTGAACATATTCATTTTTATAAATAAATCTTTTAAAGCCCACTACTGTCCATAATAAACCTTGTTCTGTTTAAGAGAGAGAGAAATAGGGTTTAACATCCACTCGACACAAACTAGGTCGTATGGTCATATGGTTTAATTTTATTTCAATAATTGGCTTGCGCATAAGGGTCTCTATAGCTAGCAGTGGGAGGAAACCAGAGGACCCAGAGAAAACACAAGAGGTTGGACAGGCGACCCTACTCCTTGTCACATACAACCGGGGATTCAAAACCATGCCAGTTGACTCAGTGATACAGCACGCACGACATACGTGCTAACCATTCGTACCTCCAACCCCCTAAAACCATTCATATTGAACTATCTGAACATTTTCATTTTTTTGAAGAAATACATTTTGAACTATCTGATTCTGAACACATACATTTTTATAAAGATATCTTTTAAAGCACACTACTGTCCAATGGAAGAAGTTCAAAATAGTAACACTTAGAATAGTTTTTAAATAAATCACGTTCTGTTTAATGTGGGGATTTAGTCTATTGTTTGTTAAATTGAGAGACATATTGGAACAGTCCAAAGCAAAAGTTAAACCACAGGAATTTGACCTTCTATCCGTATATATAAGCATACACCATGTCATACATGACATGTATGACATGGTGTATGCTTATATATACGGATAGAAGGTCAAATTCCTGTGGTTAAACAGAAATGTCTACATCTTTCAGTCAAAATTAGCTTGAATTTCTCCTGATATGATTCGACACACAAATTGATCAGAGGGAGAGAGGGGGGAAATGGAGTTTAACATCCACTCGATCCAAACTAGGTCATTTTGGGACTAACATATGTTTTTTAAAATTTTATTTCAATAATTCAGTTGCGCTTCGGGATCATTAGCAGTGGGAGGAAAACGGAGAAAACCCACGAGGCTGGACAGGCGACCCCACTCCTTGTCACGTACAACCAGGGATTCGAAACCCCGTCAATTGACTAAAAAGTGCTCAAGAAGGAGCAGTACTCATTTCAAATTTGGAGGAAAGTATATGACATAATTCTACCTGTAAGAAAGTTATTTTTAGAATCTGGAATAACAGAATCTGTTTGTAAGGCTTCCAATATTGACTGGACTTCATTCCATAAATTAGCTTCATGCTGGAAATTCTTCAACCTGGAATTATATTTTGTTAATACTGTCAGGGTCAATCAATATTTAATTGAATAGAAATTCCTGTTTATGGAGGAACTTCTCTTCAACTAGCAAGAAGATTAGTTGTTTTTTCAGTAATGTCAAGAAGGCATTTTGGGACTAACAGAAGGTACAATTTTATATTAATGATTTGCTTGCACTTACGGGTCTTTAGCAGTGGGAGGACCCGAAGAAACTCCATAAGTGTGGGATCGAAACCATGCCACATGAGTCTATGACAGACCTTATGATCTAAGGTGTACAAGTTAGACAATGTGCCAGCCAGACCCACCCCAACAAAAACAATTTCTATATAATATATGTGCAGGCCTCGGCCCTTCTAGGGTGCTGGGTTGCCAAATCATTTAATGCTTGCACGCTAGATCACAAGGTCTTTCATTGAGTCAAGAGGTGTGGTTTCGATCCCTTTCTTGTACATGTCAGACAAGGTGTAGGGTAGCTTATCCCACCTAGTGAGTCTCTCCAGGTCATCCAATTTCCTCCCACTGCTAAACAAACCTACACACATTTGAATTATTGAAATAAAATTGAACAATATGTGAGTCCTAAAATAAATCAATTTGTGTCTAGAGGATGACTCGACATTAAGTTCCATTTCTCTCTCTCTCTTAGCCTGTCTGATAAAGAGACCTGATAATTGTGCGTTAAGGATGTGATAAGATCATTGAGTCTTTTATAATATGTGGATCAATAGGACTTTAAGAGGACATTGTATATAAACAAGACTTAAGAGGAATGAATAAATAAATAAAATGGGGTTTAACGTCCTACGCTTAAGCACCGTACCTGGGCTTATTGAAGACGGGCATATGCCATACAGTGTGCCATGAGGGGAAATTTTGTCCGGGCAGCGGCACTACGGCCTTCTCTTTTATCGAATTCCAACTGCCAAGGGATCTTTTACGTGCACTCCAATGTGTACACGGGACCTCGGTTTTTCGTCCCATCCGAACACTAGGCAGCTGTCCTTGTCAGGCCCTCCTTCTGCATCACTGAAAACGGGAAATCACGCCGGAAAATCGAGATGTACTTTCTCGGCCATTGCAGGGATCGAACACCCGACCTCCAGCGCCTTATCCACTTAGCCACCGTGATCCCAGACTTAAGAGGACTAAATGGAGTAGAAACTTACATATCTTCAAGATGAACAGCAGCATCTTTAATATTCCTCGCTCCTTTCTCTAACTGGTATGACTCAAACTGTAATAAACATACATATGTACACTGAGTTACATTCGGCAAACCTCGACAGATTCCCGTACCCTCCGTAACCCTACATCTAGACTCGGCTGTATGACAGTAATTGATATGTACCTACGACCACTACCGATTTACTTTTACAGGAAAACATGATGCTTTTCTAGACATTTTTTTTATCTAGATCCTTTAAAATAGTTCCAAAATGGCGGAATTCGTCATACAGCCAAGTCTAGATATAGGGTGCATATAATTAGTAAATACGGCAATAGTTATTGTTTGTTTATATGTCGTAAACATACAACTGTCAATACTCTAGTAGATCCAGTCATTCATCCCTTGATCTTAGTATAGAAAGGGAGAGAGAGAAAAGAGAAATGGGGTTTAACCTTTACTCCACACAAACTAGGTCATTTTGCAACTAACAATTTTTTTGTTTAAATTCAACAATTCACTTGGGCGTAGGGGTCTTTATAGCAGTGGGATAAAACCAGCGTATAGAAAGGTCAAGCATGTAGATCTTGTTATCCATCCCACGATTCTAGTATAGAAAGGACAAGGCATTAGAGTCAGTCATCCATCCCTTTCCTGAGAGGATAACCCAGTCTCCTATTAATATGGACAGAGAGAGAGAGAGAAATCGGGTTTAACGTTCACTCAACACAACTAGATCAATTTTATTTCAATAATTTGCTTGCGTGTAGGGGTCTTTAACAGTTGGAGGAAACCGGAGTGCCCATGCCACATACGCTCACACCACGGCTCGAAAACACAGCCGCCAGCCACTAGACCACTAGGCCATCCCAACCCCCCTAATATGGACGGACAGGACATGCTTGGTGTAATGAATAATGTCTCCCAGTTTTTCCACTCATTCTCTAGCCTAGGCCTACCCCAATATAAGAGTCGATATTTGGGTTTCTGACAGAGTGTGTCTATCAGTTATTATCAGAATTATTTTTGGAGTGTGTTTTATGAAGATTTCTCACCAGCTGCTAAAATAAACACATACAAGCATTTTTGTAGGTTTCTCTTTCACTCAATCAGTGCTGGGTGGTTTGGTATTCATGTTTGATGTGACTCCCATTTTGTGTTATAGGTTTTAATCTTAAACACCTGACCCCACCCCTAACCCTAATAGAAATTTCCATGTGAACACAGTAAGGACAACTAACCGCTATTTTTACGGTGTAGAAGTGATGGAAAAAGAAAAGGGAGTTAGATCAAACATGATCGCCGGTGTTTTTTTGGAGGCCCTACCGATATACATGTACTTATTCCTTCAGGAATACCTGATACCCTTGGAACCCCATTGATTTGAGAGGGTCGTAGTTCAGCTCTGAATGTTGGTCTCATTACACTCGTCCTATGATTGAATCCTGGCGTATTCAAGACCAGTACATGTATATATTGTTATTTTGTATTCTAAACTTCAAATCAATTCCGATGTCCTTAAGTACGTCAAGAACCAATGGATATCAAACCGAATCTTTAGTGCGAAGAGTTGGTCCGTGTTTATGCGCCCCGTTCGCACAATAAAGACGTCAAGGTTGGCATAACCGAATCAACTCTCGACTGAACACTCGGGGACCGGTTCCATTTTATTTATTACATGTTTTATATTATGTAAATATTGTCTTCGAATATGAAATATTTCAACTGTTGTTTGTATTATGACTATTTGAGATATATAATAAATATCTTGTTAATCCTGCTTTTGTCTTATAATATACTGGTCTTGAATACGCCAATTTTACTGGTGTTGAATTAGCCTGGTGTTGAATACGCCTGATACCCTATGATTCCTTGTCGAAAAAGAATCAGCCCCCAGTCAATTTTACTGGGCAATTAACTTATTGGCTAGGCATACAATAAATGACTGAAGATTCTCAATTTTCAAAGGAACGACGTGTGTTACATCGCTAACAGTTTTGCCGTTGGATTTATTTTGACATTAATTGTCATTGAATATTGAAATTGTTGACATGCATTTATTTATTATGATTTTGCAGGTTGTGTTTTGGTCACAAGTTTCTTGTACTTTACATGTAATTTTCACCTGAATCAAGAATGATCCTGGAAAAAGCGTTCGAGCAGTAATCAGCCAAGCCTTTGCTGCCCATGGATCTGACTTGGCGTATCCCCTTGCTCTCATAACAAGCCATTCTGCATCTGACAGCATCGAATTTTCGCCGGACGACGCCATACTTGAATTTCGGCAATATCAAATTTCTGCCATTAAAATTAAAAGAACTAAGTTTTAAAATTGTATAATTATTTATCTTTATTTGTTAAAAGATATTACAGATGAGGTACAAAAATTATTAAAGGCATCATAGATAAGAGATAAACTTGTACAAAGAATAGTGACAGAAGTAAAATATATGTTTGTATTTCGTTTTAATTGAATTAGCCTCTGAATATATAATTTGTACAAAACCGAGCTTTTACGACCTCCTAAACACGAGAGTTTAGACTCGTTTTACAGGAACTGTGAATGAAATGTCCGTATTAGAAAAGGACTGGTTGACATTGCTACGGAATCGAGCAGGTGCCCGGCGTTTAATAATAGAACAAACGAACAGAAAGATAATTCTCAGCACGATTTGTTAATTTTAATAACAATAGACACGTTTGTAATATCGATGAGATTTGATTCTAGACGACTCTTTGTTCTTGCTTCACAACATTCCAGATTTATCACCAGAAACTTGAAGAAAATGGTAAGGATGGTAGAAAACATGATATTTCAATATTTGACGACCTTTGACATTTGATTAAATAAATCATAGTGAATTAGTGACATTTTTAGTAGAGTAATTTCAGTAATAACAGACTTTTATGAGTGACATACTTATGTAAAAATGCGACATGAACTCTTGTACTATTATAATTAGGCCACTTTGTGAATAAAAAAAACTCTTGGGACGGAGAAAAAAAAGTGGAGCATACACAATTATATTTCCAGTAATGGTAATTATACTACTGTAAAACTGTTTATTATGACATAAATATAAATTATATGTTAATATTAATGTTGCATTATGTAAGAGCTAAATCTGCATATTGCAGGTATTATTTTATTTTCAAATTTTATTGAGACATTCATTCACATGATAAGCCTATACTTTCTGAATATACCTAGACACTAGACTCTAGTCTAGCAGGCCCGTATATTACCTTTCGGTAGGGGGGGGGGGTAACATTTTGAGGAAATTTTCGGAAAGGTCATTCTAACAGACTGTTGTAATCATCATGCTATGTAGTTACCTAGGCGTCTAATAAGCATTTTAAAATAAGTTATCAAATATAAAAAAAATTGTGATTTTTTAAATTTATTTAAAACAATTTTAGATTAGTACAAAAAAAAGGTTTATAATGGTTCTAAGCAAGGGGGGGGGGGGGATTTCACGCTGGGGGGGGGAAATGTCCCCCTTGCCCCCTGTAAATGGCTGTAATTTTCATGAATTAGATCAACCAGGAGAATTAAACATCTAACAAAAAAAAAGGGATAATCAAGACTTTAATCAAGTAAAATAATAAATGCTATGCTATATCTTCAAACAGTGATAACTTCGTACAGAATATCAATATCAATAATGGAATTTGAATGTAATTTTAAGTATTCATTCTTCATTATACATGTAATTATATAAACTAATATTGCCGCCGTCGGCCGAAACAGATAAATGTGATTTTTAGCTGCAAGTTTTTGGTGAGGGGGAAATCTCATCATAATTAAATCAAATAATGTTATTTATGATTAAATCAACATTGTTTTCCCAGAAAAGTATGTTTGCTACTTAAAAAATGTTATTTTAAAGTGACTTAATTTTAAACAATCAGAACACTGCATCAGACTTGAAAACTGTTGAGCCCGAGCCTAACAAAGATGGCCGCGCCCATGCTTGAATGTTGTTGTCATATCACTGACTGCACAGATGGGCCAATTTTACCTGTTTCTGATGTATCCTGGGGAAGGATATGTGAGTGTATGACTTTGTGGGCTTCTCTAGATGGAAAGGAAAAAGAAATAGCTTGTGTATTCGATCCTACTACCCGTGACACTAGTGGTTTTCACAGAGTTTGCTATCAACGTTTCACAAATAAAAAACGAATTGAACAGGGTGTTAAACGAAAAGATAAGTGGTGTTTAAGGTCTGCCGATAGCAACAAAAATATCTCTGAAATTCCATCTGCCCCTTAAAAGTCAAAATGCATCCTGAGATCCTCATTAGGAAAAGATAAAATTGTTGAGAGGCGTTCAAAACATGTATTACCAGAAGAATGCATTATATGTCAAAAGAGGAAGGTTATCATTGACAAAAGAACATTGAAGAGAAATGTGGAGGCATTAGTCACATGTAAAACTTATGCTTTTGCAGGCTGCTGAATTGAAAGGCGACAGTCGTATTTTGTTGCAGATTGGTGACCTTCACCTCGATCCAGTTTGTATTGAGGTCAGATATCACTCATCGTGTTATAAACAATACACTAAGTGTCTTTATGATAAAAAGGCAGCCTTGGGACGCCCTTTATCCGAGGCTTTTGACGCATTCTGCACAAATGTGATAGAGAAAAGGATAATTACAAACAAAGGAATCTTACGAATGAACTTGCTTACAAAATTGTTCATAACATGTGTAAAAGAAGTTGATAGCGTTGACATTAGTGGGTACCGAAATTTTCAGCTAAAACAGAGATTAATCAGAAAATATCCAAACCTCGAGTACACGCAGCCGGACCAAAAAACATGTGAATTTGTTTATCACCAAACCGATGATGAAAGGGAAAATGAAGCAAAGAACAATAGTTCTGACAGTAAAACAGAAAGTGACAGTGATTACAAAGAAATTGGAAGATCATCAGCTGAAGATCTTTCTGAATCTAAGCCACAGCAAATTGCACAGCTGTTTAGAGCAGCTGTTATCATTCGGACTGCAATTGAAAATTCAAAAAGTGTTTCAAACTCGCCCCCAAGTGCAGAGAAATTTTTTTTCCTCTTAAATTGTCTGGAATCAGTCATGAATTTAGCCTCCAAACTGTAGAAATATTAAGCTATGAAAGTCAGAAGAAAATACTATTGGCTCAAGATATTATCTGTCTTGCAGCCAAGGGTAGGAAATTAATGCCGAAACACTTGGCTTTGGGTATGACCATAAGACACATGACCAGCTCAGCAAGATTACAGCATCTTGTCAACTCATTCGGACACTGTGTTTCAGTCCTTCACGTTTATAGAATTGTGTGGGAGCCATAAAAAGCTCCTGATACCTTGAATATTTGCAGTTTAAAAGTAAACAAAAACTGAAAGTAGTTTATTAATCTCAATATTTAGGAGAGCAGTTTAGCTAATTTACAGGAGTCTTTAATGACTCCTTCGAAGGAAAGTCGACGTGCGTTGAGAGAAGCAGGAGCAAAAGCTCCCTTAAACGTGAAGGGCTGGTATTTCTCATTGGGTCACATTAGAACATGATACTGCATTGGATACGAAACAACTTCAGAATGAAACTGATGTCCCAAACGGATTCCACAGCAACATATTTACGACTCTTGTATCGGACAACAATGATTTTATTCCAAACAGCCAAGAAATTACACTGTATTAAAATTTTGGTTGCATTGTCCTAGATATTCTGGGGGGTTGGGATGGCCTAGTGGTCTAGACTGCCGCGCTTTGACCTCTAGCTGGCCAGTCACCCCTGGCTTGCGGCTGTGGTTTCGAGTCCTAGTGTAAGCGTATGTGGCATAGAGATAGGGGCACCTTCTTAACCTTGTGGGTTTCCTCCGGGCACATCAGGTTCCTCCCACTGCTAAAGACCCCTACGCACAAGCGAGATAATGAAATAAAAATTAAAACCATATGTAAGTCCCGAAATCACCTAGTTTGTTTCGAGTGGACGTTAAACCCCATTTCTCTCTTTCTCTCCCAAGATATTCTTGCTGCCATTTTGTTTCACTTTAAGTTAGGGATTAATTCATCAGTCTTCGATTATAGATATTGATATACATGTACCTTCTGATAGAAAAAGTCTCGTGCTTTGAATAGAATGACATATATTTTTGACGAAATGATAAAATGGGGATTAACAGTTGACTGGGCTAATAAAGTTGTGCATACACGCCATACAGTGTGCTATGAGGGAAAAGTTTGCCTGGATAGTGGCGCTGCGGTATACTCTTATATCAAATTCCATCTGTGAAGGCTTCTATTTACATGCTGGCCAATTTTCAAAGGAATATCAGAACACTTTTTATGGATACAACCACTTACAAGTCGTTTTCAAGAAAATACCCAGTGTACAAATGAAACATATCATGAATGAAATATGTATATATGTACAATCAACAATATCATTAATTAATGAGCTGTACAGACATGTGACAAAAGATAACTTTAATGTTTTTATATGTTTTATTTTTACATTGGGTATTTGCTTGAAAACGACTTGTAAAATCTTGTTGAAACGTTGAAGTATAATAAACCAAGTGATTATATTCATACTAAGTGTTCTAGTATTATATCATAAATCAATCGCTAAATTTCTCTCAAGGAAAATATCAGTATAATACGTTTTAATCTATGTATTTTCAGGCATCTGAATCTAAGAAAGTGAAACTAACCACCGAACAGAGGGAGACAACTCTTGCACCATTAACAGCAGCTGGTTGGACAACAGTCACTGATAGAGATGCTATCTATAAAGAATATCTCTTCAAAAACTTCAATCAGGTACAAATCTTTCATTCATCTATTAGAATGATAATTAATCTGGTTGAAGTATAATAAATCTAATCTTTTGGTGGCATTTAGCGATTGGAGACATATCAGAACTAACACAATTATATGGGAAAACAATCACTGGTCTATTATACACAAACACGATATTTAATTTACTAAATGTCATTGTGCTTGATAACGATAAGAGGATACTGGATACCTATCGAAACGTCGTGCTTGTGTATTATAAACCAGTGATTGTTTTCCCATATAATCGTGTTAGTTCTGATAATTAATCTGTTGGAATGATAATTAATCTGGTGGAATGATAATTAATCTGGTGGAATGATAATTAAACTGGTTGAATGATAATGAATCTGGTTGAATGACAATTAATCTGGTTGAATGAAAATTAATCTGGTTGAATGATAATTAATCTGGTTGAATGATAATTAATCTAGTAGAATGATAATTAATCTGTTGGAATGATAATTAATCTGGTGGAATGATAATTAATCTGGTGGAATGATAATTAATCTAGTAGAATGATAATTAATCTGGTGAAACGATAATTAATCTGGTTGAATGATAATTAATCTGGTTGAATGATAATTAATCTGGTTGAATGATAATTAATCTGGTGGATTGAAAATTAATATGGTTGAATGATAATTAATCTGTTGGAATGATAATGATAATGAATCTAGAAGAAAGTTTAAATGATAATAAATCTTGTACTATAGAAAGAAAATAAATCTTCTACAATGATAATCTGTTAGAGTGATATTTAAATAATAAATTTGCTAGAAAGATAATCTGTTAGAGTGATATTTAAATAATAAATTTGCTAGAAAGATAATCTGTTAGTATGATAATCAATCTGCTAGAATGATCTGGTAGGAGAATGATTATTAATAAACCTTCTAGAATCTGTTAAAATTGTACTGTATACTAATTGTCATGTCAATAGTGGTTATAAATAAGGCTAAATCATTCAGAAACTAGCTCAAGACCTTCTTCAAGGTTTCAAAATGCTGCTAAATCTCCCCACCATTTCGTCTGTGTAGTTTCTCCATCTCACTCCCTCCTGCCCTTCCTGATTCCTTATTTTAATATATTATATATATTTATAGGCTTTTGGTTTTATGACCCGTGTTGCTATGCAGGCTGAGAAAATGGATCATCACCCAGAATGGTTCAATGTTTATAATAAAGTAAGTTTATTTAATTTGAAATAATTCTGCTTGAAGACAAATTATAGACCCATAAAGTGTGTTATGAGGGAAATTTTCCCTGAACAGATTCAATATGGCCTACTCTTAATTTGAATTGCAACTGTCAAGGGGTTTTTTTTATGCGCATACCAGCATTTAGACAGAACCTCCATCTGAACTACTAGAACCCTCTTTTTACCCGCCTCTCCAGTCTGGAGACATTATTAAAGAGAAAACCATGGAACTTTCTTAACCAACTCCAGGATTGAACCAAGGACCTCGTAGTTATCGAGCCTGTACTGTGGCCTAACATTTTAAAATGACCAAAGATAAAAGATGTAATTTTTTGAAAAACATGCAATTTGATGTTAGGGACCATCCATAAAGTATGTAGGCTCAAAATGGGTAAAATTCAGACCCCACCCCCCCACCCCCTGTACGCTCCTGTATGTACGTTTTGCCAATGAATTTATGCACCTGTACATTTTTGGCATGATCCCCCCTCCCCCCTTCAAGCGTACATACTTTATGGATGGCCCCTTATTTCTTATTCCCCCCCCCCCTTCCCCGATGTACAATATTTAAAGGTAGCCTTGCATGTTCGTGAGTGTAGGTCTGGCTCACTATTCTGTGGAGAAAGTTCCTCCAAACTTTGCAGTGAATTTTCCCCTTGTCTATTGCATTACAGGAATTGTATTCTCAAACTTTTCTGTTCAGAACAAATTTCCCTTCTAGCACACTGCTTGGCGTTGGCTCGTCTTCCTTGTCCCGCTGATGAAGAAAAGCCATTTTAATTCTTCCATGTATAATATTTAAATATTTGACTTTTGTAATTTCAGGTGCAGATAACTCTAAGTAGCCATGATGTTGGTGGTTTGTCAGAACGAGACATTCGATTAGCTAATTTCATTGAAACAGCCAGTAAATCTGTAACAGACCAATAAATAGACAGCTTATAGTCATCATTGTCTGGACAACTATATCTACAATATATTCTAGCGTTAGACTCTTGTATCCAGTCAATTCTTGACAAGAGTATATGTTCTTGCACCAGACTCTTGTATCCAGCTACTTGTCTCTAGATTTTGAAGAAATAGCTATGGTTTTTATTTTGTAATATTTTCTAATATAAACTGAATGAAAACTGGCCTCATTCAATAGTGTGTCTGAACAAAATGGCTAAATTTGTTGTTTTTATGTATAAAGAACTACATGTTCTGATATAACACAACACAGTTCTATGGATAACAATCACTATATTATAATATACATGTAGTGATTGTTGTGTTATATTATGTTCAGTCGCTAAATGCCTTTCAAAGATTATACATGTTCTAAATTAATATTTTTTTTCTGTGTTTTGTGTAAACAATACAAACACTGCTAAATATTAAAGAATATATTTGCTGAAGATCATTTCAGGTAAATCAGGGGGGGATGATAAATTAACTATGCATTTCATTTCCGTTTAGCAAATTATTTAAATATGGGACCCATTCATCAATTAATAATAAGGTGGTGGGGGGAGGGGAGGGGAGGGGTTGTACAAGAGTCTAACACTGGAACATTTATTGATGTAGTTGCCAAGACTACAATTTAATGCTGTTGATATATAATCAGGGTTTATTACTTTTCTTTATACTGGATTATCTCCCTTATATAATATCTTCGTCTTTACAACACAAGCTATGGTGAATTGACACGTTCATAAACTTGATGATGGCTTATTTTTAGCGACCCTGACAGGCACCGCGTGCTAGGGTTGGGTTTGGCCCAAAAATTCTAACGTCATGTGCAATTCAAGTGATTAACCCTGTGAGGAATGTCTCCCCGATGACCAAGCTTGTCTTTACTACATATTGTGGTAATTGGGATAAAATACACAATATATAAAAATGGTGAAGAGATGGACAGTAGCGGAGTTAGTTATAAATATACATAGGTCACAATTCTATGAAATACAATCACTGTTTATTACTGAGATATGTTTTAAATAGGCTTCTCTCTAGTCATTAACAAGCTGTCTGGTGGGGGGGGGTTTAAAATGAGCTTTAGAACATAATGTCTGTCATTGAGTCAAGTAACATGGTTTCGAATCCCCACTTGTACCTGAGTAGGGGAGTCTGTCTAACCTCATGGGTTCTTTTCGGTTTCCTCCCACTGCTAAAGACCCTTATAAACAAGCAAATAATTCAAAATAAAATTGAACCATATGTTAGTCCCAAAATTACCTATTTTGTGTCAAGTGGATGTTAAATCCCAGTTCTCCCGCTCCATCTCTTTATAAAGCTGTGTGTTATGTTATATATGAAACTAGTCAAGGTACACTAACTAGAATTGTTGTTATGATTAAATGTTGTAGTAGAATAATAATAATAGTAATAGCTTTATTTAGAGACTAAATAATCCACAATAAGGGACAATCACATATTACAACACTTGCATCTAAACGAAGCGTGTATGTTGAACGAATTAATCAATAATCAAATTGAGTTTCGATTATCTTTCTATTGATTTCATGCAGTGGTCATTTTCTATCTTAGAACATCAATGAGCTAATTGAGGATAATTAATTTCTATTTATAAACAATGTTGTCAAGATGGCACCTTTAACTTAGATTACTATCGAAAGATAGTTTTCTATCCTTATTATTTTAAATTGAAATCTGGAAAAAGATTTTTAGCCTTGTAGTACATTCAGGCTTTAGATATTATCTATAACTTATTATTAGACAATTTTGATATACCATCTATTAATGCAATATTTATATTTATAAAGTTTTAAGACAGTAATTAGAAATCAAAGTGTTTTAAGCTTTAATGCAGAATTTAGAACTTTTAGATGATTTGCATAACATGACTGTCAGTGGCTTGAGTGTTTTATAGCTTTATTAGAACTTACATAGAAACCATAGCGATAGTTTATACATAATACATGACAATCAATGGCTTGAGTGTTTTATAGCTTTATTAGATATTTACAAGTAGAACTTACATAGAAACCATAGCGATAGTTTATACATAATACACGGCAATCAAATGACTTGAATAGGTTTAGATATTCACGAGTAGAAACTTTAGTTGATACATTAATTTGATGTACATGTTAATTTGTATTGTGAATATTTTTGTTATATTAAGAATCTCATTGTTATAGGTGTGGACAGCTAGTCTATAAAGGGGGATAACTTTGATTGGAGTTATTGGGCTCTAAAGGGGGATAACTTTGATTGGAGTTATTGGGCTTTAAAGGGGGATAACTTTGATTGGAGTTATTGAGCTTTAAAGGGGGATAACTTTGATTGGAGTTATTGAGCTTTAAAGGGGGATAACTTTGGTTGGACTTATTGGGCTTTAAAGGGAGAAAACTTTGAGTAGAGTTATTGGGCTTTAAAGGGAGATAACTTTGATAAGAGTTATTGAGCTTTAAAGGGGGATAACTTTGATTGGAGTTATTGAGCTTTAAAGGGGGATAACTTTGATTGGAGTTATTGGGCTTTAAAGGGAGATAACTTTGATTAGAGTTATTGGGCTTATAAACTCATGTAGCCTACTGGAAACTGTTGATAGCAATATTTGTCACATATATTTTACACATTTGTCATGAAAATTTTGGTATGTTTTTATGAAATTATATCAATATGACCACGTGTGTGTAATCTGTCCGTGAGACACCTAGGAGCTTATTCACGAATACTTAAGTTAAAATGTTTTAAAGATGACACATGCAATGGAGTGTTTAAATCCTAGTATAAATTTTACATCCTGCTCAATGAAAAGAGTTGGGGGAGCCACTGTGGTTGAGTGGGTAAGCTGCTGGATCGCTAGCCTAGAATTTGCAGGTTCAATCACGATGTTGACTTCAGGCCCGTAGCCAGTGGGGGGGGGGGGAACTGCCCTCCCAATACTGAGTCTTGCCCCCCCCCCCCCCAATATCACAAGAAAATTGGCCTGCATAATTCATGCAGGTGCCAATGCATTGCCCCCCCCCCCGAAAACATCTTTGTCCCCCCCCCCCCCAAAACAACTTCCTGGCTACGGGCCTGGATGACACGCGTGGTCTTCCCCTTGTCAGGGGTGCAGGATGGAGGGCCTGACAAGGACAGCTATCTAGTCATTCAGATGATACTAAAAATTAATGTCCAATGTACATATTGGCTTTCACATAAAAGATCCCTTAGTAGCTGGAATTTGATGTACCGCTGTTTGAATAAAATTACCTCATAGCACACTGCATGGTGTATGCCTGTCTTCATTAGCCTAGTCAGAACAGTAGGAAGTTAAACCCCATTTTATGAAAACGTTTCAATATTTTAATTTCAAGTTTTGTGAATAAGATCCCAGTGAAGTAAGTTTTATGAATGTAGCCGACTAACTGCCAGAGTTTATTTGTAGTAAGGTTGTGACAGGGGCCGCGGAGCCGGGGGGGGGGGGGCTAGGACCGGCAATAATTTTTAATAGTGGCACCTGAGTTGTGATGTTATAAATATTATAAAATCAAATCATTCCATGATGTAATAAAAAATCTACTCTCTTTTCGTAACAGCCTCATCTTATTATTCTTCCATTAATACCTTGAGCCTTAGAGGTAGCATGTCACTGGGGGGGGGGGGGGGGGACCCAAGCAGAAGGTTACCCTGGGGGAAGCATGTCACTTAGTGGGTTACCCTGGGGAATGCCTGTCACTTGAAGGTTGCCTAAGCAGACGGTTATACTGGAGAAAGTTTGTAACTTAAAAGTTACACTGGAAGAAGCATGACCCTTGAAGGTACCTTGGAGGTATCATATCACTTGACGGTTGGGGGGGGGGGGTGTTAGCATGTGTCATTGAGTCAACTGGTGTGGTTTCGATTCTTCGGTTGTACCTGACAAGTCGTAGGGTCATCGGTCTAATCTCGTGGGTTTTATCTGAGTCCTCCGGGTTCCTCCCACTGCTAAAGACCCCTAAACCCCATTCCCCTCTGTCTCTCTCTCTCTTTCTCTCACTCGCAGGTTACTCTGGAGTAGCATATCAGTTGAAGGTTGCTCAAAATGTTAGTAAGGGATATAATATCCTTAAATGACATTTAGAAGTAGAGGTATAATATTCATAATAACACAACTTTACGGATTTACTACTTCTTAGTTTATTACAGGCAACGTTTCAATACTCTTACAGGTATCTTTATCAAGCAACAGGCCTACTTGATACGTTGCATGTAATAAACTAAGAAGTAGTAAATCCATAAAGTTGTGTTATAATGAAGATTAGGATATGTTTCGCATTGTCGACATGCATCGTTGCACTATCAACACGTGTTGTATATAAAGGGAGAGGTCAACACGTGGTGTCAAATGGCGGGAAATTGATTTTAGTTTACAGCGAGAGACAAATCGATGATAACCGTTATAGAAATATTGAAACACCTGTTACATGTCACGTGATTTTATATAAATACGATATACAATACACTGTATTGAGCTGTATACAACTATATATAATACATAGATATACATGTATATAAGAAACATTGAATACACAGACACCCATTTCAAAATGGCGGATTAGGTTTTTATTTGTAATTGATGGCTGTGTGATCTGGAATACGTATATTGTGACTAATAGACCGTTAGAGGACATATTGTGCTTGTTGAAACGCCGAACACCCAGCCAGCGTTTGGATATATATAATTCATTTATAAGGCGTTCTAAAATTAAATCTGGATTCCTTTATTGACTAATGACATATTTGAGGTGAGTTTTGTAATCGGCATGAAATTACCGAGTAAATCTTTCAATATCCGTTTTCATTTACCCAGGAAATACCGAAAATCCATGACAGTGTTAAGCCAACAAACCCCGTCTACGGTAGCCCAGTAGTTTCAGACAAGTCGGGTGGGTGTTATCCCCGTTTCATTTCAATTCAGTCTACAGCAGATGTTTGTGTGTTTTTGTAGATCATCCTAGTCTAAATGTACTAGTTTTATTCATGAAATGGTTTACCTATACCCACGCCCAATCCAACATATCGGGGACCATTGTGACGCGGGTAATGACTCACACGAACCAGGGATTTCCGAGTTGGAAACTTTTCCGGATTTTTCTATCTGGTTTGCCTATGACAAAAGCACAGGGAATATGACACAGCACGGACAGACGTCTAGTCGTTCGGATTGGATATTTCTTTTACAAACAGAATGAACTGCAATGTGGTTTAACGTTCTACTGTTCTGAATCAACGGGGCTAATGAAGACGAGCTGACACCATGCAGTGTGTTATGCGAACAATTTTGCCCGGACAGCGACACTACGGCCTACTCATATCGATTTCCAACTGCCAAGGGATATTTAACGTGCACACCAATGTGTATACGGGACCGCGGGTTTCCGTCCCATCCGAACGACTATACGTTGTCCCTTACAATTTAAAAACGTTTACGTCCGCACCAATGTGTACAAGGGGCCTCGGGTTTTGCCCCATCCGAACGACTAGACACCGCCCCTTGCATTATAGAAACTCCAGCTGTGCTGTAAAGATTACACTGGTTAAATACACATATTGTAACAATGTACACATTTTAACAGTGCGGAAATAAATCCATTTTCATTGTAGGTGGTTAATCTTGGGAAGGTTTTAATGCCATATAATTGTCTTAGTACCATAATATTTAAGTGGCATTTAGCGATTGGGAAACACATTAACAGAACACGTTGTGCTTGATAACGATAAGAGGATACTTGTCGAAACGTCGTGCTTTGTGAATAAACCAGTGATTGGTTCCCATAAAAACTGTGTTCTGTCTTAGTACTAGTTTACACCATGTCGGCATAGATCAAAGGTAATGAGTGAGTACCAGGTATGACCATCTGTTACCTGTGCTAATTATAATACCTATAGTACATAGTATAACCACACCTGTATATTGTATACATAATACACCACGCCCTTTAATAACATTATTTATATTTACACCTAGTATGACGCATTTTAAATATCCGCTGTAAACTTTCTCAATATCAAGTAATCCATGGAGTCAAGTAGTTTGTTAAGTCCAGTTATCAGTAATGACCGTAAATTAAGTCAAGTGCTCAGTAATTTCAAGTAATCAGTAAACCCAAGTGGTTGGTAAGTCAAGTGATCAGTAAAGTCAAGTGATCCGTAAAATCAAGTGATCAGTAAACTCAAGTAATCAGTAAACTCAAGTGGTCGGTAAAGTCAAGTGACCTGTAACGTCAAGTGATCTGTAAAGTCAAGTGATCAGTAAAGTCAAGTGATCAGTAAAGTCAAGTGATCAGTAAAGTCGAGTGATCAGTAAGTTTAAGTGAATAGAAAAGTCAAGTGAATAGTAAAGTCAAGTGATCAGTAAAGTCAAGTGATCTGTAAAAGCAAGTGATCAGTACATTTAAGTGATCTGTAAATTCAAGTGATCAGTAAATTTAAGTTATCAGTAAAGTCAAGTGATCAGTAAAGTCAAGTGATCAGTAAAGTCAAGTGAATAGTAACACCAAGTGATCTGTAAAGTCGAGTGATCAGTAAGTTTAAGTGATCTGTAAATTCAAGTGATCAGTAAATTTAAGTGATAAGTAAACTCGATAAATCACCAATACAGTTAAGTGGCCCATAAAGTCAAGCGATCAGTAAAATAAATCAAGTGATCAGTAAAGTCAAGTGATCAGTAAAGTCAAGTGATCAGTAAGTTTATGTGAATAGTAATGTCAAGTGATCCGTAATGTCAAGTGAATAGTAACACCAAGTGATCTGTAAAGTCGAGTGATCAGTAAATTTAAGTGATCTGTAAATTCAAGTGATCAGTAAATTTAAGTTATCAGTAAAGTCAAGTGATCAGTAACCACAAGTGGAAAGTAAAGTCAAATGATCAATTAAGTCAAGTGATCAGTAAAGTCAAGTGATCAGTAAAGTCAAGTTATTAGTAAACTCAAGTGATCCGTAACTTAAGTGATCAGTAAAGTCAAGTGATTAGTAAACTCAAGTGATCCGTAACTTAAGTGATCAGTAAACTGGTAAGTCAATGGATTACTAACGACAAGTGATCAGTAAAGTCAAGTAATTATCACCAAAGTTAAATGACTCGTAAAGTCAAGTGACCGTAAAGTCAAGTGAAGTCAAGTCATAAGTAAATCAAGTGACCAATGTAATTAAATTCGCTACTGGTATGTGAGGGGGTTTGGTCAAGAATAAGTATGTATTCCATGACCTTCCGATTTTTACTGCCAAGGGATCATATTTCAAATTTTTTTTAAAGTGTCTTATATAGTCAGGGCCGGATTAACCTTGTGGGGGGCCCGGAACATGCCAACAGTGGGGGGCCCCCAATGTTGTTTGTTCAAATTGTTCGTACTGACCGCGGATCGTACTGTATATACTTCGCCCCCTTCAGTGCTTGGGGTGTTTTCCTCCAGGATCTTTTTTAAATTAGGATTAATTTCAGTGCATCTGAGACAATCTAAACAGCGATTTCATTGAAGTTTTGAATTCGTTGACAATTTGAGTATTTTAAACATACCCTATTGCTCATGATGTTTTCATTTACTTTATTTTAGTGAAATTATTTTAGGTGACATAAAACATTAAACTCCGTTGTCTGTTAATTTCCCGGGACTGGTTGGGCTCAAACAATCACATCGCAGGATGGGGTCCCGGAACTGGTTAGGACCGATTGATTGGTAGAACCTCTAAGTAATGTAATTTAGTTAATTTTAGGGCTGAACCGATCTCTGCCCCCCCCCCGGAAATCTGTTGCCCAGGGCCCCAATCCTCGCCCCTCAGCCCAGGTACTGGTTAGCTCCGTCCGTGATAAAATAATAGTATGACCCAGAATTGTGGAGGGCCCCCTAAATGTGGGGTGCCCGGGACATTTGCCCCACTTTGCCTCCCCTAGATCCGACACTGAATATAGTTATAATTAGACAAATGACGACATTGCTTTAAGCTATATATTCCCCACTTGTTTTTGTTATTAAGGTCAGCCCCCCCCCCCACACACACACTTTTGAAAATCATGGCCATCCCAATTTTGCTAAAAATGACATCAAATTTAGGGGGGGGGGGGTAGGATCGCTTTTTTGTGCATTATATTATATTAAAGTGCAACATCACATGTTAGAAAGGGCTTTTCTCGACCTAAAACGGGTGTGTCCAATAGCTGGAGAAGGGCGTTTCCGTAAGCAATAAGGCGTGGCTAAAAAAAAAAATTGGGGGGCCAGACCCCCATAGCTTTTTAATGGCAACGGCTGGCTCCGCCGCTGATTAAGGTAGCTGACATTGTTTTGATATAGTTTTTAACCATATTTTCTCCTGTTTTTTTGTTATTAAAATAGGTAACATTGTTTTAAACCATATTTTCTCCTTGTTTTTTGTTATTAAAATAGGTAACATTGTTTTAAACCATATATTCTCCGTTTTTTTGCTATTAAAGTAGGGGAGGCTGTTTTGAACCCTATTGTCTCCTTGTTTTGTTATTAAAGTAGGTTAGACTGTTTTAAACTATATTTTCTATTTGTTTTTGTTATTAAAGTAGGGGATATGTGTATATCAATGTTACCATGAAAGAAGAAAAGAGAGATGTAATCAACATTAGAACGTGGATTATGACGTGATAAATTGCTTACCATGACGAATAATTGGTGGAGTTGCCTTCTCCTGTTTATATTACCCATTTATTCACAAGGTATCAAATATCAACATCTTTAATAGTTTCATAATCTACAAATATCAATAATTAGCCTGCGCGTACAGATATTTAGATTTAGGAGGGAACCAGAGGACCCGGAAAAAACCCACGACATTCCTTTTACAAGATTAAGATGGTTATCACTTAATACACGACAAAAAAAGTCCCCGCACGTTTTGAAATGCAACGAAAATTGTCTAAAGAGACTTTGTCATGTATGGTGTCCTAAACCAGAACATTATTTAGTAACCTTCCCCGGCATTTATTTGGTTAAAAGTTTGGTTTATTAGGGCCAATCCCGGTAATACAACTGCTAATTGTTGTGTTAAAATCTTTTAAAATCCTCTATCTCAGGGCCGAGCAAGTAACTCGATATATGTGATACGTTTTCAAACAACTTAAACCCGCAAGTCTTCCTCTGGAAAAGGAGATCGGTGCCCTAAGCTGTATTACATGTATGTGGTGTCTGGATAAAACCATACTTTAGTTTTAAAAAATACTGTGTAGGTGGAATCTACCTCGTGTTATCAAGTACAGCACATGGGTCTTCCATTGCATAGACCTCTAAATGAACGGGAATAGATTATCAGGTTACCCAACGAAAACTTTGACCAGAAATCTTAAATGGGTTTTGACATTCACCTCAACAAAACTCAATATTTTGAACTAACATTTTGAGACAAGGTAAATACACGACGCCACTATATTTTGGCGCTTAAATTTATAGGTACTCGGACTTATATTTTTGAGACCCTGTTCAAATCGGGATAGTTCTCTTATTAGGTTTTCACTGGTGTTATACTATTTTCCAATGTAACTATTTCTAGTTAAATAATAAATTGGGAAACAAATTGTACAACCAAACTTTAATATAATATATCTTTTCTTCTAGGTTTAGAATTTCTGATAGAACCACAAGATGGCGTTACCGTGTTGTCACAACCGTTCTGGTGGCACTGTCAGGCTAAACCAGATCTCAACCCAGTCACATACAGGTACGTGTACTTAGTACTTAGTAAAAATGTGGTTTAATAACGTCTTTTTATCTGTATCTCCTCTTGCCCCACCCCCACCCATCGAGTCACCGGACAACTAATAATATTTTTTTAAAGATAAGCTAGGACCAGCTGAAGTGAAAGACCTATACCCATATGACACAGATTATATCTTGGAACAACTAGTGACTGTTTATTTTGAGAGCATAGTGATCTAATCGCTTCTCTATATGAAAGTTCAACACATCTGCTTTCGGAAAAGGAGAAGATACATATAAATTAAACTCAATTTATTTGAGTTGTTTAGCTCTAAACCAATTGTAAATTATTTATTATAGTTGGAGAGTTGGTGATGCTGACGCACCGACCAGCGACAATCAATTTGTGTTTCCCAATGGAACTCTTCTAATAAAAGATGTAAAAGCATCCAGTATTGGTGTGTATATGTGCGTTGTGACGACAGGAAGTGAAACTATCTCAAGCCAAACTTTAAATCTTCGTCTAGCAGGTAAATACGCCTCAATGTTGTCATCTAAAATGGAAAATAATAATACCAAAAAATAAACCAAGGGTAATAAACCAAGGAAGGCGGGTATGCGCCATGCAGCATGCTACTATGCGTCGACTCACAACTGTCTACAGGTCAACACTAGAATCGAACCCAGTACCCCCTGGTTAATTACTTAGCACTATACCCACATGCAACCATAGTCCCCCCAATACCACTCTTGTTGTAACTGAATAATATGTTCCAATCTTTATTCTCCTCAACAATTTGTACTATTTTACAAAAATGATACAAATTTTATCTTAACACACCTTATCTTAAAAATTGGAAAAATTCAACTACATGCCGTAACATGGTTTTAAAAAGCCTTACATAAGCACTTTCAAATGCAACTTGGATTTAAACATATTTTCGAGCCCTCTGTAAGATAGGTTGTAATGGATAATTTATACAACAGGTAGGACACGTACACATCTTGTAGTTAGAATAAGGCTATTTTTTTTCTGGACCTGTTAAGCCAGCGAGAGTGTTATTGTCCCTTTAACTTAGGGGGCCAATGGAGCTTTGTGCGAAATTCGGGGTTTAGCGAGCTTAGTAAGCAGTTCTTTATCCTTGGGAGCCAAGTGAGCTTAATGAGTAGTTGCTTATCCTGGGAAGCTCCGGGGGATTGGTGAGTAGTTGCTTACCCTGGGGAGCCCCGGGAGCTTAATGAGTAGTTGCTTACCCTGGGGAGCCCCGGGGGCTTGGTGAGTAGTTGCTTACCCTGGGGAGCCCCGGGAGCTTAATGAGTAGTTGCTTACCCTGGGGAGCCCCGGGGGCTTGGTGAGTAGTTGCTTACCCTGGGGAGCCCCGGGAGCTTAATGAGTAGTTGCTTACCATGGGGAGCCCCGGGGGCTTGGTGAGTAGTTGCTTACCCTGGGGAGCCCCGGGGGATTGGTGAGTAGTTCCTTGTCCTAGGAATCTACGGGAGGTTAGCGTGTAGTTCCTTATCAAAGGGAGCCACTATTCGTTAGTAGATTGTTGCCTCCATAATCGCTTCCTAGTTTTGACTGGCGGTTTTGACCAAGTTGGGACACTTGCCGTACACGAGGAAATGTATGATTGCTCTTTCTAGGACACCTGGGGCCGTATTTTTAAAAATTCTTAGAGTTTTCTTAACTTTTACTCTAAGACTTCCTAAAACAACATCTAGTTAAAAGTTACTCTTTAGAAATATTTATAATGGGTCTTAGAGTTACCTTTAACTAAATTAAGACTTGGGTACTAACCAAACTAAATCTGTCACAAAAAGAATCCCATCCATGTCCATTCGATATCTCCTTATCAACTCGTCATTGCTGTACTCCACTAAGAAATCCCTGCTTGTTTTAATCTCTCTTAGGCGGCGTACACAGACGGCCATGTTACCCAAGATAAGAGTACTTTTAACAAGTTAGGAGTGCTACAGGAGGACTCCTAAGTATGTGTCATAGTTAGGAGTAATTCTTCAAGTAAAATGTTTGATATATAGGTCTAAGGGAAATCTACAAAGTTAGGAGTAATTTTTGACAGTTAAGAGTTGGTTCCAACTCTTAGAATGTTTATAAATACCGCCCCAGATGCCACTTGTCACTAGGAAGAGGGTGGTCGAATGGATGAGTATTAACGACAGACAGCCTGACTAACCTTCTGTAAAAATTATATTTATGTAATAATCATCGTTCTGTATCATTCTACAGTCATGTTTCAGTAATATTTTCCTTTCTTTTGATTCCATGCAGTTCTTGATCCAGTATTCACTGTAAATCCTAGCGACGCTGCAGTCATCGTAAAAACGCAAGCCACCCTAGAATGCTCAATCAACAGTTACCCATCACCAATCATTACGTGGTTGCTAGGCGACGTCCCCGTTACCACGGCTACCATAAACATGATTTCAAGAAAATATAGTGTTTTGACTATACCAGCTGTTAGTTACAGTGATGAGGGCAACTACAGTTGCCTGGCAACCAATACTATGCTAAATCAAAATGTCACTAGCTCTACAGCTCTTTTAACAGTTCAAGGTAAGTTTTAAGAACAGACTAATTTAATGAAGATTTATATATGTATGTATCAAACATTAAGTGTTATTGTTTCATAATACGCATGCAACAATTCTATATAAAACGATTGATGTATATTATTGAGCGACGTTTCGGCTAATAAACAATAACGTGGTTCCATAGCCTTGTGTCCTGTATATTTAATAGAAAAATAATTCGATAAAACAGGACTGTGTCCAGTCGCTTCGAGTCGTGTCTATTATAGTCGAAAACACAAGTTGCCGATGTGATCAAAGGTCCGATTCTGCATAATGAGAGAAACTCCCCACACCCATAATTGGAAACAAGCCCCAGACTTAATTTGCTACCCTTGTAAAATTACGAGATTATTATGATTATTATTATTATTATAATATTTTAGGCCGTCCAGAGCTGATTACACCACCTGATCCACAAGAATCACCAGTTGGTCTGTCAGCCATATTTAACTGTATAGCAGCAGGGAAACCCCCACCTACTTTAACTTGGTTCTTTACACCTATAAATGGGGCACGTGTAGAAGCTAAGGTATTATCAGACCTTTCAAAAGTTGGACACTGCAACGTCTATTTATTTTGTTTACAAATAATGAAATGATACATAAGTTTCCCTTGTCATCTATAGTTATAAGAGACAAAATAGGTAAAAATGACGAAATCGTTACTGAGTTTAACTTTGAGAAAATCGATGGTTGCAGGGCAAGAGAGGGGGGGGGGCTTGATATTTTTGCACCCACTCAGTGAACATAACATACCCACCCCCATCCTTTTGGACTAGATACCCCATCTCCGTCCAAAACTTCTTAGATCCTCATTCGTAAAAAAAATTGAATATACGTAATGCAACGCAGCTATTTACGTCTGAAATTGAGAAGGAGGATTCGTCAAACCAAATGGCAGGATTAATAATTTGTTATCTTAGGTGTAATAATTTGTTACTCGTTATAATTTTATCAGTGTCATATATTATTTTTTGTATTTCAGACAATATCTGAGTTTCTACTACACGAAAATGGAAGTTTATCGATCAGTAGCGTTACCGATAATCTGGCTGGTTTCTATACCTGTGAAGCCTCTAATAGTTTGGGTGAGGATACGAAAACGGTCAGACTCACTGTTACAGGTAGGATATAACAATCATGTTTCCTTTAAAGCTACAATTTCAAATTTTTAAGTTATATTTTAAAAATTTATTAAGATAAAGCATTAAAAAAGATGGTATCCATGAACAGTCCTACCTTGTTAAAGAATGATCCTATTAATTCTATAATTCACTATTGCCAGCTGAGAAATTGGCAAAAAATATCATTTTCAACTTCAAATTCCAACGTTTGAATGAAGCTTATGCATGGAGGCGATGGGAGGTAATTTCATGTGTCAATGATTTTTAAGGGTGGGAAATAGTGCCCATGGTCGTATTATAGTGAGTTGATAACCTATTGAGCAAAAGACATGGGAAAATTATGTTGTGACTTTCTTAGAAAATATGAAATTCTCGCTTTAACACATGGTATTCGTTCTGTTTCGGGGGTTTGTTTCATTGCTTGTCTTGAATGGTTGTCATTCGCCAAATTCAATACATTAAACATTTTTTTATCGAGATTTAACAATAGTTCTTTAAAACTAATGCTAGGTCTATACTAGGCTACTGATAATTATTAACACCCGATCTGTAAAGCGTGTTTATAACATGGTAGTTGGTAAATTAATGAGGTCATGGTAGTTGGTAAATTAATGAGGTCATGGTAGTTGGTAAATTAATGAGGTCATGGTAGTTGGTAAATTAATGAGGTCATGGTAGTTGGTAAATTAATGAGGTTCTGGTAGTTGGTAAATTAAGGAGATTATGGTAGTTGGTAAATTAACGAGGTCATGATATTTCTGTAGGTCCACCATTGGCTCCTGTAATCAACGTAACTTCACCCGATCAACAGGCTGTAGAAGGGACGACTGTTAAATTCCAGTGTTTAGCTAGTGGTAATCCACAACCAATTATAACATGGAGTAAGGTAATAAAGGCTTATATGTTATATTCCCCCGTCAACCAAATATAACCAGCAGTAAGGTAATACAGGCTTATATATATTATACATTCTCACGTCAACCAATTATAACATGGAGTAGGGTATTATAAACTTATATATATTACATCCCCACGTCAACCAATTATAACATGGAGTAAGGTAATATAGGCTTATATATATTACATTCCCACGTCAACCAATTATAACCAGCAGTAAGGTAATACAGGCTTATATATATTATACATTCCCACGTCAACCAATTATAACATGGAGTAAGGTAATATAGGCTTATATATTATACATTCCCCCGTCAACCAACTATAACATGGAGTAAGGTAATACAGGCTTATATATATTACATTCCCACGTCAACCAATTATAACATGGAGTAAGGTAATATAGGCTTGTATATTATACATTCCCCCGTCAACCAACTATAACCAGCAGTAGGGTTATATAGGCTTATATATATTATACATTCCCACGTCAACCAACTATAACAAGCAGTAAGGTATTATAAACTTATATATTATACATTCCCACGTCAACCAATTATAACAAGCAGTAAGGTATTATAAACTTATATATATTACATCCCCACGTCAACCAACTATAACAAGCAGTAGGGTATTATAAACTTAAATATTATACATTCCCACGTCAACCAACTATAACAAGCAGTAGGGTATTATAAACTTATATATACATCCCCAAATCCAACTCATTTTTACCAGAATTCACAATTTGCCCTGTCCCTGAGTTCACAAAGCATTCTCAGACTTAAGTTGAGAATTTACTCAAAATTGTTCCCCTTATTTTCGGTGGTACTTTTTACCGCCGACCACCGCCGACTACCGCCGACATTCTTGGTGTTTTTTATAAAAAAAAACAACTGTAAAATAGTCCGCGGTAACAAGGAGTCATTCAGCATTTGGTCGGCGGTAACAAGTATTTGGTCGGCGGTAAATAAACGACGGTCGGAGGTAAATAAACGACGGTCGGCGGTAAAAAGCATTTGGTCGGCGGTAAAAAGCATTTGGTCGGCGGTAGTTGGCGGTGGTCGGCGGTAGTCGGCGGTAAAAAGTACCACCCCCTTATTTTAACAAAAATATAGCCCTTTATTAAATGTTTGTTGTGTTAATCTATTAAATACATCAATGAGATGCTATGTGCAAAGATATTGTTCATAAAGAGTGATTGAAAGTTAAGTACATTCTCAACTTAAGACTGGGAATGTTTTGTGAACTTGGGGCCTGGTGTTGGTAGTGTGTGGGGTGACGTCACAGTGACGCAGCAGGACACCTACACAACATGTACGTCGGATGACGCATATAAACGTTCAGCCTCTCGACTTTACTTGGTCGTTAAATGGGGTGTTTAAATTCGGCAAACCTCGCCAGATTCTACGAAAACTCTTCACACTCTACAAAAGATGCCATTTGCGGAACTTCTTTTTAACGCGGCAATGTTTCCGGCTAAAGGAAACCGGTAGCCGCATCGCAAATGTTGGGCGTGGGTACATATCACTCATTGTCATACAGCCGAGACTAGATGTTCGGTACCGGAATCCTCCGAGGTTTGCCGAGTGCAGGTGTTTACAGGACGTATGGCTGATCAAATATATAATATTACTAGATTAAATACGATCATGTATAATGTGGTGTATTGTTATTGTAGGTGGGTGGGGATTTACCCGCTGCAAGAGTTACCTACCCTGCACCAGATGAATTAATGATCTCCAATATTCAAGCCAATGATAGAGGAAGTTACGTCTGTGAAGCTGTCAATGTACAGGGTCGTGTGACAAGTTCATCTAACCTAGATATATTAGGTAAACAAAATTTCTGGGCCCTGTTTCTCCAAATCCTATAACTAAATATAAAATCCAGATTTTAGTACATACTCCAATTTTGATTGGCTAAGCACTAAAATCTATCTAATATTGTCCAATCAAATTACCAAATTTTGGAATTTATCTTAGCTAACATTTCGAGAAACAGTTCAAGGGGGGTTTTGTTTGATGCTTTCTAATTCCCCGTTTCTTTTGAACTAAATGCAATCTGATTCAAATTACAGATTTTAACTTCGTTTCAATTTTTTAACATATATGGATCTGATAATTTAGACCCCAAACCACCAACGTGACTCATCATTCATCCAATCAGAGATGCACCATATATTTAAATGTACATGTCATCTAAAGGCCATCTCTGAACAACGAGAATGTCGTCCCTGTAATATCCGTCCAGTTCTCGAGTTCTCAGAATTTACCGAAAATTGTTCGTCTTATTTTAACTAAAATATAACCCTTTATAGAACTCTTGTTGTTATGGTGTATCAAATACATCAATAAGAAAATATGTTCAAAGTTTTGTGTTTCTGGTTCAAAGATATTTCTCATAAACAGTGATTTAAAGTTGTGTAAATTCTTAACTTAAGACTGATAATGCTCTGTGAATTCGGGACCAGATCTCGTAGCGGGTAAAATTTGAACTAGGGTAATAATAATAATAATAATAATAATAATGTCCTAAAATCCAGCCGAAGCTGCTCTTTGGTAACATTATGGTCAATTAAAAGAAAAACACTAGTTAAAAGTTCACGATCAACTATTAAAAGAAAATGTTTCTAAAAAGATGGGTTTTAAGATTCTGTTTAAAACTGTCAATTGATGCACACTGCTTGAGTTCTATGGGGAAATCTTTAGAGTTCCACAATTCTGCTGCCGCAAAAGCAAAGGAGCGTCTACCGAATGAAGAGTTTGCAGTTACTGATTTAATAAGGTATTTAGTTTCGGAGCGAAGATTTCTGGTAGGGTGGTAGGGTTGAATTAATTCTTTAATATAGAGAGGAGAGTCATCACATGACAAAGCACAAAAGGTCAGCATGAGAATTTTAAAATCGATCCTTGTCTTAATTGGTAGCCAGTGGAGTTCTTTCAAAACGGGGGTAATATTGGTGTATAATTTAGTTCTTGTAACGATTCTTGCAGCTTTGTTTTGTATCTTCTGTAGTCTATTAATTTGATATGCTGGTAAGTTGTAGAGAAGCGAATTGCAGTAGTCGAGGCGTGAGGTCACTAAAGAGTTAATTAACAGTTTTGTAGAGTCAACGTCGAGGAAATTGCGGATCCGACCAATTTTGTAAAGTTGAAAGTTGGAAGCTTTACAGATTGAAGAGATATGAGCATTCATGTTCATATTCTTATCAAAAATTACACCTAGATTTCGAACACTATTAATCGGGTTAACAACACAACTACCGATTGAGATATTACTACCAGATATTTTGGATAAATGATGCTTAGAACCGATTTGCACGAACTCTGTTTTATCATCATTTAGTTTTAAGAAGTTCTTTTTCATCCAGCACTTAATAGCATCAATGCACGATTCAAGTTTAGACACTTGAAGATATTCATTTTCAGGTTTAATTGAAATGTAGAGTTGCGTATCATCCGCATAGATATGATAACTTGGGTAAAAGACACCATTCTGCCCAGACTAGTAACGTCTCATTTAAAGGGCTAATCCCGATATTTGTTTTGGGAATAAAACTGCTTAATTCTGTGTAAAAATCCATTCAAATATTCGAGTCAAGGGCCGAGCAACTACTTCAGTATTTATGATAAGTTTTCAAACGACTTAAATCCAACGAAACAATTGACCCGAAATCTTAAAAGGGTTGGGTGTCCGGATAAGCAGTTTTGGCGTTCACGTCCAAACAACTCAATATTTTGAGTTGAAATTTTGACACAAGGTAAATACACCATTCCCCTATATTTTTGCGCTTTATTTTCATACATTCTTAGACTTCACATGTTTAAAGCCGTCATGTTTTACAGAGCTTTACTAAAACTCTTGGCAATACCTATGTGAAACTTATTACTGTAACCACGTTATTTCTGGTCTTATTAAATTAAGACTGAGTCCAAGTAACTTCTATGTGATTTATTAAACATAGATAATTCAACAAATATTTACAAGAAAGAGAGAGGTCTGATCCGTTCTAAACCATAGCTCACTCTATGTTTGAAATACAATTCTACAAAATATATATTAGACAATAATGACACATCGACAATTACACTATAAAATATTGCTTCTCAGTTGAAGTCTAAAACAATGAATTAGTTGAAGTCTAAAACAATAAAACAATGACCATTTCTTAATCTCCCCATTATATCTGACGTAATAGCCAGTTAATAAGGGTCTATAGCCAAGGGCCTAATTGACATTTTATTGTAAAGAGTTTTACTCTATATATTTTTATAAGGACAGTATGACACTCATGAACGTGTCTGTTTAATTCGACACGTTTCTCACAGGATAAATAATTAGGTAAATAGAATATATATAGAATGCTATGTTTACCAAATTGGGGAATATAATATTGGATTTTAAGATGTAGAATCATATGACTTAATTATGTCGGTCATATTACCTTGACACATGCTGTGTTTGTATCTTATCGTCATATTTTTCACAGACCCTTTCGTCAACCCCGAGGGAAGCCACGGTACTCCGGCTCACTAACCAACGGTTCTGTGACAGTCTTGGCCGAGATGATTCTCCAGGATGTTTCAGTCAGGTTGACCCTTTGCTGTTATAAAATATCCCGACAGTTAAAAATACAATAAGAATTGCCAGCCTTATTTAAAACGTTCAGATATGTCAGCTATTAGGATGGACCATCAGTAGCGGATTATCATTGAGGCTGATGAGGCTGCAGCCTCAGGCCCAAAGATTTTGTAAAAAATAAAAAAATTGGACTTGTCTGATACGATTAAAAACGCATAGACAATGAGTGTTAGGGGGCGGGGTTTGGGCCCAACGAGAATCAACATAGGCCCTGACCCGAAATTAATTAGGCCCACGCCATTTTAAATAGGTCCAATAGGCCCTCCAGCAACTGCCGCCTCAGGCCTTGGTAGAGCTTAATCTGCTACTGTGAACCATTGCCACACTTGGATAACCAGGTCACTTCGAATTTTGTCTAATGGTTTGGATTGTTCGTACTTCGTTTTATAAAATTGTTAGAATCTCCGAATATCGATTGTAGTTTACAGATTGGCGACCTACCCAATACCTCGATCACAGAACTTGTGCAAGGGTATTTGTATTATTCTTCTGTTTCTGTTTGCAGCGGCTCCAGCTTTTATAGAAAGACCAGTAAGTATGACGATACCCGAAGGTACCTCCATTGCTTTAAAATGTCGAGCGTCGGGAAACCCTAAACCCGAGGTCAGCTGGATAACGCCACTTGCAGGTAAACATCTAAATACAACAATACGTAGATATACGCACCACATTCCAATATATTCTCTATGTCAATTGCAATATTACAAGGTCCCCGAACTGTCTACTATCAGCTTATCCTTTATGATAGAGGCTGCACATATAAAGTTAGTTATTTACCATAGACAAAGAAGACAATACATCATCTATCAGCTTATCCTTTATGACAGGGGCTTCAGATTCTGTGTGGAGTTCTAAGTAGGTTATTTACCTACTAGACATGAATCCAGAAAATTAGACTGTGATTGTTTCAATTGAGATCATTTTAAAACGGCTTTGTTTTAAATGAAATATTTCATTACCTGCGTTTTGAGAGAGATAGGGGGGGGGGTGGCCTTGTGGTCTAGAGTGCCGCGCGTCGACCTCTAGCTGGCCGGCCACCTCTGGCTTGCGGCTGTGGTTTCGAGCCCTGGTGTGAGCGTATGTGGCATGGAGATAAGAGCGCCTTCTCAACCTCGTTGGTTTCCTCCCGGCACTCCGGTTTCCCCCCACTGCTAAAGACCCCAACGCGCAAGCGAATTATTGAAATAAAATTTAAACCACATGTTAGTCCCGAAATGACCTAGTTGTGTTGAGTGGACGTTAAACCCCATTTCTCTCTCTCTCTCTCTTGAGTGAGATAGAGAGAGGGAAGAGATAGATAGAGAGAGTTTAACCTCCACGCGGAACAAACTATGTCATTTCGAGACTAACATGGTTAATCTGTTATTTCATTCATTCCCTTGTGCATAGGGGTCTTTAGACGTGTGAGAGAATTTATGAGGTCGGGCAGATGACCCTAAGAGTCAGACACAATGGACCATTAGCCATAATGCAATGAACAAATTCGTTTAAATTGTATGCTTTGTTTGTATATTAAAGATAATCTGGTAGTGTCTGTTGTGACATCAGGAATGGTATTAGGTATTGACGGTACATTAACTATTAGTTATACAGAGAGCCGTCACCATGGTATTTATACTTGTACTATCAGCAATACAGTTGGTTCTCAAACAGATACAGCTACAGTCAATGTTCAAGGTTCGTTACTATGACAATAAAATAATCATATTAGTTTTACTATGACAACAGTGCAGTATTATGATAACGTTATCATGGTAATATAATCATAATGTTACTATGGCAACATAGTTGTAATGTTACTATGGCAACATAGTTGTAATGTTACTATGGCAACACCTTTTAAAATATGACTATGCCAATAACGTTACAATGAAACTTCCACATGCTACCACGTCATTTTCTTTCATAATAGACACTACATTCAACAAGAGTTAACAGAAAAACAATAATTGTGGAAAAAATATCAACGTGTCGGTTCTGCCGATTGCATGCTCAGATTGTTAAGCATGTATGATACAATCAAGATCCTTGCTTATTTTAACATTGTTTATTTTGTAATCTGTAAATATAGGTCCTCCAACGTTTACAAATCAACCGTCCAGTGTATTAGCCGTGGCTGGTGATGTTGAAATCGTCTTCACATGTCGCGTGGCTGGGTTTCCTCAACCTGTTATATCCTGGTACCGAGATAACGTCCCAGAACAGATAACATCCAACGGTAAATACGAGCTGATGACTGAAGGCGATCTGAAGATATTAAATATACAAGCTGTAGATGCTGGGTTATATTATTGCTGGGCGGAGAATGTATATAGTAAAGTCTTTACTATAGCTACTTTACGTGTTCTGGGTAGGTAATATTATTACTATAGCTACTTTACGTGTTCTGGGTAGGTAATATTATTACTATAGCTACTTTACGTGTTCTGGGTAGGTAATATTATTACTGTATCCATATTTTAAAATGAAACAACAATACCACTGTATACACTTTACAATTATTTAAAGAAGCATCTTCGAATATGCAGTGTTCAGTTATTAGCCCTGTATCATATTCTTTGTTGAATATGTATCCTACCCTCTAGAAATTGTAACGGCTTAAACAGGCCCGTAGCCAGGGGGTGGCACGCCCCCCCCCCCCCCAATACTGAGTCTTGCCCCCCCCCCCCAATATCACAAGAAAATTGGCCTTTACCGCAAAATTCATGCAGATGCCCATGCTAGTTGGCCCTCCCGAAAACATCTTTGAACCCCCCCCCCCCCCAATAAAAACCAACTTCCTGGCTACGGGCCTGGGCTTAAATGGTTCCGGTGTCTTTTTAGACCGTCTGTTCAAGGTTCGCGGCTTTCCCGGTGCTGGTATTTAGTGTATAGGTGTTATGTAGATGGGACTGGGGAGTAACATAGGCCTGGTGGCGCTGGTCTATCGCTTCCGGTTTCGGAGTTATTTTTTTCCTTTATCCCGGGTTATTGGCCTGGACCTAGTCTGACAGTGGGAGTAAACCAGTTTAAAATCCGATTGACAACTCATCTTCAAGGTAGGCGTAGTAACGAAATCATATCCATTACCAATTCGGCGGTTGTTAGATAGACGGTGCCTTCATGTTCAAGTAACATAATGTAAAACAAACTACATGTATAATCAGAATTCAACACAATTTGAATGTTACAGTTCCACCGAGGTTCACAGTTCGACCCGCTGATCAGCACGTGAGACTAGGTCAGTCAGTTACGTTAAACTGTGTAACTGAAGCCGATCCTGTTCCGGTTCAGAAGTGGTTAAAAGATGGTCAAACAGTCTTAATAGGTAAATAGTACTAGACTCATGCGGATAGAAGCACGGCTCGTACGATCAGTAATATCGTCTGGCTCGGGTATACATCATCACGGACCGCCAACAACATCCTGTTTCTATTCTCTTCGAAGTCTTCATTTGTAATGATTAAGACTCAGAGTGTAAGGCGTATGTAACAGATTCATTTGTATCATCTGGTTTATGTGTTTTATTAAATTAGCATTCTCTATGAAGTTGTCGCGATTGAGACACGGTGCGCCTTATTTTTTTAGAATACCCAATACCACATGATACTCCAGTCCCCCCCCCCCCATGGCTGTTCCTGTCGGAATTTCTCTGTCTGCGTCGGAAGAAAAATCGCTGATTAGCGCTCGCATTTTCGTAGGGAGAGAGTTTTAGTACGACATATCCTCTCAAATTCGGCCGAAAGAAAGGTGATGTCGGTTAGAAACTCTTCATTTTCCGACATATTCGCCCCCTGCATGTCATAGAGGTCTAAATTCACTCTCACAGCTTCTAATTTTCGTGCTCTCCCCTCCTCCTGCTTACGGCAGTCGGCGATGACCTTCGTTCATTGATTTTTTGTTATCGGAAATTTATCTTTCTCGCCCCCCTATGTCGGCTAAATTTTGGTTTCTGGCTTCGGGCCTGTCCCTACGCACTAGTAGAGAGTTTAACGTGTCCACCCAGATCATTTCAGGGCCAATGTATGGTTCAATTTTATTTCTTGTGCGTAAAAATGGGACCCGGAGAAAACATATGAGGTTGGAAGGCGACCCTTCTTCTTGTCATGTACAACCGGGGAATCGATTTCAACAACTTTTGCCACCCACACCCCCGTTTTAAAGCACATCTACTATGTTCTCTTGAATGTTTAACACATACTAATATAATATATATATTTATATTGCAGATACTAATATGGAACTATTTCTGAATAGTACGATTGTTATCAATGATATAAAACAAAACCAGATTGGTCAGTACGTCTGTCAATCAACCAATCAAGGTGGAGCAGCCATAGCTACAGCCAATATATTTACTACTGGTAATGATAGATTTTGTTATATCATAATTAATTTAAACAATATTTAATTGGTTAGATTGAATAACAGGCAAAGCCTTTATAAGTTCTTGTTGTTAGTTCGTACATCTTGTGACCCATATTCACAACAAATTGACCCATATTCACAGCAAAGTTTGCCATATTCACAACAAAGTGTGCCATATTCACAACAAAGTGTGCCATATTCACAACAAAGTGTGCCATATTCACAACAAAGTGACCCATATTCACAGCAAAGTTTGCCATATTCACAACAAAGTGTGCCATATTCACAACAAAGTTTGCCATATTCACAACAAAGTGTGCCATATTCACAACAAAGTGTGCCATATTCACAACAAAGTGACCCATATTCACAACAAAGTGTGCCATATTCACAACAAAGTTTGCCATATTCACAACAAATTGACCCATATTCACAACAAAGTGTGCCATATTCACAACAAAGTGTGCCTTATTCACAACAAAGTGTGCCATATTCACAACAAAGTGACCCATATTCTCAACACAGTTTGTCATAATCACAATTTGGGAACAAGCAATTAAATTTTGTATCATTACAGTAGATTTTTTTAGCTGACATTTTGAAATTGTCCATAGGTTTTTTTTTGTTTATGACGTCGCGATGCTTTATATGTTTAGTGATTTTTATAAACCCGACCGGATATTTTATTGGCTTCGAAGGTGACGCTGATGTTTCATTCAAAACTGATTGATTATTATAAGGAAGATATATTTAAATGAGATCTGTCCGTTATTCCCTTCCTGTTTTGTTTCCGGGGTCTATCTCATAAACCATTCCAGGTACCGCTATGACACTTTGTACACCAATTACAATTCACTTTTGGCATATAAAGGCGCGGAGGTGATGATGACCCAGCCTTCGTCTTCGTATGTTTTTCTTATTAGGGGAGGGGATGGCGAGTGGTTCTCGCGTGTGTGCTGTACCATAAGGTCTATCTTATTATTCTGTGTATTATTATTATAATTTTTTGGTATATAAAGGCGCCAGGGTGTTGATGAATTTATCTTATGCTTCTGTGTATTATTATTATAGATATTCCTGTATTGAGGGAGCAACCAGTGAATGTAACAGTTGGACAGGGTCAAGAGGTTGTAATAAGATGTAATATAACAGCTGAAGCTACTCCTACTATAACATGGTATAAATCAGACGATCGAGCCACGAGAATATCAGCTATAGATAAAATTACAGGTTTGAGAATACATTCTACAGTTGGTGGAGATCTCCTTATAAAGGTAAATACTGAATATATTTAATTAGCCGTTATAACTCCAGGTATAGACAGGTTATTTATAGGATATTAACCTTCCCGAGGTTGATATGTTATAATATACAGCTGGTGGAGATCTCCTTATAAAGGTGAATACTGATTATAACCATTTAATGCGATGCAGAGATTGTGTCATTATTCCCAATGGATTAATCAAAGGGGTTGTGTTAAGCTTTAATTGGATCTGATTATTATCTTTGTTGCATATTCTGTATATATTTGCCCACATTCATATTTTTTGTATCATTTAATTGATAAAGACGATAGTATCCTCGTCGAGACGTCGCTAAGTATCAAACTCAGTAATTGTGTATCCATAAAATTGTACCTTGTGTGATTAAAACCAATTAGCAGATATGCTTCCGGGTATAGACAGGTTATATCAGATGTAAATCAGCCGTAGAATCGTTATTTCACTCAAGGTATGGACGTGTTATAGCAGAGATAAAAACAAATTAAATCAGGTGTAGAAACGTTATAGCAGAACAGTCATTTATTAGATGTTATACGTGCGTTATATGGACAAATGAGGTATTAATAAACTCTAGACGTATATTGTCATTATGAAGCAGTTTGTTATCAGATATCGCCTAGCTCTAGGCATTTTTTTTAACAGATATAGAATAGCCAATTATCATACCAACACAAGATATATGATTTTATTATAGAACAGCCAATTAGCTGGTCGGATAGCCGTGGCGATAGAGAGGCGGCTTCTCACCAATGCAACGAGGGTTCAATTCCAGCTCAGGGCAAGAACTTTATCGTTGTAAGTGAGAGGGATATTCGTTCTCCCGTCCGATCAGGCAGGTTTCCCCCGAGTTCTTCGGTTTCTTCCTGCAGTAATGATCGGAATCATTCGCACGATCTGTTACAAGGTCAAAATTGGAAAAAGGCCTCAGGCCTAATTTGCTACCCTTGTAAAATGACGCGATTATTATTATTATTAATATAATGTTTTATATTATTTTTTTATGTTTTTATAGAACAGCCAATTAACTGATGAGATGTGGTATGTTTGTGTTGGTGTTAATCAGTTTGGAGAAACATCATCAGATCCAGTATATGTAGATGTACAGGGTAAGTTTATTTACTTTCAGTTGTCATAAACAATTACAGGTACTTTTTTGATCCATCATTCGTCATTGTATGTTTAAAAAACGTCATTTTAGTTGAAAAAACATAAATTTAGTTTAAAATACATAAAATAGGTCATTTTAGTTTAAAATACACAAGATACGTCATTTTAAAAATACGTCATTTTCGTTTAAAATACGTCATTTTCGTTTAAAATACGTCATTTTCGTTTAAAATACGTCATTTTAGTTTAAAATACGTCATTTTAGTTTAAAATACGTCAATTTACTTTAAAATACGTCAATTTACTTTAAAATACGTCATTTTAGTTTAAAATACACTATTTAAGTTTAAAATACATCATTTTAGTTTGCAGCTGCTCCTGCTTTTGTGCATCATTTTTGTTTTAAAAAACGTCATTCTTAGTTTTAAAATACGTCATTTTAGTTTCAAATACGTCATTTTAGTTTCAAGTACGTCATATTAGTTTCAAATACGTTTTTTTTAGGTTCAAATACGTCATTTTAGTTGGGAAATAATTATTTTTAAAGTAAGTAAAATCTTTTAATTTCAGTTCCGCCGACCATTTTGCGCACCAACAGCCCACAGATCTCAACTAATCAAAATACAACGACACTCTCATGTGATGCCACTGGTGATCCTAATCCTGTGTTGTCATGGAGAACCCCACGTGGTGTTGCTATAACGGTGACAACAACTGGTTACATAATGACTACCAATACTCTTACCATAACAACCGTTTCCACGGCAACTGATGGTGGTGATTGGAAATGTGTGGCGTGTAATGACGTATCATGTGCTGAAGCCACAGTTCAACTTTTAGTTGAAGGTTTGATTTGAAGAATATTCTAGTAGATTTAAAGTTCCATGGCTCTTTATTAGCAATATATGTTTTTTGCAATGTACTGTGTTAGCTTGATAAACTTACCTGTGTGTTTGTAATCAACTCCCGTCCAATAAAATCCATTGCACAATTACTTATTACAACCATGAAAACAAGTTCTCTCTTGAAAAAATGGAAAATTTACTTGTAATTTCGACAGAGAGAATGTAAGCAATGATTTTGTCACGTATTGGACGAATCCAATATACCTGTTGCGGGGTTGGATCGAGTGGTCTTTGCTCCGAGTGGTCGTAAGTGTACTTGAATTTCCTATGCTGTCGCCCCTTATACGAAATGAAATCTCCCTCCGAGTGAAGTAACCATCTTCCATTTTTCTCTGGGGAAAAGTTGTGATAATTCAATTTTTCAAGAGAGAACTTGCTTTCATCATTATGATAATAGCCAAAGTTAAGTAGTTAGTTCATAATCGAAGAAATCAGTTTATTATTTACTAAGGCGAAGACAGTAGCTGTTTTTCGATCAGTATCTGTTAGTTTTATATGTATAATGGCCTACTGATAAGATTTTATTTTGTTTTTGCATTATATTTGAATACTTTCAGGGCCTCCATACATAACTGGTGTTTCAACTTTTCGGAACTCGACCTACGTCAGTTTAGAATGCCTGACTACCGGTATTCCCAAACCTAATGTGACGTATTTAATTGGTAGTCAAGGTGTCACGGGAACTGTGACTGGTCACGTGATATCGGGAAACCGTCTTACCGTCAGTGTGCCACAGATTCAAGATACCTACCGATGTTTGGTCCAGAATCCATTTGGTTCCGATACTAGAGTTATGAAGAGTAAGTTTGGTGTTTTTTCACGTGACTCTCCGTCCTGACTGAGACAGGGGATTTTAAATATAGTAAATAGTGGAATAAATTCCCCGCTGTTGACTAAATTTGCCCCACGGTATTGTAAAGAATGAATGAAATATGAAATGGGTTTTAACGTCCTACGCTTCTGTGTATTGTAAAGAAGCAGTGGGACAATAGCGATGATGTAAAGTAAAAAGTATATGCTTTTCGGTAGCCTACCATTTGAGAGTGGTTAGGATGGGACGCAAAATCGAAGTGTGGACGTACAGAACGCACCAAAATGATTCCCCATAGCACACTCGTTTAATGGTTTATCGTTATTCCTTGTTCACGAATAACGAGGTATAGTATACGTTATTCAACTTGTTATTCGGAATTCAAGCAGGAAGCTAATCATCTCTAGAATGGTCCTCTTATGGCATAAACCACAGCAAAACAGTAGCAAGTTAAACCCCATTTATGATGCAGAAGGAGGGCCTGACAAGGACAGCTGCCTAGTCGTTCGGATGGGACGAAAAACCGAGGTCCCGTGTACAAATTGGAGTGCACGTAAAAGATCCCTTGGCAGTTGGAATTCGATATAAGAGTAGGCCGTAGTGCCGCTGCCCGGGCAAAATTTCCCTCATAGCACACTGTTGGCATATGCCCGTCTTCAATTGGCCAGGTAAGGTGCTTAAGCGTAGGACGTTAAACCCCATTTCATTCATTTCATTCAAACCCCATTTATTTGTTTAACAAAAGTCAGTCCACAATACTCAATGTCTGAATTGTTTAGTGCATTTTATATCCTGTAGAACCTGGTACACCAACTAAACCATTTCCTGTCCAGTTTGATTCAAGGGCAATAACTCTAACATGGTCTGATGGTGACGCTACTGGACTTCCGATTGATAAATATATATTAGAGTACCAGATTGGTGAGAACGCAACTTGGGTAGATGGTAATGTGACGTCAACAGAGACTTCAGAACAACACAAGGCAATCGATTTAAAACCGTTTTCGAGTTATTCATTTCGTGTTCGTATTAGTAATGTACTGGATACTGGAGGCTATAGTGTAGTCTCGGACAGGATAAGAACTCTAGCTGATGGTAAGTGATATTTAATATATTACGTCTATAATAGAGGCCCGACCAACGTTTTACAAACTATAACGCGCCAATTTGTTCACAGACGAAGTTTGATGTGCTGTACAACTCCTGTACCCCTGTCCATTTCTTGTAATAATTTATTCATAATTAGCAATTATCGTGACGATTGCATCTTTCTTAGGTTTTTTTAAACAGATTAATATTAATCAATCCGATTAAAACACAGATCCTTTTTCGTTTCGTTTCGCTTTTTATAGTTCAAAATTTCGTTAACTTGTCTTCACAACACTAGGATCTGGAAGAGTTGTTATATAACAGGCATTTTAGTTGATGTGAGGATTTACCCAATAAAACGGTTTGTTACGTCAGGTTTTTGGCGTCCTCTGCACGGACCCGTGGGTAAACCCCTTGAAACCTCAACGCCGATTGATTTCCCGTTGTCTGACGTCATAGGGTCAAAAATCGACCGTATGGCTCCTCACGCGACCTCGCAGTACAACTGGTCAGATCTTCATGTAAAAGTAAAAAAAAAATCGAAAGGAAATACAGATCTGTATTTTAAAGAGTTGGATATTAATATAACAATCGCGCGAAATATGACAGACGATAACTGCAATCCCTAAAAAGAATGTGCCCGAAATACAGGCCCGAGGCTAGTGGGGGGTGGGGCTGGGGGGAGGGCGACTCGCCCCCCCCCCTCCATGACCGTTCCTGTCGGAATATTTCTGTCTGCGTCGGAAAAAAATCGCTGGTTAGCTATCTCGCATTTTCGCCGGGAGAGAGTTTTAATACGACATATCCTCTCAAATTCGGCCGAGAGATAGTTAATGTCGGCTGGAAACTCTTAATTTTCCGACACATTCGCCACCTGCATGTCATATAGGCCTAAATTCATTCTCTCGGCTTCTAATTTTCGTGCTCTTCCCTCCTCCTGCTTACGGCAGCCAGCGATGACCTTCGTTCATTGATTTTTTGTCGTCGGAAATTTATCTTCCTCGCCCCCCTATGTCGGCTAAATTTTGGTTTCTGGCTTCGGGCCTGCCGAAATATAATAAAATCACAACTCCTAATGAGTGGGTTTAACTAATCTTACGTTATGAATATCACAACTTCCGTCATACCACACAGTATGGCGTATGCCAGGCCCGTAGCCAGGAAGTTTTTTTTTTGGGGGGGGGGGGGGCAAAGATGTTTTCGGGAGGGCAAACTAGCATGGGCATCTGCATGAAGTTTGCGGTAAAGGCCAATTTAATTTTCTTGTGATATTGGGGGGGGGGCAATACTCAGTATTGGGAGGGCAGTTGCCCCCCCCCCCGTGCCACCCCTGGCTACGGGCCTGGCGTATGCCCGTCTTTATTGGAAAGAAGAACATTAAACCCTATTTCAAAGTATTTGACTGAAGCAAATTGGATGGAATATCTCTCTACTTGACTCGATACCCGGTGGAGTTCTGCACCTTACTTTAATTCAGTTACAGAAACACGAAAACATTCTGAAGAGTAAATAGTCACTACTTTAAAATAATACTTTAAAAGGGAAGCCTTGCATTTATATAAAAATATATAATATAGGGTCCTATTTCTCGAAATCTTAACTAAAGATAAAATCTAAATATTAGTAGATGCTTCAATTTTGATTGACTAAGCACTAAAATCAATCTAATATCGAATCATATTACTAAATTTTGGATTTTATCTGAGTTAAAATTTCTTGAAACGAACCCCAGGTTAATACTAATGATGAACGGTTGTATTAATCTCAAATCACGTGCACAAGGTACCAAGCCAACCACAGATTTGTATTGGATTTGTAAACCTTAAAAAAAACAATCGAAAATAAAAAAAACAGTTGAAAACAACAAGAGGGTGATCACTCTTTTCATAATTACTTCTCTGTTATTAAATACCGGTAACGACATTTCGTAACACATACGGGTCACGTTTTCAATTGTGTTACGAAACGTCGTTATTTAATAATAGAGCAGTAGTTATATCCATATACACCATATTTTAAAGCATAATTAGTGGTCATTTTGAAAATGGCGGCCATTTTGAAAAATAGTTGGAAATATTTTTGGCCCTTACCCCACGATTGATCAGTATAGTCTAAAGTATGTTTGTGCCAAATTTCATGCTTTTCCCCAAATTTGCACAATGGTTTCACCATATTGCAGTACTATATGTTGTGTTTTGTTATGAATAGTTAAGCGTGCTTTTAGATGTCATTTAAAGAATTGATGATCACTATTTTATAGCTCCCTCGGTTCCATTGAATATTCAAGTTGAAACTCTTCATAGAAAAATTACAGTCAAGTTTGAACAAGCTGAAGAATTGAATGGGGATCCAGGTAAGATGATATAATCAGATATATTTTTGGATATTGTTCATGGTTGACTGCCCTAATATATATTCAATATATCTGCATATCATTCCCAGGAAAACTAAACTCCCTTGTACCAGGCCAGTAGCCCCCCCTGACAAAAAGTTGTCAACCATATGGCCCGGGGAAGAGAACCATCCCGGGCCCCCTATCAGCCGGGCTGCCCCCCCCCCCTCCGTCAGCAAGCTGGCTACGGGCCATACCGTTGACATTATAAATACTATAGTTTTATTTCTGTGAAAAATGGAGTTTCGGTCAATGAATAACTTCTATGTACATGATGGAGCGAACGCAAAACGCTGCATGGTTTATGACTGTCTTTATTATCCCGGACGCTATCTGTTTAAACGCAGATCCTATTTCATATCTGTTTTATTATAGTTCTAAATTTCGTTATATTCCCGACGTTTTGGTTGAAGTGAACGGTTAGCCAATGAAACGGTCTGTTACGGCGAGTTCTTGGCGTGCCATGCACGGAAGTTACGGAACTGTGGGTAAATCACGAGAAACGTCAATGTGTGACGACATACGGTCAAAAGCCACTCCAACGACCCCGGACACGACCTTCCAGTACGACTTGTCAGATCTTCATGTGGTGTAGGCCATCGAAAGTATACAGAAGACGAAATGAAATATAGACCTGTGTTTTAATCAGAACAGTCAGACGTTAAACCCCATTTTATTTCACGTGTTATTCTCTGTATTTCCAGCGGATATCAGATATCAGATCGACTTAAAGATCAAACCACCTGGACAATCTTTCTTCATCATCCTCAAGTCTTTTGTAGTCCTGACCAACCAGACATTATATGTAGAGTTCGACGACTTGAATAATGGCGAATATATCGTGGAAATGAAGAGTAAGAATATGGCGGTGTCTCGGGAAAGTCAGACGATTGAACTTCCTACCACAATGAAAGATCAGCGTAAGTAGGGTAGATATTTAGATATTTAATTTATATAAGGGGGAGTGGATGAGAGAGAGAGCGAGAGAGAGAGAGAGATTGGGTTTAACGTCCACTCAACACAAACTAGGTCATTTCGGAATAAACACACGTTTAAATTTTATTTCCATATTTAGCTTGCGCGTAGGGGTCTTTAGCAGTGCGGGGAAACCGGATGAGACGAAGAATCGAGACCCCGTTTACACATTGGCATGCACTTAAATGATTCCCTTACTATTTATTATTATTTCTTTGATTGGGGTGAAAATGATAATGTCGATTTAATACAATTGCATGTGTAAATATCGCGATAGAAAGTTTTCTGTATTTAATGTTTTTATACAGGGGTTTATCGCGTACCGTTATTATAATAATATCATCTGCATGATTTATGATTGTTTGTGTTTTAGCGCCGACCTATATACCTGTTATAACAGCGTTGATATCAGTAGGACCAGATCAAGTCACCGTAACATGGAAAGTATGCAATCATCTCTTTTACTCTCATTGATCTTATCTAACATAGGACACCATGTTTACTAGTGAGAGAACATATGTATTAAACATTTGGTCATTTAAAGAGAGAGAGAGAGAAATGGGGTTTAACGTCCACTCAACACAACTAGGTCATTTCGGGTCTAACATATGGTTTAATTTTATTTCAATAATTCGCTTGCGCGCAGGGGTCTTTAGCAGTGGGAGGAAACCGGAGTGGCCGGAGGAAACCCACGAGGTTGAGAAGGCGCCCCTATCTCCATGCCACATACGCTCATACTAGGGCTCGAAACCACAGCCACAAGCCAGAGGTAGCCGGCCAGATAGAGGTCGAAGCGCGGCACTCTAGACCACTAGGCCATCCCAACCCCCGGTCATTAAAAGACATTATATTTCATTGCTAAGGATATCTAATTTAACATAGGACATGCTTAGAATATAGATGTTTGAACGCTGGCATACGGAAGGCAGTGTTTAACGGACATTTTGTCCGGACAGTGCCATTTATACCTTCTCGTCACCATATTCTAACCATCAAGGGATCTTTCACGTGCATGCTTATTAGTTTATGGGTATAGTCCCCAGGTTTGCGATCCGTCCGAACAACTTGACCCTTTTCATTGGCTGGAAAATTCCCATGACCTTTCTTGACCACCACCAGGATCGAACCCTGGACATCCTGGTCAGTTAACTGGGTCACGTGATAAACATTGGATCTTTTACAGATATATCCTCAGGAGAACAAAATAGTTTTACATTTGTAATCGTAACATACTCCGAAACCAGGCGGTTGGTGACTTGGTTGATTGCCCGCCAGGTAGCCCACCGAGGGTCGGGCTTCGCACTCCCAAGTGTGGAGCAGGACGTCTGTCCTTTCTGTAAATCCTGGATCCGCCCTCTGCTCTGAGCCCGGTTCGTGCACAAAAAACTGTGACGTTAAACCTCAACCATTCTTTGTATTATGTAGATAGATACTATGTATGTTTTTTAGTTGGCCGACTGTAAACCGTGTTCCCCACCTATCACTGGCTATCTTATAACGATAGAGAAAGTGGGCGGGTCTAATCAAACAGAATATAAAGTTGATGATGAACAGGATAGTCTAACAATAGATGATCTAGAGGAGTTCACCAACTACTCCCTGGCAGTAGCAGCACTTAATACGGGTGGAGCGGGTCCTAATTCACAACCAAAATCAACCACGACACAATATAGTAAGTAACTTATTAAGTATACATTATGCAAGAGCTAAATCTGATTGTTGCAAGTTTTAGTTTAATGAATGAATGAATGAAATGGGGTTTAACGTCCTACGCTTAAGCACCGTACCTGGGCTAACTGAAGAAGGGCATATGCCATACAGTGTGCTATGAGGGGAAATTTTGCCCGGGCAGCGGCGCTACGGCCTACTCTTATATCGAATTCCAACTGCCAAAGGATCTTTTACGTGCACTCCAATGTGTACACGGGATCTCGGTTTTTCGTCCCATCAAATGTTGAGGCGGTTTTTGGAACATTGAGGGTTGTCAATGTACAAACGACTCTGCAATTAAACAGTGGAAAAAGAAGTTGACAAAAATAATTAAGAATTTACTTAGGCCTCAATGAGTATGGTAAATGTACAGTAAGTAATGATAGATACATTCTGAAAAATGGACCCTCCCACAATGAAGCTAAGTTGGCAGACATTGCGCCTAACAACAGCTTACTTGTAGCTATAGGTATCCACGGCGAAAACAAAGTTTTGAAAGGGAATTGATGCAAATTTGAATATGTTTTTAGTCCAAATATATCATCAAATCACAAATTTGTACCCGGAAATGCATCTTTAAGCTTCAGATGCTATAGAAATTATAAAATTATAAAATAGATCTTTATTTAAACACGCCCGAAATCAACTCTGTAGACCCGCGGATGGCTCGGCTACAGCTTCGATTTAAATACTTAAATTTAAGTTAAATCAAATATGGCGTACCGTGGTGAGATTATTAACTGTTATGTTAGGGCCATGGTTAGATCGAGGCTAAAAGATAGAGTGGACTTAGCGAGGCCGCTTTTGAGTGATTCCGCATGCAATTGAAAACTTCACTTGATAATCGAGATCATGTATGTGGGGTTAACGCCTGTCAATCAAACGATCGGCGGAGGTGAAGACACATTTCCCTTCCATTTCTAGTCGAATATTACAACGATGACAACTATGTTCGGAATAAAGTAATTTGACTGAAAATTTCAATTTATTCTTCTTACATCATCTACTTTTGAAATGTTATAGTGAAAATCTCCCATGATTTATAATTTTGTCTATAAAGGGATTCACATTAACACATAATATTGAACCAATGTACACATATAATAAATTTAACTTTTAAAAGTTTACAAATTTACATTAATGTCCGGGTGCGCCATTAAGAGATAAAGGAATCCCTTTACTAGAGGATTGTGAAAGATGAATCTCTAATTAGGATTATGAGTCTCTGAAAATGGTTCTTCAATTCCATTCAGTACGGTATTTACAAAGATATTTGGAATTAAAACCCCATCGATCTTTGCTCTTCGCCATTATATAAAATAAAAGTCATAACTAAACCGCTAGGTAAACACATACATATTTCACTTTTTAAAGGGACAATAACACTATTGCTGGCTTGACAGGTCCAGAAAAAAATTAGCCTTATTCTAACTACAAGATGTTGTGTAAATTATCCATTACAACCTATCTTACTTGACCAGAGGGTTCGAAAATATGTTTAAATCCAAGTTGCATTTGAAAGTGCTTACGTAAGGCTTTTCAAACCATGTTACGGTATGTAGTTGAATTTTTCCAATTTTTAAAATTAGGTGTGTTAAGATGAAATTTGTATCATTTTTTAATTGAAATATTGTAAAATAGTACAAATTGTTGACCAGAATAAAGATTGGAACATATTTTTCAGTTACAACAAGAGTGGTATTTGGGCTTTAACCATAAACCTTTAAAATAATTAATAATTGTAAAAGAAACTATTTAAAAAAAATCCACGGTACGCATCTTCTGAAAATATTTTTTAGGGCGTGTACGGGCCCATAGCCCCTGTCCCCACAATCGAATTAGCCCCCCCCCCCTCACAGTGTTAATTTGCCAACAATAATGATTTCTTAGGCTCTTAGGAGTGTTCTTACCTTGCCACTAGTTCGGACCCTCCAAAAAATTTTTACCCCCCCCCCCCAATTTTATAAGCTGACTACGGGGCCCGGGCGCGTTTGTCATTCAGATTCAGCTATCTCTTTAAAGAACAATTGAAGTCACTTCCCATGAATCAGTTTAAATTGAAACTAGATATCCGTGTAGTTTGATATTCTTGTTTCTTGTAGAACCCAACACCATTTTCAATTATAGACCATTCTATCTCTATTGGAACTTTTCATACAATTTCCTATTCTAACTTTCTGGAAGAATGAATGAATGAAATGGGGTTTAACGTCCTACGCTTCTGCACATATCCTGGGCTAATTGAAGACGGCTTTCTGGAAGAAGTTAATTTTCAATTCTTCTAGAACGCTTTATACAGTCTCTAAGTTGGTCTCTTTTGAAGGACTAAACACAAATCCCAATTCCAAATAACTTTCCAGAACCCCCATAAAATATCCCATTCTAACTCTTGTAGAACACGCGACACACCCAACCCTAAAAAATATGTTACAACATCTAGTAGGGAGGGATTTGGCGCAATGGTTAGAGAGTAGGATTTGTGACCGAGATAGTTAAAGATGGGTTCCCAGCAAAGTATTTATCGGCTGGTTATTTCCAATAAAAGTATGGCAAATTTGATATTTATGAAAAGTATAGACACCCAATCTTACTAGGAAAATACTAGATTACGCGCAAATCGGCCATGGGGAAAGGACTGGGCAATATTGTCAGGGAATCACTAACTGTCAACCCGACATGATTTGCTGGCTTATTGTCTGCTAGCTTGGGTCAGGGAGCAGTTGTTATTTCTTGGTCAAATGGTTAGGCGGATTTGGGAACATTGGGTGTTATCAACGTACAAAATACTCTGCAATTAAAAGGTGTAAAAAGAAGTTGACAGAAATAATTAAGAATTTATTTAGGCCTCAATAATATGGTAAATGTAAAGTAAGTAATGATATATAAATTTTGAAATATGGACCATTCCACAATGAAGTTAAGTTGGCAGACATTGCGTTTAACAACAGCTTACTTACAGCTATAGGTATTCTCGGCGAAAACAGAGTTTTGAGAGGGAATTGAAGCAAATTTTTGATAGATTGGTTACTTTAAATATGTGTTTAGTCCAAATATATCGTCAAATCACAAAGTGCATATTTAACTAGTATATTTATGTTATATTTCAGGTTTATTTAGTGAGTTAGTTTATACTGATACCCTGTTGACAACAGGACAGACAGTGGCTATTATAGGAGGAATTGTCGGGTTTATTTTATTGATATTAATTCTAATATTAATATGCGTGCAATGTCGAAAGATGTATCAAGACCGGAGTTTAAGATACAGAAGACACTCGCCAAGATTACATCGATTCTATCTAGGACATCCAAAGTAAGTTTCTTTTTTATTTATCATTGATATTTTCATCACAATTAATTTGGGTTGTACAGTAGAATTTGCTACGGCGTGCACTCCTAATCAGCGAACACTTGCTTCAACGAACACCAAAAAATCCCCCTGAGCGATTTTTAAGTAATTTAACCTCTACTAAACACGCACCTGTTCAACGCACCTGTATTGGCTCTGAAGCCCCGAAAGGTCAACGCCATCACGATTCATGATCCGATTGAAGTGGTAGTTATAATCGTTGAGTAATCGTGGTCAGTCATCATATATTGTGGTCAATCGTAGCGAACGTAGAGACAATCCTAACGTAACGGATTGTATGAGAATGGGAACTTTGGGTTACACTCATAATCGTGACATAAGAATGTCGACCTTGCTGTTGCTGTTTATTAGAGATAATGATATAGCGGCTAATATATAATACATGAGATTAGGGACAGGTTAATACAAGGTACAATTTTATAAGGCAATACTATATACCGGAAAACATCGGAAAACAACCGCAAAACATCTTTTATACTGAATGCCGGAAAACACCGGAAAACCCCTAAATACCGGAAAACACCCTAAAAATATGTCGTGGCGTCGTGATGTCGAGTTATCGGTCATATTCCTCCCAATACTATGATTATATACCCTGATCCTTGGGTTGGTCAAGAAACTTCCCCTAAATTTTGCAGTGTGGTTTCTCTCTGTCGGTAGTCAGGACAAAGGGTATGTCAAAATACAGTGTCTAGGGTTGGGGTTAGGGTAAGGTTTAGGGTGGTGGGAACGGGTTAGGGTTAGGGTTAGGGTGGTGGAAACGGGTTAGGGTTAGGCTCTGGGTACATATTTAGGGTATTTTCCGGTATATAGGGTGTTTTCCAGTATTTAGTGTTTTTCCGGTGTTTTCCGGTATTCAGTATAAAATGGTGTTTTCCGGTGTTTCGCGGTTGTTTTCCGGTGTTTTCCGGTTGTTTTCCGGTGTTTTCCGGTATATAGGATGGCCCAATTTTATAGATACACAATTACTGAGTTTGATACTGAGCGACATTTCGACGAGGATACTCTCGTCTTTATCAAGCAAATGATACAAATAATATATAGACTGTCGTCTGTATAGGGAAAATGTGCTTAGAAATCGATTTTTGTTGCACCCCCCCTGGGTCTAAAAAATTTTGCCATTTTCTTATAGTACAAGGTTTCTAGTGATGGAAAATCTATATTCCCACCTTCAGATAATGCCAGTTTTTAAAATATTACCCATTTACCCAGGGTCTCGGTCAATTTATCATGCATGTCTAACATGACTTTGAGGACGTGATTTGGGGTGATAAAATTACTGCTGGTGAATGATTTTTTTTTCGTGTGTACTGCCAAATGCATAGCAACATTTGAAAAAAAAAATTATGGAAATATCTCAATTTGCATTTGCACAGGGCCAATAATAAGCGCCCACCAAGCAGCAATGTTGCGCATGGTAGCATGTTTTTGTCTATTTATGAAAATACAGCGTCATTGAATTGATATTGAATTCAATTAATTATCAGAAATCATACATAAATTTGATAATTGCACAGAAATATTCGATTTCAACCAAAAAACAATGCACAAACGTGATATTTCAAATAGGGGTTCCAGGTAAAAAGGTATAAGCGGAGATAACTCGTATCATAAATGTCCTACAAATATTGAACAAAGACCAAATTTCCCCCTTGGAAACCCACCCTATCCCCAAACAAAGAATGAAAACAAATTTAAAACATTATTCTTATATTTAATTACTAGTATTAAAGGTTTAAATATATATAAATTAGGCCTGTGTATTGCAATTTACAACAACATTTCAATCAATATTTTTTTTAAAATAGAGAAAACATTTTTTTAATTTTTAATAACTGCTATATCAATAATTTATTTAAATCTTGCTGTAACAGTTGTGCAATAATTAATGCTTGAAATAAATGGAGTTTAACAATAATAAAGGACACAACCAATGTACAGAAATAACAAATTATTACAGGTAATTTGAAATATCTAATAACTTGGCCATTCGCAGAATTCTTAGTGGAAAATAATTATTTTTCTAATCACATCTTCACAAAATATCAAAGGTTGTCTCATATGCAGACATCTCAGAAGAGCTGAAAAATATATGTTCATAGTTACTACACGTACAAGGAAATCTCATCGTAGATGCAAGAATTCATGTTTGGTGATATTTCCACTTAAGATGTATTGGTCGATGGTCGATTAAGTAAAACAAACATATTAATACACTTTAAACTTATCATATCACAAACAAGTCTTGACCGCGCAAAAGTGCTAGTAAATAATGTTCACACATTCTTAGAACGGATGGACTTTGTTTTCGTGCATTTGAACACCACAATCTGGTCATTTTGTGCCAATCCACTTGTCATCAAAGATACCAGCACTACTTATACTATAGAGTAAATCAGCCACTCCCAAACCTTGTCATTGAGGTCATTAATAATGGGATGCGAACTGATGACAGACCTTTTTTTAACCACCCATTTGGCTATATAAATCCCTTCCCACCCACTAGTTGTCTTTGATATAAAATAGATATATAACAAGCCACAAGGACACAACAACTACTACAAGTATGAAATAAACTTACCCTGACGACCAAATTTTGGGTTTTCTTATCAGGAATCGAACATAATCCTTGTAGCACCGTAGATGGTACCTAACTTCAATATCAACACAGTCTTTATCTCTGATGTGCCTGAGAATGGTTTCATCTGCTTTCATAACTGCTGCTTCTCTAACTCGACCTAAAAAGATATGGACAATTGTAAATATTATGGATATCATAAACCAACTAGAAGTAGACTACATATTCAATTTTCACCAGTCCACATGCTAAATAATTGGTTGAGAGATTGAACAGCCACTGTCATGTCTATACATAGTAACACCAAACTCGACAAGTGATTTCGTAAAATCTGGTTATTTATCGCCAAAGTCTGGCCTTCCCCACCCCCCCCCCCCCCGAAAAAAACAAAATTTGTCTACCTACCTACCCATACATCATCAGTCACCATGAGTCGGGTTTGGGCAAACGGAAATATTTTTAACCCTGGCCTGGGAGTACTTGCGCTGCAGGGGTAAATACATAACCCTGCATGTTTGGATGGGCTACTCCCCCACCTTGTCACTGAGATCGCAGAGAAAGAGAGTCGAACCCTTGACTCTATTGATGGCAGATTGATAGATAACACCTATCAGCCACCTGACCACTGTCCGCAATAAATGCCTTTTACGACACCCTGAGGGAGGGCGATGGACCTATTCCACAATTTTAATCACAACGATTGAAAAAATAATAAAAAATTACCTTCATCTTTAGTTTCTGCTAAAATCAGCTTATCAGAGACAGTCTATTTTTGACACCTGTAGAACAGAGGTACTTTCTTGCAGATAATGCAAACAGGAGGCAAGACATGCCCTCAGCAGGTTGACAGCTTGCATTGGGTGGTTGAAGATTTAGTTGCGGCTGATCGCAAACCTTGTGACCTAGATGTGGATTGACTGTTATCACTTGTTTGCTTATTATTACCAGGCTGTAATGCAACTCTTTTAGTAGCTCGATCAATCTTTGTTCTGTCTGGTGTGAATCTCGAATAACACTTGGAATGATAGCCATAAACTGGTAGTGCACCATCTTTTTTCCCTATAAATACAAACATACTCCATATATTATTGCACACATACACAAAATAAGCAAATTAGAACCTGAGACTGAGAAGAATTTAGGTGGCAACAAATATCCATAATAAAAATTACTTTTCTTTTATGAAAAGTAAGACACTGCCACATGTTTGCACTTCATTTGTGAAAAGACACTTAAACAATCTGGGGTTAATAAAATAAAACCAAAGGCTAGCGTGAATGCTGTCGATTTTAAAACAAACCTAATCTACTCTATGAACTAACGAGACTATACAATATGAATTGAATGAATGTCAACAAACATTATTATTACAATATTTAAATATTAGGCCTATTATTTATCGTAACAACTTGCACACAGCAATGACATCAAACAAGAAATATTATATATGGACGTAAGCTCTCGTTGCATTGTACAGTCCCGAGCATTTGTGATGGGTACAGGTGTCTATAAAATGTAATCCGCCTACCACTAAGAATTTAATTTCAAATGTAAACAACAAAAAATTGTGTTTCGCAGAAATATAAAATGGCGACTCGAGTCACTCGACTACTCGTACTGTCAATTTTAGTTTGATTTAGTTGATAAACTTACCCTCAAATACATCTTTATACTGTTGGCACACTTTTAGCTCGTTTCCATCAAGATTAGCCCATTCTTTATAACTTAATACAACCTTATTCCAACTCGTATCTGTAAATTTATTCAGCTTTCCACAATCTTTGTCTACGAGGTGAACAAGACACTTCATGGTCTCAAAGTAAACACTACAGCTCAGACTGGCCTTTTGACCTGTGAACTTGAGGTCAAATTGGTGCAATATTATTAGAAAAGGTTTTGATTGGTTGTTTGGCTAATTGATATGCATCAGGTTGATAAACTCCATGGCGCGAACAGAAAGTAATTCAAAAACTTGCGAGGACTCGTTTATAAAAACTGGCACATTCTAGAAGCGGGGATAAAGCTTCCTATCCTTATTTTATTCACATATTACTAATGTGTGAATTACAACTAGACCCAGTGTATAGATTTTTTTTGAGACGATAGCTATTGACAGACGACAGTCTAATATGAATTGTGGGTGAATTTGATTACGATTATTTACATAGGAAGGAGTAATAACCACAAAGAGGTGAAAACATAAAACAAAATAGTTTCGATGTAAAAATGTGGGCGATTTATTGCATGGTATATCCTAGATGAGGCTTTATTTATAAAAATTAAGTTTTTCCATTGGCTGCCAATTAAAACATGTGCTATAATATTAATAATCGGACAATAAACAGTCAGTGCCAGTCTAGTATTCCTAAACGTTCATTTTTGAGAATAAACCTCGCCATGAACAAGATGCATCAAGGGTTTTCGATGTGTTTAGTCTATTGGGATTGACATGTAATTAGTTTCTTTGTGCTTCGTACTATACAATTCAGATAGCTGATTTGCCGCACACACATTGTAAATAATGTAATAAGGTATCAAATGGAAACAATGGCCAGTGTGTAGCAAGCTTGTAATGAGCTTCTTGTCCTTAACAAAAAATGACCAATGTGTGATTTGTTTTGACAAGAATTTGTCCTCAAATGGATACTCTGTGACTGTCGTCAGTTGATCATAGACAGTGTATGAATGTCGCCAGTTGACCATGGCCCGTGTGGGAAGAATGTCCTCGGTTGACCATGGCCAGTGTGGGATGACCACAGTTGACCACGGTCAGTGAGTGAATGACCTCAGTGTGGGATGACCACAGTTGACCACGGCCAGTGAGTGAATGTCCCCAGTTAACCATGGTCAGTGAGTAAATGACCTCAGTTGACCAAGGTCAGTGAGTGAATGACCTCAGTGTGGGATGACCACAGTTGACCACGGCCAGTGAGTGAATGTCCCCAGTTAACCATGGTCAGTGAGTAAATGACCTCAGTTGTCCATGGTCAGTGAGTAAATGACCTCAGTTGTCCATAGACAGTGTGTGAATATCCTCGGTTGACCATGGCCAGTGTGTAAATGACCTCAGTTGACCATGATCAGTGTGTGAATGTCGTCAGTTGACCATGGACAGTGTGTGAATATCCTCGGTTGACCATGGACATTGAGTTAATGACCTCAGTTGTCCATGGACAGTGAGTAAATGACCTCGGTTTTCCATGGACAGAGAGTAAATGACCTCGGTTTTCCATGGACAGTGAGTAAATGACCTCATTTGTCCATGGACAGTGAGTGAATGGGTTCAGTTGACCATGGGCAGTGTGTGAATGACCTCAGTTGACCGCGTCCAGTGGATGACGTCTTGAGTTGAAAATATTATTTTATTTCAGTGGCGATTCTGGATATCCTGAACATGTTTTATATTAAAATTCGGTAATTAATATTCATATTTACCAATTTTGTCAATTTTTGCACATTTTTTTATAAAAATTATTCTTTTTTTACTATGTATCGATAAAATTGTTTTTATTTTTTAGTTGATTATGGTTTTAATTTTAATGTATAGGCTTATAATATGAACACTTTTCCTATTAGGGTTAACCCAACCCATAGGAATACTTTTAAAGAATTAACGTTACATGTTAGACCGTCAAAAAATTTAATGTTACGGGCAATAATCCACGTAGAATTTCGGAAAGCCCTTAAAATTAATAAATACACAGTGCAGTGTGCTAACAGTAGTAAGGACAAACAACGAGAACATTCTGCAGTACGGGGGCTACAACTCTACTCTAATAGTAAGCACAGGAGGACCGCACTACACACAAAACTGATAAGACAAGAAAATCTACACAGACATTGAGTGAAATGGTCTTCAACTTTAAATTTGTCAAGAAATCTGTATTTTATTTGTATTATTTTGATTCCCCATTGTGTACGTCATTTTTCTTTGCCATTAATGTTTTTACCGTTTTTCTCATTTCGTAGCTTTTCAATCAACTCGTGTGAATGCATGTAGAACTTTATCTTTCTCCTCTCTTTGTTTTAAACATAAAATTCTCGTTTCAAACGCGCCATTTTTTCTATTTTCTTTTTTTCCATTTACCTTTTTCTGTTTTTTAAACTGTAATTATCTTTAATTCCAAATTTTATTTGAAATTCATATTATTATATTCTTTTTAAATATAAAATTCTCGTTTCAAACGCGCCATTTTTTCTATTTTCTTTTTTTCCATTTACCTTTTTCTGTTTTTTAAACTGTAATTATCTTTAATTCCAAATTTTATTTGAAATTCATATTATTATATTCTTTTTAAATATAAAATGCTCGTTTCAAACGCACCATTTTTTCTATTTTCTTTTCATTTCCATTTACCTTTTTCTGTTTTTGGTGGGGTTTTTTTTAAAAGTTTCATTATCTTTAATTCTAAATTTTATTTGAAATTCAAATTATTATATTCTTTTTAAATATAAAATTCTCGTTTCAAACGCACCATTTTTTCTATTTTCTTTTCATTTCCATTTACCTTTTTCTGTTTTTGGTGGTGTTTTTTTTTTAGTTTCATTATCTTTAATTCTAAATTTAATTATTATATTCTTTTTAAAACAAACTGATCATAATTGGTAATCTGGTTATTCCTACTCTACATAATTGGTAATCTGGTAATTCCTACCCTGCATGACTCTATATGACTCTGTATGACTCTATATGACTCTATATGACCCTGCATGACTCTATATGACTCTGTATTCAAATATTTCCTGATTTAACTGAGAAGGGTTTTTTTATAATTTTTGTTTCAGTCTCATTCCCATGGACAGAGACTCGGAGAAGTACGTACAGATATTATTTTATATCAATCAGATTAGCTAGACGCGTGATAACATTGTTCATTGGAAAATTCGATCAGATCTAACGACTTTGTAGTTGTTCATTTGGCGTTTTAGATCAGATCTAACAGGGTTACAAATACTTACTGTTCAGTAATTTTCTGAATTTATAAGTTATTTTTTTGTTTTTTGGGTGTTAATTTCTGGGGAGTGTGGGGGGGGGGCGTTTATAACAAAAAGTTATTGAAGCAAAGTTCTCTGCACTGGCACCTTTCTCATCAGGTTAATTTTAGAAGTAAAGTTGTTAGATCTGAAAAGAAAAATTAAATTTAAAGGATGTAACACGAGGTCAAATTCACCAAATGATTAATTCTCTTTTAAATGAATATTTGAATACAGAAGTGAATTATCGTCGTCATGGAAACCCACATTCCTGCTACCCAGCAAAGGCAAATACAAAATACAACAAGGCTCATATTTTACTGGCCCTAGAAAAACAGGTAACCATAGAAATGTGGAATTTATCGGATCGACTTCGAGGCGGTCGCTTCCCCCATTAGAGTAAGTTTAATTAAAACACAAAATTTCTTCATTAGTTGATTTGTCTATCAACCCATTAATATACCTAAGTGGATAAGGCGCTGGTTCGCTAGCCTGAAGGTCGAGTGTTCGATCCCTGCATAGGCCGAGAAAGTTCATCTCGATTCTCCGGCGTGATTTCCCCTTGTCAGTGATGCAGAAGGAGGGCCTGACGAGGACAGCTGCCTAGTCGTTCGGATGGGACGAAAAATCAAGGTCCCGTGTTCACATTGGAGTGCACATAAAAGATCCCTTGGCAGTTGGAATTCGATATAAGAGTAGGCCGTAGCGCCGCTGCCCGGGCAAAAATTTCCCTCATATCACACTGTATGGCGTATGCTTGCTGTAGTTAGACAGCCTGAGTTTGGGATGGATTTGGAGTAAACTGTCTCATTCCCCGATTAGAGGATACTACTTGCCGAAACGTTGTGCTTATAGAATAAAACCAGTTATTGTTACCCAATGTGTCTCCAAATCGTTTTATGTATCTTCCTTCATTGAATTTTTCTCTTTTTTTTCACAAAATGATCAGTGTTAAGCTAATAAATTTGTATTATTCTATTCATTGATAGGGGGATTGGGATGGCCTAGTGGTCTAGAGTGCCGCGCTTTGACCTCTAGCTGGCCGGCCACCTCTGGCTTGCGGCTGTGTATGTGGCATGGTGATAGGGGCGCCTTCTCAAACTCGTGGGTTTCCCCCGGGCACTCCGGTTTCCTCCAACTGCTAAAGACCCCTACGCGGAAGCGAGTTATTGAAATAAAATTAAACCATATGTTAGTCCCGAAATGACCTAGTTGTGTTGAGTGGACGTTAAACCCCGTTTCTCTCTCTCCCTCTATTCATTGATTGATCGGATCTTAGATTATAATGTAAATAAAACCCATATCATTCTTCTCTTCTTTCATTTCGGGGCCCTGTTTCTCTAAATTTTAACTCATGATAAAATCCAAAGAGAGGGGAGAGGGGTTTAATATAGGCTATGCCTGTTCCCCAATCCCTATTCAGATACAAATCTGAATAAAATATTGTTTAAAAAAAAAAAAAAATCCAAATTTTAGTAGATAGTCTACTTCAATTTTGATTGGCTAAGCACTAAAATCAGTCTGTTATTATCTAATCAAATTGCTAAAATTTTGATTTTATCTTAGTTAAAATTTCGTGAAACAGAGCCCCGCTTATATTTACTCCTTTAACGTACTTATTTTCTATCACCACGATTCCAACCCAAGCAATTTGTGTTAGATTTTTATTCCAGTTTATAACAATATATCGGGCTTTTAATATCACATTAATATCTTAAAACAACGGTTATTTTTTTAAGTTTGTAGGGTGATCTGACGGATTGGGGAAAGGGTGGTTAGGGTGATGTTAAGAAATAAGCTGATTACAGCTTTGTCTGAGTTTTAATGTCGTATAGAGAGTATTTGATATTTGATATTTGATATTTGATTTATTATTCTTGTGTTATAGTAGCCAAAGAATGAATGTATGAAATGGGGTTTAACGTCTTACTATTATGCACCTAACCTGTGCTAATTGAAGGCGGGCATACACCATACAGTGTGCTATGAGGGAAATTTTGCCCGGGCAGCGGCGCTACGGCCTACTCTTATATCGAATTCCAACTGTCATGTGATCTTTTACGTGTACTCAAATGTGTACACGGGACCTTGGTTTTTCGTTCAACCCGAACGACTAGGCAGCTGTCCTTGTCAGGCCTGCATCACTGACAAGGGGAAATCACGCCGTAAAATCGAGATGAACTTTCTCGTCCAATGCAGGGATCGAACACCCGACCTCCTGGCTAGCGAACCTGCGCCTTATCCACTTAGCCACCGTGATCCCCTAGTAGCCAAAGAAAGTCGTTTGGTCGAACTGTTATAGCCCGTGTGTTACTTTGTTTACAGTGGGTTTCCGGCGTCGTTTCTCCCCGTGTTAGTGACGCAGGACAGCTGTCTAGTCGTTCGGATGGGGCGAAAAACCGAGATCCCGTGCACACATTGGCGTGCATGTGAAATATCCCTTGGCAGTTGGAATTTTATATAAGAGTAGTCCGTAGGGCCGCTGCTCGACGAGCAAAATGTCCCTCATAGCCCAGGTTAGGAGCGGAACAGTAGGACGTTAAACCTCATTTCATTTCATTTCCTTTAGTTTTGGAAATGGCAGTTGTCCTCGTAACATCACAGACGATATTAAATACCAAAGCTAGTTTGTGTCGAGTAGACGTTAAACTCTCTCTCTCTTTCTCTCTCTCTCTCTCTTTCTCTCTCTCTCTCTCTTTTTTTAAACCCTAAAGCTAAAGAGTGTTTCAATACTAGATGAAATAATAAAGCAAATAATAAATAATGTTCTATGTATTTTGTGTGTTACAGAGAAGAAGATTTTACTCTGTATAAAGACAATCCGGCTTTCCAAGACCCTGTTTTTAACGTAAGTTGTAACAATAATTTGGGGGGGGGGGGCCGAATGGTAAGCACGTGGGCGCTGTATCATGAAGCCTGTCATTGGGTCAACTGAGTTGGTATCGAATCCCAGGTTATACGTGACAAGGAGTAGGGTTTTCCACGGGTCGTCTGGTTTTCCTCTACTGCTAAATACCCCTACACGCAGGCGAATTATTGAAATAAAATTAAACCATATGTTAGTCCCGAAATGAGCTAGTTTGTGTCGAGTGGACGCTGGACCCCATTTCTCTCTCCCTCTGTAACAATAATTAGGTCATGAACACGTGGTATTGGAATCAATAGGGAAATACCCGATCTGGTTGAATAGACAGGGAAAGAAAACCTATATGAAGGATGTCTGACATTAATTACTCGCCCTAAATATAGTGTTACTATGAATAATTACACGTGATTGGCGGGGGTCGAGCGGTCAAACACGTGACATTTTTAAGTCGTTGGGTCAAGTGGCGTAGTTTCGATTTCCCCGCTTTTATGATCCCTTGCCCAACTTGTGTGTTTTCGCCGGACGTTTTCTCCCAAATGCTAAAAATTACACCTATGAGCAAGCGAATTATTGCAATAAAAATGCACCATTAGTAAGTCCCGAAATGAGCTGGGGGGTTTTATGGAGTGAACGACCCCAGTTCTCCCTTTGAACGGAGCAGGGACGAGATTCACTTTCAAGATTGACGAAATCAGTTGGCGTACTCCTCTGATAGTTATGGCGTCTGTCTGGCAAGAGAAGTCAATTATGAAAAGAATCAAAACACCTGGCTGGGATTCAAAAAACAGTCCTATCGTAAATATTTCGTGGACAGTACAATGGCAATGGGGTTAATACATAGACAGCGAAAAGCTTAGATCGATGGAATTGCAATTCCACATATATTGGAAATAATGAACAGAAACGGACCATTATTTGATTGATATTCCTAATAAAGGCTCTTCTAGGACAATACGGCTGTTTGTAACTGATTAATATTGTTTTAAATGAAAAATCGAGACTAACTTTAAAGGCAGGGAGGTTGGATGGCTGAATGGTTAGAGTGCGCGCGCTGTGTCATAAGGCCTGTCACTGAGTCAACTGATGTTGTTTCGAATCCCCGGTTGTACGTGTCAAGGAGTAGGGTCGCCTGTCCAACCTCGTGGGTATTATCCGGGTCCCCCGGTTTCCTCTCACTTCTCAAGACCCCTACGAATTATTGAAATAAAATTATAAACCATATGTTAGTCCCGAAATGACCTAGTTTGTGTCGAGTGGACGTTAAACCCAATGTCTCCCTTTCCTCCCTTTAAAGGCGAAGTTTAAGTGTTAAATTGTTTGTGGTTTCTTTTTCAGTCTAATGATTTGAATAAAGAGACGATGACGTCACCTTCTCAGAACCCTCCACCAAAACCAAAACGTCAAAACCGCATTAATGGGCAACAACAGCCATTGTTTACTCCCTTACAGTTACCGAATACACCGGTTACCTCCCCTGATAAAGGCAAGCAGATTCCTAGTGAAATTGTTTACCCCCCTCGTGATAGAACGAAAGGACGTAATAGATCGAATTCTGTCCGACAATTTATCCCGGAATCACCGGTTGACCAGAAACCGGTCTCCTTGTTTCCCATTCCCGAATCTCTCAGTGACGACACCAAATCGCACTCATCGTATCCTTATTCGCTATCACATACAGATGGAAAGTCTGGATATTCAAACTCACACGTGGATAATACACTTCCGGAACTAGAAACATTATCCAGACTGTTTGCTGATATAGAAGCGGAAGAAGAAAAGTTAAACCAATCATATTCTGGGAAAACAAATGACGAATTTTATTATTGACATAAATGCTTTGTCTTTTAATTGTTAATGTTTTGTTTACCTCGCGGTGTGTTTAAACCATGTGCAATTGGTCAATACAGCCTTGACTATAAAAATATACCGGCCAGGAATCTCGGTGGAATCTGGAACAACATCGACAAATGCGTCCATTCGAACAGATAAAGAGGTGTGTTTGTATATACACAGTGCCACTCGGCAAATCTCGACAGATTCCGGTAACCTACATCTATACTCGGATTATGACGAATTCCGCCATTTTGGAACTATTTTAAAGGACCCGGACAAAAATGGCTGCCCCAATTAAGATTATAACAACAAACTAAAAAATGGCTGCCATTTTGGGACTTTTTTAGTAATAGCGGCACGTTTTCCTGTTAAAGTAAATCGGTAGTCGACTAGCCGCATCGCAAATTTATGGTCGAAGGTACATATCACTTACTGTCATACATACGAGTCTAGATGTAGGGTTTTGTCTATGGAGGGTACCGGAATCTGTCAAGGTTTGACGAATGTTCACAGTGCGTCTTCTACATGTATTATATACAATCGCAACATGGAGGTGATTCCTATTTCGTGGGATCATTCCTCGAATGTAACTACCATGGGCCGTAAAAGTGTCGAACATAAGACATGTTGATTTTCGACGGAGAGAGATGAGTGATGTGATGAGTATGGCGATTATCAAAATGATAGTCGAACTTCTTTTATATCCGAGGTATTTAATTCGGATTACAAAAAAAGGCCGTGTACCTTCAGACGAACGGTATTTAGTATGGATTCTGTAAAGTCGTTACAGTGGGTATTTTTGTAATGACCGGAAGTGACGTTTTTGTAACCCTTGTGTGTACTGGTATTTCGAACTTCCATCCAAATGAATATTTTCTACCACGGACAGTTTTTTATTGTTACAATCCATTACGTCTTATCTCTTCCAAACTGACGAGACAATTCATAACCACGGTATTTCAATTATTAGGCCTACGTCGTAACTAGTGGGGGTTGGTGGTCAAATGGTTGACGCGTGTACGTTAGATCAGAAGGTCCGTGATTGAGTCAACTGGCGTGGTTTAAATTCCCCGCTTGCACGTCACAAAGAATATATAGGGTCGCCTGTCCAACCTCGTGGGTTTTCCCCAGGCCTTTTGCCCCCCCCCCCCCTTTGCTAAAGACCCCTACGCGCAGTCGAATTATTGAAATAAAATTGAACCATGTTAGTCGTGCATTCAAAACCTCTTCCCCCTCCCTCTCTTTCCCTCACTCACTTCGTTAGTAATGCTTTGATGTATGTTTTGACATATACAGCTGTACATTAGCTCAGTGATAGAGCGTTGAACCGTCAAATGCTAGGCCCACGGACGACCGGTGGCTATGTGAAGAAATACCAAGATTGGAATACTAGTAGTTAAAATAAATAAAAAGAAATATGATTTAACGTTTAATGTGTCCAACCTTTCTGTATAATAATTAATATCGGCATCATATATTTATCAAACCAATTATGTTAATACTAATTACTTTAAATATCGTTGCCATATATTATACAAACTACTGTAGTTATTTTAATACTAATTACTATTAATATCGTCATACTATGTTATATAATTAGTTATTTAGATATTAACTAGTATTAATATCATTCATTTGGTTTATTACATACAACGTTTCAATACTCTTACAGGTATCTTTATCAAGCAATGTAATAAACCAAGAAGTAGCAAATCTATAACTCTGTGTTATTATGAATAGTATATCATTTAATTATAGTATTAATATCGTTATAACGTTGTGTTATAGTATTAATATCGCGATAACGTTGTGTTATAGTATTAATATCGCGATAACGTTGTGTTATAGTATTAATATCGCGATAACGTTGTGTTATAGTGTTAATATCGTTATAACGTTGTGTTATAGTATTAATATCGCTATAACGTTGTGCTATAGTATTTATATCGCTATACCGTTGTGTTATAGTATTTATATCGCTATAACGTTGTGTTATAGTATTTATATCGCTATAACGTTGTGTTATAGTATTAATATCGCTATAACGTTGTGTTATAGTATAAATATCGCTATAACGTTGTGTTATAGTATTAATATCGCGATAACGTTGTGTTATAGTATTAATATCACGATAACGTTGTGTTATAGTATAAATATCGCTATAACGTTGTGTTATAGTATTAATATCGCGATAACGTTGTGTTATAGTATTAATATCACGATAATGTTGTGCTATAGTATTAATATCACGATAACGTTGTGTTATAGTATTAATATCGCTATAACGTTGTGTTATAGTATTAATATCGCGATAACTCTGTGTTATTATGAATAGAATGTCATAGTATACCTCTTTTTTCTAAATGTCACTTAATTATAGTATTAATATCGCTATAACGTTGTGTTATAGTATTAATATCGCTATAACGTTGTGTTATAGTATTAATATCACGCTAACGTTGTGCTATAGTATTAATATCACGATAACGTTGTGTTATAGTATTAATATCGCTATAACGTTGTGTTATTATGAATAGAATGTCATAGTATACCTCTTTTTTCTAAATGTCACTTAATTATAGTACTAATATCGCTATAACGTTGTGTTATAGTATTAATATCACGATAACGTTGTGCTATAGTATTAATATCGCGATAACGTTGTGTTTTAGTATTAATATCGCTATAACGTTGTGTTATAGTATTAATATCGCTATAACGTTGTGTTATTATGAATAGAATGTCAAAGTATACCTCTATTTCTAAATGTCATTTAATTATAGTATTAATATCGCTATATATTCAGAATGTATAATATTTATTTTTTACTGGGTTATATTAAAGGTTGTTTAATTATGTGTTGGGTTACGTGTTTTTGAAAGAATCCAAATGGGGAGTAACATTCGAAACTCACAAGATATGATTCCCTTTGAAACAATCTGTTTTTCATACAGATCTATATTTCGTTTCGTTTTTTTATACTTTCGATGGCCTACACTACATGAAGATCTGGCCGGTTGTTGCGATAGGTCACGTCAGAGGTCATTCGAGCGGCTTTTGACCTATGACGTCAGACATTTTATAACTGATGTTTCTAGTGGATTACCCATAGTTCCGTGCACCACAGGCCTAAAGATCACCGGAACAGACCCTTTCATTGGTTAATCCCTCGCATCATCCAGAACATGTCAATGAAAACAACTCTTCCAGATCATAGTGTAGTAATACAAGTGAAACGAAATTTTGAACTATAAAAAATGAATCGAAATAGGACCTTTGTTTTAATCAGATTGCTTTTGAGACTAACATCTGGTAATTTGGTTACCAAGGCAATACATCTTGCAAGCACTGTGGTTTTTCACCTGTTCTTTCGAGAATTCGAGTCCAAAGAGCGACCAGTTAGTGCACAACCTAGAACCTTAGGACACCCACAATTCTGGACTGTAGTGACACCTTAGAACTAATAATTGATTAACCAAAATACTCGATATGATTAACAGGGGCAAAGTGGCTGGTGATTGGATGGGGAGATTGTTAGACAAGAAACATTTTACTCTTGTGGTCGAATTGTCGTGGGATGTTTCGGTTTTCAGACCTTCCATCATCCTACCACAAATCTTAGCAGCGCAAGTGATTCAAATTACAGAACAAAAGGACACCGTTGGGTTAGTTTTTTTTAAGAAGAGAATTAACACACTTTTTTACTTGGCTTAATATCTTAAACCGACATCCTCCACGCGTGGTCTGAACAGCAGATATTAAAAGCTTTCTATGAGAGTAAAGTATGTATAATACGATATTGACAGTAAGATGGTATTAATACTGTAATATATACGATATCACCCAGTCTGCAGATTTTATTATTACATACTTTTTATAACGCACAATTTCCACGACTAAGTGCTCATGTGCGCATTACAAAATAAAGAACACAAATTAAAGGGTCGCAAATTGAAGGGACACGATTTAAAGAGACACAAGTTAAAGGAACACAAATTAAAGGAACACAAATAATTATATGCGATATAAACCTTAGTTTACGGAACAACCAGGGCCCTGTTTCTAGAAATCTTTACTAAAGATAAAATCCAAGTTTTAGTAGATACTTAGATTTTGATTGGCTAAACACTAAAATCAATCTAATATTACCCAATCAAATTACTAAAATTTGAATTTTATCTTAGTTAAAATTTCGAGAAACAGGGCCAAGATTTATAACTAGCTCAAAGCAACAAGGGGGCGGGAAGTGTTGTCAGGGGTGCTGTAAAATTGACGGACATAATACACCTTCTATTTTTGTGGTCGACAATTTTACACATGTAAATGCTGTTACGGGCCTGGGAACAACCGTTATAGCTAAGAGAGAGAGAGAGAGAGGGGGAGAGAAAGAGAGAGAGAAATGGGGTTTAACGCCCACTCAACACAACTAGGTCATTTCGGGACTAACGTATGGATTTTTTTATATTTATTTCAATAATTTGCTTGCGCGTAGGGGTCTTTAGCCGTGGGGGAAACCGGGGTGCTCACACTAGGGCTCGAAACCACAGCCGCAACTCAGAGGTGACCGGCCAGCTAGAGGTCGAAGCGCGACACTCTAGACCATTAGGCCATCCCAACCTCCGTTATAGCTAAGATCTCGGTGTTTACTGTAGATTTGGAATGTGTTTTAAGACCCAGTTCTACCATGTAATATAGACAAATTACAACATGGTTTTAAAAATATAAACTGTCTCTTATTCGGCTCCACAACCTACAGCCCCGATGTAAACACTAATATTTTTAATCAGGTCTCCATAAGTTTATAGTTAAGTCAAACAGATTTTAATCTCGTTCAAATAATATTTTATCGCCAACATAATGTATAATTTTGGCTAGCCTCTTTAATGTTGCCTATAATTCTTAAAATTCTTATTATACTTGTATAATAATATGTAACTTATTATATACTGTACATTTCCAATTTGGATTTTATCTGTATTACTCAGCGAAGATTATATTATATTAACAAACAATGCTACTCACTGTGTTTACAATATGCATGTATCGTAGCTTGATAATATCTAAAGAAACGCAGTTAAAACACCACTGGATGCAGAATGGTTAACGCGTGCACATTGCTTCAGATAGAGAGAGAGAGAGAGGGAGAGAAAGAGAGAGAGAGAAATGGGGCTTTACGTCCACACGACACAAACTAGGTCATTTCGGGACTAACATATGGTTTAATTTTATTTCAATATTTTGCTTGCGCGTAAGGGTCTTTAACAGTTGGATGAAACCGGAGGGCCCGGAGAAAACCCACGTACAACTGAGGATTCGAAACCACGCCAGTTGACTCAATAACAGGCTTTATGATACAGCACACACGTGCTAACCATTCGGCCATCCACCCTTCGCACATTGCTTCATAAACTCTATCATTTAGTCAAGTGGTATGGTTTCGATTCTCATCTTGTACTTGAAAAAGAAAAGAGTTGCTTGTCAAACTTCGTGCGGTTTCTCCGGGTTCTCCGGTTTCTTCCCACCGCTAAAGACCCCCGCGCAAAGCTAATTAATGAAATAATATTAAACCATTTGTTAGTCCCGCAATTACCTACTTTGTGTCGAGTAGACGTTAAACTCTCTCTCTCTCTCTCCCCTCTCTCTCCCTCGCCCCTCCCTCCCTCTTCCTCTCTCTCTCTCTCTCTCATTTAGTATAAACAGTAATTGTAGGCTATTCAACACAACAATGTCCCGTGTATATCTACTCGGATTAATTTGAGTAATTGTTTGAACTTATATTCTGAAGTCCCAAGGTCTTGGTGATCTATATTTAAGACCCCCCGGAAAGTCTAGTTTTATGATCCATTTTATTCCAGACATAAACGGGCAGCTAAACGGCAGATCAATTATCATTAATTATCATTGATTGTTTGTTTAAATAAATCCAATACAAATTCTCTACGTCACTGATCCACCATCAATCACCCTTATCCTCCTATTCCATCTCATTCCTCGCACAAGTCACGTGACAACGTTGTCAGGAAGACGTTAATCGATTTCCCGCCATTTGCATGAGAATGTAGTCTCGACCTTTTAGGTAAACGTGCTATAACACGATGAAGTCTGTTAGGAGATTGATGACTTGGTTAACCTGGTCTAGTTTTATCCATCCATCGACCAATCGATAACTAGTCTAGATCATTGAGACTTGTTTATCATGATTGTGTATTGATTTTTCCCTGCGGTTTCTTCAGGGCTGGGTAATCGTGTGTATTTATTAGTGAAGGATTGTGTATTCGGTCTAACCAGATGTTAGCAGGAGTAAATGAGATATTACGTTGATCAGCAACAAGCGATCTCTTGTTAGAATACGAAGCATGTACACAGCGGTATGTAAACAAATACTTTCAATTATTCTGGTATAACGATATCATGAGTTTAGGATTTGGCCCGGATTTCTGTGCGTGATTGTGTCGCCAGTTTTGGGGATGTCGTCATTGTCTTGGAGAATTATATAAGGCATAGTTCATTATATCCTGCTGATCGACTGACGGTCGCCACAGAGCGGAGGGTGGGTGTCAAATATTTGGGATCGTAGGTTCGCTGACGTCTCCCTAGAACGGGGGTGTCAATTGTTTGGAATTCCCGGATCGTTGAAAGTCATAAATAGGATGTGTCAGATTTTTTTTGGAGTTGTAGTTTCGCTGACAAACGCGATAGAGGGGTTTGTCAAATGTTTTGGTTTGAGTATAGAAATGTGTGTCTTAGGTTTGGAACTTGTTGTCTCACATTGGTGTTTTGTGCTGCTTTGCCCATTGTCTATGTGTTGTGCTGTTTTCGCCCGTTTTGCTTCTCTTTTTGGACGGGTCGTCATATTGCGAATTATATTTCTATGAACCTTGTGTTTATTTTATACGCTTTAGGAAAGTCAATCGTTTGATTGTCTCTAATCGTAAATGTAAAATTACCACCGATCGTCTTTTGTATTTTGGGAACTATATCTAATATTGAGACAGTTCATTCACTCCTGAGCCCCAAATATTTTCACACATGATCGTCACAAGTAGGGGGTTAATTCCTCATCTCATGACTTAAATAAAATAAAACCAAGTACAAACAATCCAAACCATTAGACAAAATTCGAAGTCCTAAAAAGGCGGTATATAGGCAAAATAGTGTAATCAGGCAAACGGACTATTCATCGTGTACAACAGTGCAGTGGTAACGGGTGCCCGGAAGAGCAGGTTTTTGGTAAGAGTATATTCTGTATGTTCCGAAATTCTATACTTATTCTTTAGTTTTGGTGCCGCGGTGGTTGAGTGAGTAGGTATTTCGAATCACTAATCAGGAGGTCCCAGATTCTATCCCGGTGTTGACCGAATATGTTCTGGGAATTTTTCAGTTTGGTTTCCCTTTTTTAGTGGTGCGGAATTGGTGGGTTTCCTGGAACAGCGTCTAGTCTTTAGGATGAGACGAAAACCCGAGGTCCCGCGTGAATGAGGGATGGCTATCATGGAACAGCGTTCAATCGTTCGGATGGGACGTAAAACCGAGGTCCCGCGTGAATGAGGGATGGCTATTATGGAACAGCGTCCAGTCGTTTCGGTGGCTCGGAAAACCGAGGTCCATTTTATAGTTGGAATTCGATAAAGTGATGGTAGCAACATCACTGCCCGGGGCAAAATTTCGCCCACAGCACACTGCATGACGTATGCCCGTCCTCAACCAACCAGTTGGTGCTAGAAAAGTAGGACGTTAAACACCATTTTATTTTGGGGCTGTGTCTGTGTCAACTGTTCAACATTAACTTTGTCTGACAAGACCGGCTCTATCAAATTTAAAACATTATCAATTTTTCATAATAAACCAACTAACCAAAATGAATTAAACCGATGCGTTCATTTTACACAATCTAGACTAACAAAGCCATACGAAAACTGGGATGTCTGTCTAGCTCCGCTTGACAGCGGACACGAAGCTTATGGACCGACATTTTAAAATCTTAAATCCAAGATTTAATATTATTCTGCTTCCATTAACATACATTATTCAAGAGCTAAATCTGCCTATTGCAGGTTCTTCTTTAGGTCTGAAATGTTATATAAACTATTAATTAGACATTAGACATAATAATGAACTTATCAAGACTATATTCAACTCTCGATGCCATCGTTCGCCTGTGATATTTAGTGAATTTAAATACGTTTAATGATGAATGATTTAACGTAAAAATGTTTATTATGGTTTAAACAATATTTATTCATAAGATATCATATATTACATTACACGTTATAAAGAGATGATACAAAAACAAACCAAAGGCTTTATATAAATTTGCTTCGTATATGGTTAAGTTACTTGTGATATTCCATGACGACAAAAGTTAATGAATGAATGAATGAAATGGGGTTTAACGTCCTACTGTTATGTACTTAACCTGAGCTAATTGAAGACGGGCATACGCCATACAGTGTGCTATGAGGGGAATTTTGCCCGGGCAGTGGCGCTACGGCCTACTCTTATATCGAATTCCAACTGCCAAGGGATCTTTTACGTGCACTCCAATGTGTACACGGGGCCTCGGTTTTTCGTCCCATCTGAACGACTAGGCAGCTGTCCTTGTCAGGCCCTCCTTCTGCATCACTGACGAGGGGAAATCACGTCGGAAAATCGAGATGAACTTTCTCGGCCAATGCAGGGATCGAACACTCGACCTCCAGGCTAGCGAACCAGCACCTTATCCACTTAGCCACCGTGATCCCGACAAAAGTCATATTCAATAAGATAAATAAATGAGTAACAGACAAATGTTTATTATCGTACTAACCGAGGTAATGACAATCGAGGCTAGCCTAAAATTGAATTGCTAATGTATGGGTTTAGAGTGAAGCAATTTGACTAAACTGTCAGCTGTTTTTCTAATCTTACCTTATGCGCCGTTTATGAAATCAAACATTCGCGTAGTCTTCGTGTGTGAAATATGTAAACGGATTAGAACCACATTACAGATTAGTACACTGAATGTTTAATATTGCGGCCATCCAGGACAGAGATCAATTCCCAAAGTAAAAAGATCTCTGAGTGCAGAAGGCGACAACTGGCGTAGTATCGAATCCCCAGTCGCTTGTCCAACCTCGTGGGATTTTCTCCGGGACCGCCGGTTTCCTCCCACTGCTAAAGAACCCTACGCGCAAGCGAATAATTGAATTAAAATTTAAACCATATGTTAGTCCCAAAATGACCTAGTTTGTATCGAGTGAACGTTAAACCCTATCTATTTATTTCTTTCTGTGTCCATGAACTGGACTGAAGAAATTAATTAACGTCTTCGTTTTATTGTAACGTTGACCTGGAGAATAAATAATAAATATATGTTCTAATATATAATTTATGCCTTATGGTCTTGTTTTGACTAGGATACGATTATTGTATGATTTAATTATCCAGTCAAATCGATATATCCTGTATTTCTTATATTGATCTGCCAGTAATGGCTGCTCACTCACTGCCCTGCCTTCCGTCTTAACACCGTGCTATTAATTACCGTGGTTTTAATGGACCACTTCCAATGGTTAAATTGGACATGTATATTCCATTTGGTTTGGTGGAATGGCCATGCATGTTTCATATAACGATGAAACTACACCTCGGGGTCCGAATTAAATTCATTTACTAATAACACAACAAAGACGATTGCTCCTTAATAAGCAGTCAATTGGATTGACATCGAGTGATGTAGCCTGGTAATTGCACCGACGGCTCGTTCCAGAGTTTAAATGAATCCCCTCAGATATAACGTACTTGGTAACAGAGGCGGATCCAGGGGGAGGGCCCTAGGTGCCCGGTCCCCCCCCTAAATCCCTAAATAACACTATAAAAAAAAAGATATGCGCCACAAATCACCAATGACATCCCGATTTTTTCAAAAATTTTCTCAGCCCCCCCCCCTAACTGGATTTCCTGGATCCGCCTCTGCTTGGTTATTATGTATATAAGATTAAAAGACGTTATTCTAAAACTACACAACTGTCTTTTCGTAGGCAAAAGCATGTGGTCAGTTTTACTTCGATGGGCCACCACTTTACCTTTAAAACTGAAAGCCGGTTTTACGAGACAAAAAGTAGGATAGCCCCTCCAACCTCGCGGGTTTTCTCTTTTACCTCTCCCACCCCACCCCTGGTAATAAGAGACCTCTAGACCCAACCGAATTATTGAAATAAAATTGAAGCATATGTTAGTCTGGAAATGACTTAGCGTGTGTCGAATGGACGTTAAAGCCAATTTCTCATTCTCTCTCTGGGGTTTAGTCCTAAAATGACCTAGTTTGTGTTGAGTGGACGTTAAACCCCATCTCTCTCTCTCTTTCTCTGGGGTAGAGTCTGGTTGTCGCAGTCTAATTGTCGCTTTTGTCAAGATTTCTATTATACACCTAGCCCCGTGGATTATATCTATATTGGATAAATAACACAGGTTATAATAAATACCTTTACTCCATTGTTGATATCGATCAGAATATGATTTTGACGACTAAATCGATTCTTACCTGAGATCGATTGATTTATAAAACCAGTGTTCAGTGTTCCATGAACAACTGATCAGTTCATGGTATTTTAAGGTAGGCAGTTGGGTGATTTAGACCATAATATGGGTCAAGTAGCGTGGTTTCGATTCCCGTGTGTACGTGTCTGGAGTAGGGTCGCTTGTCTAACCCTATGGGTTTCCCCGGATCCCCCGCTGTTCTCTAACTGATAAAAGACCTCTACGCACAACCCAATTATTTAAAACCAATGTATCATATGTTAGTCTCGAAATTGATTCATATATCTTCCTCTCGATCTCTCCCTTCCCCTCCCCCTATCCCCCTATCCCTCTCTCCCTCTCTCTCTTTCTCTCTCTCTCTCGAGTAAAGAACAGAGATAAAATTTGTTTTATCCCCCTCATCGATTAATTGTCTAATCAGAGAGAGAGTTCAAGATCAGTTTATGTATTGATTATTGATTGATCACAACTTGGAATATTAGACTACCGGAAATGATGCATACTAATGGCGGTCTGTACATTTTACCAATGAGCTCATGGTCATGCGATGAGTCAGTCATTCAGCTTGGTTCGCTTTGATATTTAATACCTTGCCGTCCCCAGCGTAACGTGAGACATACACAGTATATTTCTATTATGGTGTAATGCTTGATTGTGGGTGAGTTTTCTGGTTTATTTTGTCCCCATCCCTCCCGTCCTGGTTGTAGATCCGATCTGCAGATCTAACATTTCAACAACTACAATTGTAGTTGACGGGATCATACAATTTGACATATTCATGCAAGGTATTGTTTGTGGGGAGGGGGTGTAGTGTTTATCTCACCTACAATCATCTATGACCTCATAATCTACAACATCATCATTTACAGCAAAATTAAATCTGCAACAACATCATCATCAAAAACATCAACAACAACATCATCATCTACAACATCATCAACATCAACATCATCATCTACTACATCATCATCATCATCTAAAACATCATCATCTACGACATCAACAACATCATGATCATCTAAAACATCATCATCTACAACATCATCATCTACAACAACATCATCTACAACAACATCATCTACAACAACAACATCATCATCTACAACATCATCATCTACAACAACATCAACAACAACATCATCATCTACAACATCATCTACAACAGCATCATCTACAACAACATCATCATCTACAACATCATCTACAACAGCATCATCTACAACAACATCATTATCTACAACATCATCTACAACAGCATCATCTACAACAACATCATCATCATCTACAACATCATCATCTACGACATCAACAACATCATGATCATCTAAAACATCATCATCTACAACATCATCATCTACAACAACATCATCTACAACAACATCATCTACAACAACAACATCATCATCTACAACATCATCATCTACAACAACATCAACAACAACATCATCATCTACAACATCATCTACAACAGCATCATCTACAACAACATCATCATCTACAACATCATCTACAACAGCATCATCTACAACAACATCATCATCTACAACATCATCTACAACATCATCATCTACAACATCATCTACAACAGCATCATCTACAACAACATCTACAACAACATCTAAAACATCATCATCTACAACATCTACAACATCATCTACAACATTTGCCCGATTCTTTCAAAACAATCGGGCGTTAACCCCCCTTGTATTCCATTTCATTTGATTGTATCTTTGTATAACATGTTACATCCGGCTTCGTGTTATTGTTACATCTATAAATAATCTAGAATCAGATGTAACCGATACCGGTTTAAATCAGTTGTCAGAATGATTGACAGTGAACGGAAATTGAACTCTGTGATCGTCGCCTCTCTAACCTGCTGCAACCAATCAAATATTAACGATCCTTTATTAACAAGTCGTTCTTATCGAGAAATCATGGATGACAAATCTTATTGTATCAGGCTATCAATTATATAACAAATTTTGAAAGATTAACTTCATCTGAACATTCGCCTTCTAACTTCGTGGTTTCTCTCTGGGTCTATGTTACCCAAACCCTCCCCGATCGAACGGTTTACGTTAAACAATACATTCGACCCGAAATGAATTAATCTCTCATCCTCTTTTTCTCTATCTTTGTTAAGAACACATTGGTGAATTTCAACAAAATAATGTTGCGTAGGGGCTGCGTTTTCACATTAGCCCAAATCAAGTGAGGGGCGGGGGTTCCTTAATATGTATCTTTTGTACGTTCTTTCATAAACTGTTAAGCTTTGGAGCAGATTTAGATTCTTTTGAATTCATGTGATAAACCATAATTTAGTGCTTTTGGCTCTACACGGTATAGTTTCGAATCGAATCAGCTTCCATATTTATTCGGATTACACTCCGTACAATTCGATTCGCCTATTTAGTTTAATGTGGTTGGATTATGAATAGATTAAACCCCCACTCGTCCTCAACAATTTGTAAAAACTTCGGCAACTATATTTATCATTATCTTGTTGTCTGGATCATGGTATGAGCTCAACCTATGTTCAACTATAAGAGACATCCAATTAATGTAATTACGTAGAACATCGATCTTTTGTGTATTTTCCGATGCTAAGTAATCCGGCATATTGTATCGACCCCGTACCATGTCGGACGTGACAGATACCACTGTATATGTTGTAATTTTCACCTGAAAAAGATTTATTGAAAATTGCATATTATAACTACTGTTCCCGTGATAATCAACTAAACAATAATAGTACATGTAATTAGAATTAGCTGGTCGGATAGCCGTGGCGATAGAGAGGCGGCTTCTCACCAATGCAACGAGGGTTCAATCCCAGCTCGGGGCAAGAACTTTATCGCTGTAAGTGAGAGGGATATTCGGTCTCCCGTCCGATCAGGCAAGTTTCCCCCGAGTTCTTCGGTTTCTTCCTGCAGTAATGATCGAATTCATTCGCACGATCTGTGCCAAGAGCCAAATTGGAAAATGACGCGATTATTATTATTATTATTATTATTATTAATAAGAATTGTTTAAGTTGTGTAATCCTAGTGAGGCAACTGGTAGTTTTGTTTATAAGTTTGTAACGTGTTTCTATAAATTTGGGGTCTTAAAACCTCAAAGATATGTAAACCTAAAACAAACAGTTCTTTAGTCAACTATTAATCGATTATTAGACAGAGATCGTCATTATTTTAACATTTTTCCCAGGGGGTGGGGATTAACAGGAGTTTGTTCAGGAACTAGATAAGCGGGGGTGGGGGTGGGGGGTAAGCTTAACGATATACGACCCCACCCCTTCCCCCCGCTAATCCAATTCTTGAACCAACACCTGTTTCTTTTCGACGGTCCTTTTTTATAAGCAATATTTTATTAGTCTATATTAAACCCCTCTCCACACATCCTTACATCCTTATTGTTCTATGACAGGAGTTGGTTCAGGAAGTGTACAAATTGGAGTGCACGTAAAAGATCCCTTGGCAGTTGGAATTCGATATAAGAGTAGGCCGTAGTGTCGCTGCCCGGGCAAAATTTCCCTCATAGCACACTGTATGGCGTATGCCCGTCTTCAATTAGCTCAGGTTAAGTGCATAACAGTAGGACGTTAAACCCCATTTCATTCATTCATTCATTCATTCCATGACCGGGCGACCGGGCGATATTATCGAGCAGGTTATAAGACAATATGAGATGATGAATATGGAGGCTTGTTGTATTGACTCCATGATTCTCGCTAACTCGAGACTAAATGTCAATCTTCACTAACCTTCTCATTCAATTTACCATCTTAAAACTTATTTTACATGGAAATCGATAAAATGGCTTCTACTTGTAAATATCCCACAGGCTAAATGTCTCGTTCACGACTCTTTAATGGCTGCTTGTCAAAAGTTCAGCAGCCAATTTGATTTAAAACGTTTCTGTTCCAAGGTCTGGATGGAACTAACCATACAGTTATGGCCTAGCCTCGATCGTCATTACTACTGTTCTTACAATAATAAACAAAGTCTCGGTTATCCAGTTTTATGGTTAATTATCAACCACCGTTTTCAAGCGGAACGATCCGATGACCTAGAGAGAGAGAGAAATGTGGTTTAACGTCCACCAAACACAACTAGGTCATTTCGGGACTATTATATAGTTGAATTTTATTTCAATAATTCGCTTGCGTGTAGGGGTCTTTAGCAGTGGGGGAAAACCGGAGTGCACGGAAGAAACCCACGAGGTTGAGAAGGCGCTCCTATCTCCATGCCACATACGCCCACACCAGGGATCGAAACCACAGCTGCAAGCCAGAGGTGGCCGGCCAGCTAGAGGTCGAAGCGCGGCACTCTAGACCACTAGGCCATCCCAACCCCCCGATGTTCCTAGAGAGTTGGTTATAGTCTTGGAATGTTAATTAAAGTCTAATTAATAGTTTTCATAGCATTGCAGGCCTAACGACTAGCAATAGGCAGAATAAGCTTTTACAAAATGCCTGTTTAACGCATGGAGTTTGAATGTAACTAACGTCCAAACAGAAATACATACATTGTTATTTATAGGGGGTAGTCGCGGGTGTGACAGGTGGTTTAAGTCGTTTAGTCAGTTCATTCATTTTTTTATGCGTAATGCTGGTCGGATAGCTGTGGCGATAGAGAGGCGGCTTCTCACCAATGCAACGAGGGTTCAATCACAGCTCAGGGCAAAACTTTATCGTTGTAAGTGAGAGGGATATTCGGCCTCCCGTCCGATCAGGCAGGTTTCCCCAGAGTTCTTCGGTTTTTTCCTGCAGCAATGATCGAAATCATTCGCACGATCTGTGCCAAGGGCCAAATTGGAAAAAGGCCTCAGGCCTAATTTGCTACCCTTGTAAAATGACACGATTATTATTATTATTATAATAAATGAATCCCTCTATAGAAATTGGCGTAAAAAGATTGTTCTAAAGAAACCGGTGACCTTTTAGATCCAAGATAATTACATTAAGTTGAGCTATTTTTGTGGAAAAATTGTTGATGTTACTTCGATCGAGTCAATATCCCCAAAGTAGATTTATTTCTAGCAAATGGAACTGACTATGACGCCATTCATTGCAGCCCTCTTGGAACTATGACGCCATTCTTAAAAAAAGGTCCACCAATAACATTAAGTTGTCCAAACGACAAACAGAATCTTCATGCCGATCATACATTAATTCGCCCCCCCCCCCATGACCAACAGCAACGTACCATCGACTTAAAACTATTGCCAGTTGAGAAATTGGCAAAAAAAGCACTTTCAATTTCAAATTTCAACGTTTGAAGGATTCTAATGCATGGAGGCAATGTAAAAACAAGGGAGGTAATTTTGTTATTATTTCCTGTGTCAATTATTTTTAGGGGTGGGAAATAATGCCCATGGTCGTATAATAGTGGGTTGATAAACTATTGAGAAAAAGACATAAAAATAATTATGTTTTGACTTTCTTAGAAAATATTTAATTATCGCTTTAAAGGGGGGGGGGGTAATTCTTGGATCATTTGAGTGGTTTCTTTTTCTTTCATATTTTTTTACAGGATGGCTGCGATGCCGCCATAGTCAGATCCTGGTCCATTCACACATGGATTTGACATCGAAGGTAATCCAACCTTTAATCGGAATCTGAGATATCGAGTTGATCAGATCTAGTTGATTGTTGTGAAGGATTCCTAAAAACAGTTCGAGCTTCAAGGCCTGATAAACATCGGCCCGTCACTTCACGAGATAATAATAATAATAATCTTTATTCAGTAGAGAATGTCACTGTCACCCGAAATAACAACACAATTACGTCCCTTGTTCTCCTATAGACAACATGGACGGCCATATTACAACGTTGGAATTTTAAGTTGAAATTGATATTTTTGCCATTTTCTCAGCTGGCAATAGTGAATTATAGGAATAATAGGAGTATTCTTTAATAAGGTGGCACTGTTTATGGATACAATCTATGTTAAGGCTTTTTTTAATACATTTTAAAAAAATAACTTGAAAATTTGAAATTGAAACTTTAAACTGATGATATTTTGTATTTTCTCATCTCGTGATAAGGTACAATTAATACTTGTCTTTACTTCGACGTCTAATCTCATGTCGGGCTGTGTTACCATGAGTCAATGACCACCGCGGTACCTCACAATCCGATATTTCATTTCGTTGTTTTATACTTTCGATGGCCTACACTACATCAAGATCTGACCGGTTGTGACCCAGGAAGTTCCCGTGAGTCACATCTTCAATAGAAGGCTTGATCTCGCCTTAACTACATACAGCTTATCAAGCCCTTCACTCAACACTCTACATTTTTCGGCACTAAATTTGATTAGGTACCGGCCCCAACCGTGATCCAATCAGATTCCTTCGTTAAATGAGTTACTAAAAATAAGACTACTTTCAATTTGTTTTATTTATCCTTCCTTAAAAAAAATCGTCACGATTATCAAGTCTCGCGCTTCTAAATAAAATGTCTATGTGACAATCCAGATACAAAGGTCAAGGTTCGATTAATGTCAAGGTCCTAAAACTTCAATTGCCTTTTTTGGTTTTCTGTGAGTTTCTCAATTGAAAAAAAACCTTTCAACGGCTGTAACTTGTCTCGTTCTTTTTCTGTGGAGGCTGTCATATTTGTTTACTACAGTCACGTGCTACAATGTAAGTGTTATGTGCAACGACCTCTGATTGGACAATTATTTGAATGTTAACTAGTCACGTGTAAACACAACCAGCGTAAAATGTTAGGAATAGCCAAGTGTTGAAGCAAGGTTTAGATGTTGTTAAACTCGCGGCCGTTGCTTCAGGAAGATGCGTGAGTCAAAGACCCGCGGTAGCTCACAATCTGATTACAATACAGATCTATATATTTCGTTTCGTTTTTTTATAATTTCGACGGTTTATGCTACATGAAGATCCGGCCCCGTATCACAAAATTTTATCAAAATAGAGCCTTTTATACAAGTTTTGTTGTTTTAATGTATCACATACATCAGTAAGAAACAACGAGCATATTTTTGTGTTTCATGATCTAACATTGATTGAAAGTTGAGTAAATTCTTAACTATACTTTGAGAATGCCTTGTGGAAGGGTCCTGAACGATTGTGGCCCAGGAAATTCCCGTTTGTCAATGGTGCAGTGTAGGGACATGACAAAGAAAAACGCATAGTCGTTCGGATATGTAGAAAAACAGAGAACCTGTGCCCTTGCCCTTGTCAGTTTGAATTTGCCACTGCTCGGGCAAAATTTCCCTCATGGCGCGCTGTATGGCATATGCCCGTCTTCATAACCCATTAGGAGCAGAAAAATAGGATGCTAAACTCCATTTTATTTCATTTAGTTTTCTTGGTCCCTTGAAGATGTCTAGTTTTAGAGCGCAATGAAAGTTGTGGCAGGGATTTTGAAAGTGGGTCCACCTTTCCTTTCGCCAAGCATATCTCCTAGACCGTCCAAGATATCTTTATGAAACTTGGTAGACAAGTTCATCTATTTTTTTAGTTGTGTTTTTTTCTTCTTCTGATTTTGTATAGGAAATAGCCTACAGCGTTTGAGCAAAGACATTAGATCGAATTTTACCGTTGTCAGTCATCACATCACTTGTTTGCCCATTAGGAGAGAGGTAATATAGGCCTAGCCTGTTCCTCAATCCTTTTCTAAATGAATAAAATATCGTTTATAAAAAAAAACGTTTGTCCAACCGGGTTTATATGGTAAAGTGTTAGACTTTTCAAAAAAGACGTGCAGTTGGAATTCGATATATCGGACGTAGTGCCACTGCCCGGGCATAATTTCCCTAATAGCACACTGTATGGCGTGTGCCCGTCTTTATTAGCCTAGTTCGGAGCAGAACAGTAGGACGTTAAACCCCATTTCATTTCATTGTACCAAGGCCGTGGGATGTTGATGTCTATATTTAACCTCTACAAACGTGTAATAAAAAATAACGACTTAATACGCATGTCAGAACAAGTCGTTTGTAGTGGAGGTGAAAACGAGTAGATCGGGTCTCTCCCATTGATTGTAGTTAAAAGACATTTCGCCCCAAGCGGTCTAGAAATGACGAGAAGTCTCGAGTTGCTCCTTCATCAACGTACAATAATTAGAGCAAGTGAAGAGCGACTAAGACGTATCGTCTCGTTAATATTTATTGCCTTTTGGGGATTTGGTGACGTATAATAGATCTAAGGAACTGTTTTATAATTCATTACAACCTAGCCTCGAATGTTCATAATTAGTCGATTTTTAATCAACGCGGCGGGGTTGTTTTGTTGTTAACAGACCGCGAAAGGACGATGAAAGGTCTTGTCATTAAGATACAGAGCGAGGGGGAGAGAGGGAGAGAGATAGAGAGGGAGAGAAGGAGGGAGAGAGAGATGGGCTATCTTTATTTCAATAATTTGCTTGTTTCAATAATTCTTTGCAGTTGAAGGAAACCGGGGGAGGGGGGAGACAAAACCCGCAAGGTAAAGCAGGCGACATCACTCCTTGTCACGTACAAGCCTGGGATGGGACCAACGACCCTAGGCGAGTACAGGCAGTTCCGGACTGGTGGGCCAAAGGCCCACTTGCCATACCTGTGACAAGGCCCACTAGCAAATGACAAGCGAAGCCCGCCTACGAGCGCCAAAGGCGCGAACGCTCGAGGGGGTTCTGAGGGGGTTCTCCCCTCAGAAAATTTTGAAAAATAGACAACCGCAAAGCCATTTTCCAGGTGGTAGAATTTGTTTCTTCCAACGAAATCTATCTTTCTGCTTTTCTTTCCTTTCCTTTCCCTGTTTCCTCTCCTCCCCTCTTTTACTACCTTTTCTTTTTCTTTTTTTTACTTTTCCTTTTTTTTCTTTGAGGCTTAGGCCCATATTTTTTTTCGGCTTAGGCCCACTTGCCATTGGCAAGTGGGCAAGTGGGCCCAGTCCGGCTCTGAGTACAGGCCTGGGATAGAACCCACGACCGTTGGCGTAGTAATATTGTTTCCAGTACCCATAAAACATCTCTATTATTAAATTTCCTTCACAAAAACCTTTTTTTATATTAAGGGTCGATTTATGTTTATAGGGATTTACCAAGACAGGATTATGTCGCATTAGGACCGAATGCACTCGGCAAACCTCGGCAGATTCCGGTACCCTACATCATTAGATGCGTAAAATCTGTCGGGTTTTGCCGAATGGTACCGGGTGAATACCGTGACCATAGTTCCGCGACTGTTATACCTCTACTGCACGACTGGGCAAAGTAGGCAAATAACAGTTTTAGAATTATATGTTCAGGGCGTATACCTCTATTCTTAAGAAACTTAAAATAGACAAATGTGCCAAAAAGCATATATTAATGTAATATGAATGTATAGTTTATGTCTGCTTAGTTCGCAATTACTAATTGCCTCCGCATTGTCTCGCAGAACATATTCTTCTTTGTTTATTACAAATGGCACCCGCAACCATCGAGTACACGGTCTCGTGTACTGATTTTGACATATTCATTATGTCTTAACTATAGTATACCATGCTCCCATATTTACACGGTTTACACGGCAAGATAATAACGTCAATAATGATTGAAACGGACAAATATTGAATTCTACTTAAATTTTGAATATTATAGATAAGCCCGGGACTGTACAGCGCAGTGGACTCTTACGGCTGGCCCCCGGATCCATTCACCTGATTTGATAATTGTTTAGTGTTTGCAATGTCTATTTTCTGTTTTGTAGATTTTTTTTTGTTTTTTTTGGTTTTGCGTGTAGTGCAGTCCTCCTGCATTTACTATTGAGTTAGAGGTAACAAGTGAAGTATTGGCTTCTAGAAGATAAAAGATCCCTTGGCAGTTGGAATTCGATATAAATCACGCCAGTTGACTCAATGACAGACTTTATGATACAGCGCACACGTGCTAACCATTCGGCCATCCACCCCCACCTTCAACAAGTATAGGAAACAATGTATTAGCTTCTAGAAGATAAAGAGAATATATTGTGTAAAAGATCCCTTGGCAGTTGGAATTCGATATAAGAGTAGTCCGTAAAGTTTCTAGAAGATAAGGAGGATATATTGTATATATCTAAGATATTATTCATTCACAGTCTACGTCAGTCAGTCCCAAGGGAAATAACCGGGTATTTCAATGAATAAATGAATATCATTCACTCTATATTAACCATCTTATAACTGTCTCAATTTTACAATACGGTACTCAATAAACTATATCACATACTTATGGAAGAACAATTACTGATTTATAATATAATACACTATAACACAAACTTATGGAATAACAATTACTGATTTATAATATAATACACTATAACACAAACTTATGGAATAACAATTACTGATTTATAATATAATAAACTATAACACAAACTTATAGAAGAACAATTACGGATTTATAATATAATAAACTACAACACAAACTTATGGAATAACAATTACGGATTTATAATATAATAAACTATAACACATACTTATGGAAGAACAATTACGGATTTATTTAGGCGACGTTTCGAAGAGTACTATTGCTTGAAAACGTTAAGGGAATACTCTTCGAAACGTCGCCTATATAAATCAAAATTTGTTCTTCCATAAGTATGTGTTATAGTTTATTGCTCTACCCAGCTACTAAATGCCTCTAAAAGATCAATATGGTAGTCAGTTTCACAATACGGTAGTTAGTTTTACAATACGGTAGTCAGTAGTGTTTCCAGTAGTATAGGGGATCAGAAGCCCGTGGGTATAGGGTATCTGGGGCCCCTAAAGCCATGTGCTCACGTAGTTGGAGGGGGGCTGGTCAAGAAGTATAATTTCAGTTGACTAGAATCAAAGAAGTCCAATTCTTTAGCTTCCTAGCTTAAAGTTATAAGTTTTGAGAACCGAGCCCTATCTTTAGAACAATACTTGATACGTCACCCAGTGTATTATATAATGTTCTATTTAATACGTCACTCAGCAGTATAATGTTCCATTTGATACGTCACTCAGTATAATGTTCCATTTGATACGTCACTCAGTATAATGTTCCATTTGATACGTCACTCAGTATAATGTTCCATTTGATACGTCACTCAGTATAATGTTCCATTTAATACGTCACTCAGTATAATGTTCCATTTGATACGTCACTCGATGTATTGTATAATGTTCCATTTAATACGTCACTCGGTGTATTGTATAATGTTCCATTTGATACGTCACTCAGTATTATGTTTAGTTTAAATATTCATCATCTTTACTCGACTATAAAATTTTGGGTGCCATAAAACAGATTTAATTACGATAAACCAATTTAACATTAAACCAAGAAATACATTTAACACAGACCAGAAGATAACAAGTAATATCAATAGATTTATAACCAACTAACTTCCATTAGTTTATTTCTCGGTTAGATTATACAGATGTGTTTACAATTTGTACTCGTGAATAGTCATGGCATCGGCTTCAAGGTGCCCTAGATAATGGAAATGAAATGTAGTTTTATAGCACGTCAGCACCAACCGGGCCATACTGTGCCAGACACATGATGAATATTATAAGATAGGCTCTAAATTATATCACAGAAAAAACATTATATGCATAAATAAAACCAATATCAAAGTTAGTAACTAAAATTAAAAGTAAAATAAATTTGTTTTATGAATGGAACTGGTTTGGTATTAGCAACTTCATAGAGCAAGGGGCAATATGTTTGTAAAACTTGCATTGGTTAGTTGTTCAAGTGAAAATGAAAATATATTTTTAATAATGAAATGGGGTTTAACGTGCTACTTTTCTGCACCCACCGGTCTAATGAAGACCGCATACGAACGAAATTTTGCCCGGGCAGCGGCGTTACGGCCTACTCTTATATCGAATTCCAACTGCCAAGGGATCTTTTACGTGCACTCCAATTTGTACACGGGACCTCGGTTTTTCGTCCCATCCGAACGCCATCCGAACGACTAGGCAGCTGTCATTGTCAGGCCCTCTGTCCTGCATTACTGACAAGGGGAAACCACTCGGAAAAAATCTGGATGAACTTTCTCGGCCAATGCAGGGATCGAACACCCGACCTCCAGGCTAGCGAGCCAGTGCCTTGCGCACTTAGCCACCGTGATCCCAGACTGCCACTTCTGGTTTCAGAGTTATGCCACTTCGATCCGGTTTATGGTTATAACCGGTCTCCAGCGACATTAATAAAACCCTGAAAGTTCAACAAGTTCGTTCTCATTAAGATGAAAATCGTATTAATAACAAACATCTCTGTCGTATCTGAATACGTTTATTAATTAGTTTAATTATCTCATAATTAACAAGTATTCATAAATAAGATAAAACCATCTGTAGATCTCAGACCTTGCCTAGACATCAATGGATGGGGTTGGACCGTGTGATAAACGACATCATTAATTGTATATATTATAATGACTGTATTTATCCGTAAATGGAAATAAAACCAAAGCTTAGTTTTATTTGCCATCTGTTGTTGGGTGTATAAACAACTTCATTATAGGAACACGGTATACTGGTTTCACCACATCCTTACAACACAAGAGACATGATTGGTATGAGTCTGTGTCTGTTTTCTGTATAGGCTATCTGTAATTATTTGATATGTTTTGTGTGATTGCTTCCTAGATACTGTTTCTAGTTTCTACCCATTTATAAAGGGAGAGGGAGGGAGAGAGAGAGAGAGAGAGAGAGAGAGAGAGGTGGAGTTTAACGCCCACTCAACACAAACTAGGTCATTTCGGGACTAGAATATGGTTTAATTTTATTTTAACAAATCGCATGCGCGTAGGGGTCTTTAGCGATGGGAGGATATCGGAGGACCCGGAGAAAACCCACGAGGTTGGACAGGCACCCCTATTCCTTGTCATGTACAACTGGATTCGAAACCACGCCAGGTGACTCAATGACAGGCTTTATGATACAGTGCGCACGTGCTAACCATCCGGCCACCCCCACACCCATTTATAAGTGCATACATGTATATCCTAAGAGTGGAGTGAGGGTACGCCCCCACCCCTCCCTTTGGACACGACGTGTGGTACCAGGTGTTCTAGACCGGGTTATCATAATCTATCTCGTGCCTAATACATTTCGATTTTATTTTACTTTCAGGATATGTCGATTAACCATTAAAAAGATCAAGAAAAAACCAAAGAATAACAAACATCTCAAAATGGACGAAAATTTGACTCGAGGATACTGTCAACTACAGTCGCCATCACGGTCACGGAGGACGACTAACCAGGATCGTCTAAACCCACCACGTGATCCATGTAGCTGTATTTACCTCGCTCTGGTTTTGGCGGGAGCTGGCTTCCTCTTGCCGTATAATAGTTTTATAACTGCTGTGGATTATTACGAGAATCGCTTCCCCAACAGCACCATCATCTTTGATATGAGTATGACGTATATCATGGTGGCTTTTATAAGTGTGTGTGTGAATAACATTTTAGTGGAAGCTTTGAGTATGCCTGTTAGAATAACATTCGGTTACCTCATATCGTTTGGTGTTTTACTAACCATTGCCCTGTGTGACGTGTGGTATCAAGTCTTTACTCAAGATGTCGCCTATAAAGTCACCTTATTGGCTGTAGCTGTGGTTGCCATAGGAGCAACAGGTAAATAATCATTTCTATCATCCAGACCAAAATATGAATTGACGGATAATAGGGCGTGGCTGGATTATGCCGTATCCGTTGCTCCGTCTTTCTACGTTCAGCTGTCAAGTTGTTCGGATGGGACGTAAAACCAAGGCCTCGTGTACACTTTGGCGTTCACGTAAAATATCCCTTGGCAGTTGTAATTCGATATAAGAGTAGGCCGTAGCGCCGCTGTCCGGGCAAAATTTCCCCAAAGCTTACTGCTTGGCGTATGTCCGTCTTCATTGTACCCGTTTAGGAGCAGAACATTAGGACGTTAAACCCCTTTTCATTTCATTTCTACGGCGGTTTGTGAACGCTATAGTGGCTTCAGGCTTTGAGGAATAATTTACAAATTTTGTGTGAAGCATTGTGCCCAGGAGAAGACGAACACTATCAATCGATATTAATCCGTCTTCAACCTTTCGTACAAGAGGTATGTCCCCTATTCCGAAACCCCTGTGCACGTTATAGAGGCTACAGTTTTTAACAGATGTGTTCAAGCTTGAAACCCGATAGAGATCAAAGTTCTCGAATAATCTTTTCCTTATCAAATTTGGACAACATCAAAGTTTTCCTTTTGGATAAGCTGCTATCGAGACATGAGCGTATTCCCGCGCATTTTAAGAGTCCTCTTTCTACAGGTTCGTTTTTCAGTAGCACAATACAAATTGTTGGCTAGCAGGGCTCGGGTCCCATAAGGCCATAGGGGGCGGTAAATATCTATCTAATCGGTCTATGGCGGTATAGCCGGTATTCTTGTCCCGGGGTGACCGTTGTATGCAATTTACTCAATTTATGTTTTGGGTAATTCTTGCCAAGTGTGGGAGGGCTCCCAGAATTCGTCTTGCTCCAGCGATTCTATCGGCAGCCATGTTGGCTATTAATCATATTTATTTGTACTATTTTTAGTTCAACAATCTAGTTTTTATGGTTTTACCAGCATGTTACCTGCTAGATATACACAAGCTGTGATGACGGGAGAGAGTAAGTTGACTTTTAATTACATGTTTCCATGGTAACAACACAATAACAAATATATATAAACATATGCCAACTTCTTTACTACTAAGCAGTAGTGTAGCTAGAATCATCAGGGGTACTCGAGTGCGCCCCCTCCCCAACCCTCACCCTTTAAAATACACACACACACAAAACAACCTTTCCAAAAATAATAGGGTAACCGAGAAATCCAATAGAAACAGTGTTTTGGGGACAAACTACAAGTCTGTCAATGCACTTGACACTCAAGAGCCATCCGGCCTCCCCCACCCACAGCTCCCCAAAAAGTGCCAGCAGGGGCTAATCCCCATCCACCCCCCCCCCCACACCAGCTATGCTACTAATGGTAAGATCTTTCGTTGTACAATATATCACGAGGCATGGATAAATGATTCTGACTAATAAATCGGGGTCAAAATGTCTGATCCACTTGACGCTATTCAGTATTTGAATTAGTATTAGTATAATTTGTAAAGAACCTTGACCGATGTAGTTCATGCTCTTCAGTAGAATCCTAATCACCGAATCACCAAATCAATCATATTTATATTGATCTGTTAATGGTCTGTATTAGTATGCTAATTTATCGATCTCCAGGACAACTGGGTGATCATATTCGTAATGACCAATTATTGTTCTACACGAAATGATAATAAATCATGACGATTTGATTGCTTTAAAATGATCTCGTCTGGCTTCCGTGCCCTTTATTGTATTAAATGACTTGATCCCAGCCCTAACCCCGAAGAGAGAGAAAGAGAGGATGAGAGAGGGGGAGAGAGGGAGAAATGGAGTTTAAAGTCCTCTCGACACAAACTAGGTCATTTCAGGACTAACATGTGGTTTAATTTATTTCAATAATTCCCTTGCGCGTAGGGGCCTTTAGCAGTGGGAGAAAACCGGACGATTCGGAGAAAACCAGCTCCGGGGATTCGAAACCACGCTAGTTGACTGGAACATCATTTATTCAACGTCTTGGATGATGATTATAAAGATAGGTGGTGTTAGAGGTCAGAATGTATTTTATACTAACCTTCATGACAATATGATGGTTAGCGCATGTACGTGCGCGCTGTATCAACAGATCTGTCATTGAGTCAACTGGCGTGGTTCTGATTCCCCAGTTCTACGTGACACAGAGTAAGATCGCCTGTCCAATTTCGTGGGTTTTCTCTGGGTTTTCTTCCTTTTTCCTTCCACTGCTAAAGACCCCTACGCACAAGCGAATTATTGAAATAAAATTGAACCACGTGTTAGTCCCGAAATGACGAACTTTTTGTCGAGTTGACGTACACCCCTGCCCTTCTTTCTCCCTCTCTCTCCGTTTCTCTCTGTCTTCTCTCTCTGTTAGAGATTAGCTTAGTTGGGTTGAGAGACCAGTCCGTCCGTATGGGGAGAGAGACAAGAACGGTTGGGTAGGGATCAGCCCGGTTATTTCCATCGTGAATTCTGAGTTGGGGTTTGTGAAAGAAGTGGGTAACCCAAATTATCTCGCAATATATTTCTAATGTTACAGGTGCCGCTGGTTTGATTATATCTATCAACCGGATAATAACCAAGGCTCTACTCAACGATCAACGAATCAACACCATCATCTTCTTCATCATCTCGATATCCATTCTCTGGGTTTGTTTCATTGTGTTCCACATCATCAGAAGAACCGAGTTCGTCAGATTCTACGTCAGTCTGTGTGAGAACGCGGCTATAGCAGACGATCAAAGGGGAATAACCAAAGGAGGCGGGTGTACAGAAGAAGTAAGCTTAGTAAGATTATGAAACATCTTCAGCATGACCATATATAGGCGGAGAACGCTAGATCGAAAAATATTTATGACGTCATATATGGATTGTGGGTTAGGATAAGGGTTAGGGCTAGGACCTGCAGATTTCGTCAGTCTCGAGATGTAGACAGGACAGCGCTAGCTCTAACCCTAACCCTAACCCTAACCCTAACCCTGAGCCAAGCCTAACCCTTACACATAATCCACATATGATGTCATAAAATGCTAAGGACCGTCAGCGACCTAGCGTTCTCCTATATATAGACACGACCTTTTCTCAAACAGGAAGTTCTAATTTAATCCACTTTAGATAGTTTGGTGCATGTTGAATTATTCCATGCATGTAGATGCTTTTGTAACAATTATTCTAAATGTCCGTTAATTATGTTTTTTTGTTCAGGTTGATTTTCAGGAACCGTCTTCCGGACAAAGATATGGCGTTTTGATTATACAGAGCCCGACTTCAGCAACGCCCCCTAGGACGTCCGATAGCACGACACCTAGTGGTAGTGACGTCACGGTTAGAGATATCACCCGGATTAACGAAGAACAGGTCATGTTTCAAGGTCAAAGTTACAAAGAACACGTGCCAAAAGTTTCAAGTATTAAAAGTAAGAGAACAATTTAGGTCCATTATTGTTGTAAGGCTCTCTGGTCGACGACATGACACCCTACCGGATACTGGTGATATTTAAAAAAAAAACATACGAAACAGTCTGTGGCATTATTATTTCCTATAAACAAACGTGACATATGATGTAGTTCAAATTTACATTTTAATGCATCATTTAAACACATGGCGTCTCCTCCCTCTCTCGGAGCAGAACAGTAGGACTCTAAACCCCATTTCAATTCATTTTATCTAAATATTACATAATGCACCTCTATGAACGGTGATCTCTTTATCTACATAATGCATCTTTAAGAAAGACCGGCTCTTTTATCTAAATCTTACATAATGCACCTTTATGAACGGTCATCTCTTTATGTTCATAATGACATCTTTAAAATTTATATATTTGTAATTACATACAATACATAAAGATCCATACGCGCACGCGAATAGTTGAAAGAAATTAAACCATGTCGAGTGAATGTTAACCCACCCCTGTCCCCCTCTCTCTCTCTCTTTCTTTCTCTCTCTCTCTCTCTCTCTCTCTCTCTTCATTCATGTTATGTATTTGTTATTCCAGGAGGTTTAAGGATGCGATATGAAGTATCTAAGACCGTGTGGCCCTATATGTTATCTATAGGTCTAGCGTATTTTGTAACTCTGTGTTTATTTCCTGGTATAGAATCAGAAGTCATCAGTTGTCATCTAGGCAGCTGGATGCCGATTATAATGATGGCCATTTTTAATGCTTCGGATTTTATTGGTAAGGTGAGTACAGTGAAGTCCGTTTATAACGTTTATCGGAGGATCTTGACGTTATAACGTTTATCGGGGGATCTTGACGTTATAACGTTTATCGGGGGATCTTGACGTTATAACGTTTATGAGGGGATCTTGACTTTATAACGTTTATCAGGGGAATGTGACTTTATAACGTTTATCAGGGGAATGTAACGTTATAACGTTTATCGGGGGAATGTGACGTTATAACGTTTATCGGGGGAGCTTGACGTTATAACGTTTATCAGGGGATCTTGACGTTATAACGTTTATCAGGGGAATGTGACGTTATAACGTTTATCAGCGGATCCTTGACGTTTATCGGGGGATCTTGACGTTATAACGTTTATCAGGGAATCTTGACTTTATAACGTTTATCAGCGGATCTGACGTTTATCAGGGGATATTGCGAAGATATATAAAAAAAAGTTGGTAAAACAACACTTTTATCCTTAATCGTGGGACGGCATAGGCACTTTAAGCGGGAGATAATGATATAGACAATGATATCACAATTAATGCTTTACATCAATGAAATTGTATCACGATGTCATCGTATTAATTCATAATAAAGATTGACGTCAAACGGGATGTTGGATTTCTGTTTTAAAAGCTCAATGTACGCCAAACTAACGATAGAGACAATGTATTTCTCAAACATAGGGGGGTGGGGTGGGGGATACATTGTCTCGGGAACCTGGCAAACCCCCTCCTGCGAAAATTCTTGGATCCGCCCTAAGACATTGCACAGATATCAAATCAGGTGAATGAACCCGTTGGGGGCTAGTCGTACAGACATGCTTTACTCAAAATAAAAACAAAAAACACCTCACAATAAAATAGAAAAAATCCCCCCCCCCCTCCAAAAAAAATTGAAAAAATTGTATTAACTTTTTTTGTTAATGTTTGTTGTAGATATTTGCGGCCATTCCATATGATTGGCCAAGAGGTCGGTTGCTAATGGCGACATTTTGTCGTATTATCCTCGTACCATTATTAATGTTATGTGCAACACCACGTGACCATCCTATATTAACTGCAGAAGCCTGGCCTTTATTGTTATCGCTGTTACTGGGGCTGACTAATGGATACGTTGGAAGTGTTCCCATGATCTTAGCACCATCCAGAGTTCCAGATGAACAACGAGAACTGTGCGGTAAGTAAAACATATTCATAAGGCCTGTCATTGAGTCAACTGGAGTGGTTTCAATTCCCCGTTTATTCGTGACAAGGAGTAGGTCGCGGGTTTTCTCCGGGTCCTCCGGTTTCCTCCCACTGCTAAAGACCCCTACGCGCAAGCGAATTATTGAAATAAAATTAAACCATGTTAGTCCCGAAATGACCTAGTTTGTGTGGAGTGGACTTTAAACCCCATTTCTCTTTATCTCTTTCATATGTTATAGGAAATATAATAATCATATGTTATAACACTGTTCATCACATGCATTTTGCATACCGATAGTCCATTGGCCAATCACGCTATTTTACCGAGATTTGGCCTAATAGTTTGGATGCAGCTATGGCGGGTGTGGCGCCAGGCAGGGTAAGCTTACTCTTCCGGACACCTGTTACCACTGTTTGTCGTGTATTTTGTACATGGTGAACAGTCCATATGCTGATTACACTATCTGCCTGGTTACACTAGTTTGCCTATAACGTTTTTTGGGGGGGACTTCGAATTTTGTCTAATGTTATAGGGAATATAATATTTATATGGTATAGTAAATATATATTCATGTGTAATAGGGAATATAATATTCATATATTGCAGGAAATATCATGACGATGTCCTACAGTTTGGGATTAACAACCGGTTCCGGTGTGGCTTATCTCTTGGATTATTGGTTGGGACCACATCGTCGGTCAAGTCCCTGTATTATAGATCTGACTCCTGCTCAACATTTAAATATAACATTTCCTAACGGATATTAAAGTCAACTGGTCCCTGTGTTAGAGTCGCTGTCGGATATCCCTGTGCAATATTCACTATCAAATGTCAAAATCCTCAATTAGTGCAATATTCACAACCGCGGTACCGGGTGTCAAAATCCTTAATTAGTGCAATATTCACAACCGCGGTACCGGGTGTCAAAACCCTCAATTAGTGCAATATTCACAACCGCGGTACCGGGTGTCAAAACCCTCAATTAGTGCAATATTCACAACCGCGGTACCGGGTGTCAAAACCCTCAATTAGTGCAATATTCACAACCGCGGTACCGGGTGTCAAAATCCTTAATTAGTGCAATATTCACAACCGCGGTACCGGGTGTCAAAACCCTCAATTAGTCTTTGTATTATAATCCGTACCGTATACAAGCCCCTGTGCTTGAAACGTAAAGGATAATAAGCACAACTAATCCCTACATTTTCTCAACGGTTTTAATCCTACTTGATTTCGTATCAACGGCCACAACTACGTTTACTCAAGACAATGAAAACAAGCATTCGGCAAACTTCGACAGGTTCCGGTACTCTCCGTAACCTACATCTAGACTCGAATGTATGATAGTAATTGATATGTACCTACGACCATACATTTGCGATGCGACTAGTCAACTACCGATTTACTTCAACAGGAAAACGTGCCGCTTTCACAAAATAGTCCTAAAATGGAGTCTGTTCTGGATATAATCTCTATGGGGGCAGCCATTTTTTAGTTTGTTGATATAATCTCCATGGCCATGGGGGCAGCCAGTGTTTATCCGGGTCCTTTAAAATAGTTCCAAAATTGCGGACTTCATCCTACAGCCGAGTCTAGATGTAGGGCACCGGAATCTGTCGAGGTTTGCCGAATGTGAAAACAAGGTGACTTCTAGTACATTATGCAAGAGCTCAATTTGGCTACGATATTTATTAACATAACAAGACCATAATCTCCAATATTAAATAGATTTGGTCGGTTAATAATAATAATAATAATAATCGCGTCATTTTACAAGGGTAGCAAATTAGGCCTGAGACCTTTTTCAAATTTGGCCCTTGGCACAGATCGTGCGAATGATTTCGATCATTACTGCAGGAAGAAACCGAAGAACTCGGGGGAAACCTGCCTGATCGGACGGGAGACCGAATATCCTTCTGACTTTTCAGTCACACCTTGTCAAACCTTCAATGGCTAATATATTTCTTCACAATAGAGTTAATTGATTGAAATTTTCAATATATTCATTCTGCATTATCTATTGTCGACCTATTATAGCAAGAACGACCAGGTCTTTATTTAATCTTACATAATGCATCTTTAAATCAAATGTGATGGTAGCTCTAAAGATGCTAACACCCGAACTTAACCGCATTAAATCAAATGTGATAGTAGATCTAAAGCTGCTAACACCCGAACTTAACCGCATTAAATCAAATGTGATAGTAGATCTGAAGCTGCTTAGTCAAATGTGATGGTAGATCGAAAGCTGTTAACGCCCGAACTCAAATGTGATGGTAGGTTTAAAGCTCAAGCACCCGAACTTAACCAGTGGAGTGACAGGCCCGGCGGAGTAAGGTGGGTTTTTCTACGGGTTATTGCTGCCCCTGGATCCTCGTCTATAAGGACCAAGGATGGAAGCCCTCACATCAAGAATTGCTTCAGTCTGCCCTCAGCGGAGTATTTAGTTCGACAAGGCAACACCTAAAGCAGCTGCATGGTATACTGAAATATATCGGATAATTCTGTACATGTTGATATCCATTATTGTGTATAATTTTCGTATTTTTATTTAAATTGTAAATATTTTCTGGCGTATGTAAAACTAAAATAAATTGTAGATATTGGATTTTTGAATAGCGGTACTTTGTCCATCTTCGATAGAATGCTTGATCTCGCTTTAACTCGGGGGGTTGGGATGGCATAGTGGTCTAGAGTGCCGCGCTTCGACCTCTAGCTGGCCGGCCACCTCTGGCTTGCGGCTGTGGTTTCGAACCCTGTTGTGAGCGTATGTGGCATGGAAAAGGGGGCGCCTTCTCAACCTCGTGGGTTTCCTCCGGGCACTCCGGTTTCCTCCCACTGCTAAAGACCCCTACGCGCAAGCGAATTATTGAAATAAAATTCAACCATATGTTAGTCCCGAAATAACCGAGTTGTGTGGAGTGGACGTTAAACCCCATATCTCTCTCTCTCTCTCTCTCTCTCGCTTTAACCCCAGCTATAAGTTGGAGAATTGCAGACCTGTCTAGCAACATCTGGGGGCCGTAAAACTTGCAGTCGTTGCTTCAGGATGATGTACTTTGTCGTAATTTTGGAAAAAGGAGAGCCAAAAAATATCGGTCAAGGTTGATTTTGAAAACTATTCATGCAGCAAGCTGTTTGATCAGTCGAATATGGGAGACCGAAAGTTGGCTTAAGTACAGCAATGTGTGTGTGTGCGGGGGGGGGGACCTATTTGTTATGGCCACCTCCAGATTTGGACAAATGTCACGAGACGTAAACAGGGCTAGCTCTACCCCCAACCCTAACCCTTACCCTAACCAACAATCTGGTCAACAATCACGTACCCTGACTATTTTGATATCTCAGCGGGAGGAGGGGGGGGGACTGCTAGGGCACGCTGTGTCATAATATCTGTCATTTAGAACTGCCGTGGTTTCGATTCTCCGAATGTACGTGACAAGAAATAGGATCGCCTGTCCAACCTCTTCGGTTTTCTCCGCGTCCTCCCACTGTTAAAGACCGATACGCGCTAGCGTATTAATGAAATAAAATTCATGTAGTCCCGAAATGATCTTGCTTGTGTCCAGGGGGCGTGGGGTCACAGTGGCTAAGTGGATAAGGCGCTGGTTCGCTAGCCTGGAGGCTGAGTGTTCGATCTCTGCATTGGCCGAGAAAGTTCATCTCGATTTTCCGACGTGATTTCCGGGCAAAATTCCCCTCATAGCACACTGTATGGCGTATGCCCGTCTTCAATTAGCCCAGGTTAGGTGCTTAAGCGTAGGACGTTAAACCTCATTTTTTTCATTCATTCATTCATTCATTCATTGTGTCCAGGGGATCCTAAACCCAATACTCTTTCTCTGGTTCAATCAATATAGTCACGTGTGCGACACGGAGGGCGTGGCAAAACTGAGTCTTGCCCCCCCCCCCCAATATCACAAGAAAATTGGCCTTTACCGCAAAATTCATGCAGATGCCCATGCTAGTTGGCCCTCCCGAAAACATCTTTGCCCCCCCCCCCTAAAAAAAAAACTTCCTGGCTATGGGCCTGGTGACAACCCTGTTGGAAATCGATGAAAAGTGGATGGAACCGCCGTCATACATATTGTATGCCGCGACTTATTGTACCCGATTGATGCAGAAAGGCAGGCCGTTATAAAACCCCAATATATTTAATTCCATTTTATACATGTAACTGTGGTCAGTGAAATTTCTGATATGTATTTTATGAATGAAGCGAGGGGATGTCGACAGGTAAATTTATGTAAATAGATTTAATGGTTGAGTGAACATCTGTCACTATGGATACGACAATAATTCGTTAATTTGTCTATATAGATAATGTTATATCTACATCAAGATATACATAGAAACAACAAATAACAAGCCACGTTCATTTGCTGGGAACCTTTTAGCTGAACGTGTGAGAGTGAGAGAGAGAGAGAGAGAGAGAGAGAGAGAGAGAGAGAGTTAGAGAGAGAAATGGGGTTTAACGTCCACTCAACACAACTAGGTCATTTCGGCACTAACAAATGGTTTTAATTTTATATTTCAAATGGGGTCTTTTAGCAGGGAGAGGAAACCGGAGTACCCGGAGGAAACCCACGAGGTTGAAAAGGCGCCCCTATCTCCATGCCACATACGCTCATACCAGGGCTCGAAACCACAGCCGCAAGCCCGAGGTGGCCGGTCACCTAGAGGTCGAAGCGCGGCACTCTAGACCACTAGGACATCCCAACCCCCTGTGAGAGTGAGAGAGATGGGGTTTAACGTCCACTCGACACAAACTAGTTAATTTCGGCACTAACATATGGCTCAAGTTTATTTCAACAATTCGCTGGCGCGTAGGGGTCTTTAGCAGTGGGAGGAAACCGGAGGAGGTTGGACAGGCCACTCTACTCTTTGTCACGTACAACCGGGGATCGAAATCCCGCCAACTGACTCAACAACAGCCCCCTGTATTGGGAAAAAGACATTTTAAAAATGAATTCTAGGGGTACAAGGCGTTACTACTTTACCCGGCCCCGGTTTCACAAAACATTTTAGATTTAAGTTGAGAATTAACTCAACTTTCAATTACTCTTTGATACAGAAATACAAATCTTTGCACATGGTTTCTTATTGATGTATTTTGATACATAAAAACAATAAAGGGCTATATTTTTGTTAAAATAAGTCGAACAATTTTATGTTAATTCTTAACTTTAGTCTGGAAAAGTTGTGTGAAACCAGGGCCTGTTCTTGTTAATGTTATTGATAGAAAGTTTATAAATTCAACAATAATTTTCCTGGAATCTTGAGTTTCGTGTACATCCGGTTCTGCTGACCACCGAGATATATAAAATATGATAAATTGACAACATGATTTCAACTCATATAGAAACAAATCCTCTAAACATCTTTACACTAAAACCATGTGTTCGTCGCAAACCCAGAATTTGTAAACATAATTCAGGCAATCCGTTTGATTATAATCCCAGTTTTCACACCCATCCCTCCGGGTGATCAGAAGATTCTATTAGTAGACCAACCCGCTACACTAAACATAGAAATTAAATGAAATGGGGTTTAACCTCCTTCTGTTCTGCTCCGAACTGGGCTAATGAAGACGGGCATACACCCGCTATACAGTGTGCTATACTGGAAATTTTGTCCAGAGAGTGGCGTTATAGCATACTCTTTTATCGAGTTTGAACTGTAAAGAGAGAGAGAGAGAGGGGGGAGAGAGGGAGAAAACAAGAGGGGGGGGGCGATAGGAAGAGAGAGCGAGAGTTAAACTTCAACTTGACACAAACTAAGTCATTTCGAGACTAACACATGGTTTAATTGCGCATAGGGGTCTTTAGCTGTTGGACAGACGAACGCCATCACCGCTTGCACCATCAGGGTACAAAACTTTAAAGTAAATAAGATAAATGAGATGTGTAGATTATGTTAATTTATGGTGAAAGGTTATTGGGACAGTATGTATTAAACATTGGTTTCAGTTCAAAAGGTACAGTAGTGCTTTCAAATTTGTTTAATTCTGTATGTTGTCAGGTGCAAGCTGACACAATTTAAAACGCAAATTAGCTAGAAATGACTTCATTATCTTTTTCATTCACATGTCTTAGATGTACGGGGATCTAGGTTTGTTTAATCAAAAGAAAGAGATAGAGAGAAATGGGGTACACAAACTCAGCGCTCGAAATTTACAACGGCAAAAGCCCACATAAAGCATGCCTGCCACGGCATTATTTATTTTTGTGTGCCGTAGTAGACCCTATAATCCAAATTTACGGCACTTCAATGTTAAAGGTTTAGATGTCGTTAATGGTGTCGTACGTTCGGTTTTACGATCAATTTTGAAGGTACCGTTCTAATCTACGGTTAATCCTAGCCTATCCACAATGTCAATGTTTCTTATCTTATTTCTTGCCTGTGTATATCATGGAATTGCTACCGCCCGGGAGTGGGGCTAGGAGGGCGATGAGAGCTTTCTCAACTTCTGTCTGACCTGATTCTCATTCCACCGTAATAATAATATAATTTGTGAGACTCAATTCAAATAAAACAACGAGTTTTAATTATCAATATCTACCTGTTGTCATAATTCGTTGTACTCAAATAAAACACAAACACCGTTTTAAGAATAGGCCTATATAAATTTAAATATATAAATAGAAAATGATTTGCACTGAATCGAATAAGACAGCAAATGCTCTAAAAATACACCAATAAGGATTGAGTTTTCATAAAAGACCACTCCCCCTCCCGCTACGCTCGCAATACATTGTTTTTCCCACTCACCTCAGCGGCGTGCCCTCATTTTGCGGCGCCCCCCTTTTCAAAATTCCTAGATCCGCCCCTGAAGAACATAACAGACCTAATGTTTAATTCTCCTGTGAACTATTTTAGAAATGAAATAAAGTTATAGATAGTCTCATCTAATTATATTCAGGTTTGAATGAATGAAAGAAAGATGGCGTGTGATATCCTCCAGGGTGTAAGATTGATTGATGGGTCGCCATTTTAGGTTGATGTATTCAAGTCTAATTCTGTATCCGGTAACATCACGTAACAACTCAAAGGGCGCGGAATACCTTTCTGGAATATTAAAAGGGTTGTCGCCTTTCTTCTTAGTATGAAGTACATACCTATGAAGATGATGGACAGCTGCCTAGTCGTTCGGATGGGACGAAAAACCGAGGTCCCGTGTACAAATTGGAGTGCACGTAAAAGATCCCTTGGCAGTTGGAATTCGATATAGGAGTAGACCGTAGCGCCGCTGCCCGGGCAAAAATTTCCCTCATAGCACACTGTATGGCGTACGCCCGTCTTCAATTGGCCCAGGTTAGGTGCTTAAGCGTAGGACGTTAAACCCCATTTCATTCATTCATTCATTCATGAAGATGATGATATTCAATAACGGCGCATATACCATCTTTCTAGATTATTTAAAGGGTTACGGTAAATACATATATATATACCAAAAAATACTAATATTTAGATGGAATAATCTATATTTAAATAACTCTTACATTAGTACCAAAATATTTCGGCCTTACGGCGTCTACGGGACTAATACAAGTGACAATGGCGTCGCGTCTGAGTGTTCGTTCTTTTAAATCGTTTAATTATATCTATAAGGTCCCTTTGAGACAGGGAGTTGGGATGGCCTAGTGGTCTAGAGTGCCGCACTTCGACCTCTAGCTGGCCGGCCACCTCTGACTGTGGTTTCGAGTCCTGGTGTAAGCGTATATTTTACATTTCGATTTATATAAAAGTATTAATTTTTAGTAAACCAACACTTTCGTTTCCATTTGTATAAAAAAAAACTTTGAGTAAACCTGTAACCAGCACCAGAGACTGGACAATTTGCAAACTTCACAATAAAATGGGCGTTCTTGCCATGTATTTCGTCCTACCTTATTTGGAATGATTTACAGTTATCAAGCACGCCCCGAGTCACGTGACATGAATCATGAGTCACGACTGGAGTGCAAAGCAGTCATGCTGAGACCGTTTGAGGGTTGATGTCACGTTGTTGTTAGATATGTCGTGATTACGTGCACGACGTCACACGACCTACATAATGCAGATTGACCTACTAGATGAGATTGAAGCTCTATTTGCCCCTGTCTCTAGAGATTACGGGGTTTCTTCGGGGGGGGGGGGGGGTGGAGAGGACTGGCCAATTTTTGGTGTGTGGAGAAGACTGGCCACCAGTCTATGGAGATAGGGGCGCCTTTTCAACCTCATGGGTATCCTCCGGACACTCCGGTTTCCTCCCACTGCTAAAGACCCCTACGCGCAAGCGAATTATTGAAATAAAAATTTAAAAAAACATGTGTTAGTTCCGAAATGACCTAGTTGTGTTGAGTGGACGTTAAACCCCATTTCTCTCTCTCTCTCCCTTTGAGACAAAACAAGATGAAAGGAGAGAAACGTGGACATTAACCAAATTGTTTGTGTCTCTTTATCTCTTCTCACATCACAGGGAGAAATACTAATCAAACAAAACTAAACTTTAAAGAAGAGATTGTTGTTTTTATATGTAAAATGTTGATGAATTGTAATGAGTTGTTTATTTTATGGAAACCGACGGAACAAGTTGTAGAAATAATTATAACTGATGAGAGACAAGTGGAAACAGGTTAGGGCGGTCTATAAATGAGGTGGGGTCGAACGATTGCCACAACTCTTGTTCAACATGACTCTAAGCTGGCGGCATTAACATTTTCCACGTTTAAGGGAACGGTCGTGTTTTATTTATAAAAAAGAAAATTAATACCGAAGTCAAGTTTTAAGCAACTGGAGTAAGATAAGAGAAAAGGGAAGCGATGAATTTTTGGAGTAACCTTTCCCTTATAGGGGTTTATATCTTCGGTAAGTTGGTTTTTGGCTTTTTCATTTCATTTATAAAATATAAAATCATTGCGTAAAGTTTCTGGTACAATATTCTGAAAGTAGAGTCTATACCAGGAGAGAGGCAATGTAAGAAATATATCAACGACATCAGGTAGATTTTAGTGTCGATTAGAATATCCGAAAAATCAAATCACAATCAACGACTTTGAATTAAACTATTGGCTCTGTTATGTGTAGAATATCGTATACGGCATTACCTGGGTTTCCCACAAGGGTTTGTGCTTGGACCCCCCCCCACTTCTTGTGTACATGTATATTAAAATTAATTCTCCTGTTTTTTTAAACGACACCTCTGACTTCTTGCAATGAATACCTTTTCAATAAAACTGTGAGTGTATTAAAGATACATTATGCAAAAGCTAAATCTGCCGATCAAAGGTTTTTATTCTGCGGCTTCCAAAAGTTATACGGATTATTATTTATATATTTATTCCATGGCAAGTCTATAATCAACTACCTGGATCATCGGATGGTACAGATGCAAACAGAATAAAATGCGATCGTCATTTATTAATTTAATTTAAAAATCGAGAAACGAGACTGTGTTTCCATTAAAAGGACAATAACAGTCTTGCTCGCTTGACAGGTCCAGAAAAAATAGCCTTATTCTAACTACTAGATGTTTAAGTGTCCTACATGTTGTGTAAATTATCCATTACATCCTATTTTACTTCTCTAGAGGGTTCAAAAATATTTTTAAATCTATGTAACATTTGAAAAGCTTTTCAAACCATGTAGTTGAATTTTTCCAATTTTTTAAATTCGATGTGTTAAGATGAAATTTGTATCATCAATTAATTTGAATATTGTAAAATAGTACAAATTGTTGACCAGAATAAAGATTGGAACATATTATTCAGTTACAACGAGAGTGGTATTGGGCCTTTAACAAATATCAGTTTATGTCAAAACCTTAAACAGTGAAAACGACGCTCAGATTGAAGCTACTTTAAAGGGACAGTCCCGTATTATACAGAGGCTCAAAAATAAAAGTCTGAGAATGTATGAAAATAAAACGCCAAAATATAGGGGAATGGTGTATATACCTTGTCTCAAAATTTCAACTCAAAATATTGAGTCATTTGGACGTGAACGCCAAAATTGCTTATCCGGACACGTAACCCTTTTAATATTGATGGTCATTTTTTTTCATTTGGTGACCTTATAATCGATTAACGTTTCTTGAGAGGTCTATACAGTGAATTACCCATGTACTGTACTTGATAACAAAAGGTAAATTTTACCTACATATTATTTTTATAGAAAAAAGTCTGGTTTTATCCAGATACTGTATGATACAAAGGTCTCCATTTCCAGATGCAGACTGTCAGGTTTAAGTTATTTACAAGCGTATCACAAAATTCGGGTTAGTTGATCGGCCTAAGATAATGGGTTTTAAATGATTTTAACACAAAATTAAGCAGTTTTATTCCCCAAAAAGTTATCGGGATTGGCCCTTTAATGAAATTTTCAATATATTTTACTTTTTCATTGTCTATTTTTAAACTATGTTCACGCATATCTCTTTTTCTTAATCTTACATAATCTATCTTAAAATAAATTGTTTTAAAAATGTACAATTTAAAGTTACATTATGGGAGATTAGTTAAAAACTGGATATTGTCAAGGAAATATGCTGAAAATTTCAGTTAGTGCTTACCAATGCGGCCCTGTCAGCTATTCTTGATTGGAGGGCTTCCAACTTCGGTCCTTATCGGCGAGGGGTCAGGGGCCGAAATAATCTGGAGAAAAGAGTACTTGCGGCTAAAGTAAAGGAGTATTATGGAAGATTAGATAAAACTAGATAATGTAAAGGGGCGGTACGATAAAAAACAGTCTCGATTATCCATTTTTGGATTCAATCATCAATGAGGGTTGAGCTCGCAGGCAAGTCATGGTATCGAGAGTTGGTTATAGATTGGAAAAGTTAATTATTGTCTCATAAATAATGGCCTAAAGAAAAACCTACAATAGGCAGAATTAGCTCCTGTCTAATGTATTTTTAATGCGTATACAATGCGCGAACAGGGCCCAATGGTATGCCAGTTTTCCACTATCGTGAGATGCGCTACACAGTAGGGTTGTCTCTTTTTGAGTGAACCATCTGGTGTATACAGAAAGTTTTGGATAAGTTTCGATACCGCCAACACGATTGATACGACTGGCCACAATATATGTTTTCACCACCATTAAAACCATGATTTCTATCGTAGCGCGATTGGTGATAGTAGGAACCTAGCATCAGTTATAAGCAGTAGCCTAATTATATTCCATAAAATAAATATAAAATAAAAAATAAAATAAAATAAAACCAAGTACGAACAATCCAAACCATTAGACAAAATTCGAAGTCCTAAAAACGGTATAGGCAAAAATGTGTAAAAACGCAAAATAGTGTAATCAGCATATGGACTGTTCACCGTGTACAAAATACACAACGAACAGTGGTAACAGGTGTCCTAGGAAGAGTAAGCTTGCCCTGCCTGGCGCGCCACACCCGCCATAGCTGCATCCAATCTATTAAGCGAAAAGTTATATTCCATAGAATTGTGACCTGTATGTTTCCAGTTCCATTACTACTACATGACATTGAAACACTTTATATACACGACGACTTTGTTGATGAGAAGGGGTCCATGAGTATGGCACGCATGGTTGTTGATAGGGGGGCTTTTTAGTCTTGAGTTGATGTCGTTTTAATGTTAAAGCTGCCTGCTGAAATATATTTAAATATCAAAGGAATGGTAGTCAGGTTTCCCCGGTTTGACAATCTTCGGGCCATTTGTCATTGGACAAACCTAATATTCTCTCTCCATGGTTCGACAACACTGGACGTGAACTTTCCGGAGGGAAATTTTAGAGTATTTATATATAAAACGATATAATATTTTTTATATCAGTTTACGTATAAATGTACAGTTAATATTATTATTATTATTATTACCTCTAGATATTATATTTTTATATCTGTTACGTATAAATGTGCAGTTAATATTATTATTATTACCTCTAGATATTATATTGTTTCTATAATTGTAGGTGCTAATATAATGTTAGCTGGAATTGGATCAGGATTTTTTTTAGGAGGAGAGGGAATGGATGACATGATGTTCCCCTTTCTAATGATGAACGGTGAGTAGATCATTTCAACTTATAAATTGATCGAATAAGACGGGGGATCAACTGGAAACCAAAGAACTCTTTCATTTCTGACGAGAAGGCTGGTTTCTAATGTTGAAAAAATGAACCCGCTGGTACATCACACGAACTGTCGAAAAAATGTTCAGCATAACGGTTTGTTTCGGTTGCTATCAAATATGTCTTCTGGAAGATAATTTGAAAAAGAAATCCACAGACTGCAGGTCACTTGTATTCGGTCGATTTTCTTCTAAAACGTCATTTTCACTGGATCGTTCCCTTGTCAAATGTGCAGGAAGGACGGAAAGGCAAAAATAGTGTCTTAAGTTGTGCGGATAGGGCGAAAGTCCGAGGCCCCATGTACACATTGACGCACACGCAGGCCCGTAGCCAGGGGGGGGGGGGCAACTGCCCTCCCAATACTTAGTCTTGCCGCCCCCCCCCAATATTCTACGCTCCAATTGGCCTTTACCGCAAATACCAGTAGCTGCGAAAAATTTTATGCAGATGCCCATGCTAGTTTGCCCTCCCGAAAACATCTTTGCCCCCCTAAAAACAACTTCCTTGCTACGGGCCTGCGCACACGTACGAGATGTGACAGAACCCTGAACAGTTGAAATTCCCCAAAAATAGGCCTTAACACACTGTATAGCATAAGCCAGTCTTCAATAGCCCCGTCGGTGCCGAAACGTGGGACGTTATACACCCATTTCATTATAAATTCATTTCAAGCTTATAATTTTGTCACAGTGAACTGGTTGTCAAAAGGTGGGTCGGTTTATTAAACTGATCATATTTATTTTAGGAAAGGTGGAGAAAATCTTAAAAAGGTAAACACATTTTGTTCATTTTAGGAAAGGTGGTGAAAATCTTAAAAAAGGTCCAAATTTAAATTGTTTTTGTTTCATTTCAGGTTTTGGCCAACAGAGCAACAGAATCAATCCTTATCCAACTTTCCCTACTAAACCCGTAGCTCCATATATACCACCAGTTCCCGTAACACCAGCACCTGTAAAACCTCGACCGCCAACCAATTCACACCATCAATCAATTACATGGAGATGGGTGCCCAATGTCAGATACCTGTGGCAGATGCCCGGTAATAACATGAAATGGAATCAACCCATGCCCAATATGCCCATGATGCCACAGATTTCCATGCCCAATATGCAACAGGCCCCGATGCCAAATATGCCACAGATGAACATGCCCAATATGCCCCTGTTTCCCATGCCAAATATGCAACAAGCTCCAATTCCGAACAACCCATTCTTGAACGCCGCTTCTAATTCGATCTGGAATACACAAGGCTCCGGAAATAAAGTTTAAAGAATTATTTATATGAACTCTGAACAATTTATAGGATACTAAAAAAAAAAGTAAAAAACAAAAATGACCATTTGCCATTTGATGCATCCGAGGTTTTGGTCGTCTTTCGTCCAGCAGAGATTTTTGAACTAATCGTACACCTAAACAATGCCCCGTTATAAAAAAAGGGCGAATTCATCACTTTAACCATAACAGAGATCTACATAAGACACGACTACAGTTTGTTATAAAGCTATGTTAACATGCGACTTCTCTAGAAAGTTGTTGGAAGAGACGAGAGAAGACTCTTATTTATAAACAATAATTGTATACAGTAGAATCTGTATGAGCAGCCACTCCTATTCAGCGACATTTCTTTGTAAGCGGTCAGTGGTGAAAATTCCCTTGGGTGGCTGCTTAATACAGATTCTACGGTACCATAGAATTGTGAACTGCACCATTGCAACAGGAGATAGAGGCTACCACGGAAGATGTTCTTGTTTCTGTTTCAGCAGCACTCCCCTACTGGTTGTATTTAACAATGATAAATGTATTAATATTAATATAATTAAAGTTTAATACTTGAATTTCGTCTTATTCTTTAGAAATTTAGTAAAATTGGGTTTAATGTCTAACTCCGCTGTACCAGTTTGTTTGATGGTGACACACGCGCCGTTGTAAACTTGAACTGTCAGCGATACGGCCTACTCTAGTATTTAGATTTTCAACCGGCAAGGGTTTTTTTTAAGGTGCACGCCAAGAAGGGGACTATTTAAGGAAGGACATACGGGGGATGGGAGTACATAATCTTAATCCATGACTTGAATCTTCCTTTTTCTGTGGGCGCTCCATTCTTTAAGGGAATAACTTGGGGGTTAGGTGTAAGCAATTTGGGTTAGGTTTAAGAATTTCGGAGAGAGAGAGAAATGGGGTTTAACGTCCACTCGACACAAACCAGGTCATTTTGGTAAAAACGCATGGTTTTCAACTTCTATTTCAACAACTCGCTTGCGCCTAGGGGTCTTTAGCAGTGGGAGGAAACCGGAGTGCCCGGAAGAAACCCACGAGGTTGAGAAGGCGCCCCTATCTCTATGTCTCAAACGCTTACATTAGGGCTCTAAACCACAGCCGCAAGCCAGAGATGACCGCCAAGCTAGAGGTCGAAGAGCGGTACTCTAGACTACTAGGCCATCCCAACCCCTCCAATTTGGGAGAGATCATGCCTGTTCCAATCTGATTTAAAATACAGATCTATATTTCGTTTCGTTTATTTATACTTTCGATGGCCTACGCTGTATGAAGATCCGACAAGCTAAACTGGAAGGTCACGTCAGGGGTGGTACGAGCGGCTTTTGACCCTATGACGCCAGGCATTGATTTGATCAATCAACGTTGACGTTTCTAGTGGTTTACCTATACAGTTCCGGCCGTGCATGGCACGCCAAGACGTCGCCGCAACAGATCGTTTCATAGGTTAATCCCTCGCCGGTAATATAACAATTTTGAACTATAAAAAACGAAACGAAATAGGATTATCGTTTTATTCAGATTGTGCCTGTTAGTCAATCTCTTTCAATTTCTGAATAAAATATTGTTTGACGTATATCGCAGGGGGCCATCCATAAAGTACGTACGCTTGAAGGGGGGAGGTGGGGGGGGTCACGCCAAAAACGTACAGGTGCTTAAATTCAATGACAAAACGTACGTACAGGAGCGTACAGTGGAAAGAGGGGGGGGGGTCTGAATTTTACCCATTTTGAGCGAAAGTACTTTATAGATGGCCCCCAGTATAACTGTCCGACGAATTGCTACATATGGCCGTGGGGGATTAAGGTGCATGGACACGCCCCACCCCGCCCAAAAATTACAATATAAATGATACTTATTATTCTGCTTCTGTACTTGTCATTTTGAGCCCTTTATTGCTAGCTGCATTATTGTGGGTGTTCGATCTATTTGAAGTCTTAAGGTTTACCTGCAAGATTATCAGTCTGAAGTCTTGGATTTCAAGATAAGTGTGTATGTGTGGGGGGGGGGGGATCTGTCCAAGGTGTAGGATATATTTGTTATAACCCTTTTCTGCCGCCAACATCCTTGGCTATGTTCAAGTTGTGTTTAAAGTACATTCATCTTCCTCTATTTAGTGAGGGTGGAGGCAGAGGCGGACCCAAGAAATCCTGTTAGGGGGGCCCATGGGGGTCCCTCGAGAAAATGTTTGAAAAAATCGGGGTGTCCGTGGTGATTTGTGGCGCATATTTTTTTTTTTACCGTTATTTAGGGGGGCCCCCCGCTGGATCCACCTCTTGGTGGAGGGGATGGCGCCTCTCACACTTGACCCTGCCTTCAGGAACAGTTGATTTACTTTACAATTAGAAATAGATTCCAGGTATATAGTTAACCTTTTAATAGGAGTTACTGGCTGGAATTTTTTTTAGATCGGTGGGTAATTGGTCAAATGAACCAAAACAGGCCCTGAACTTGGTTTATAAGAGAGAGAGAGAGAAATGGGGTTTAACGTCCACTCGACACAAACTAGGTCATTTCGAGACTAACATAGGGTTTACTTTTATTTCAATAATTCCCTTGCGCGTAGGGGTATTTAGTAGTTGGAGGAAACCGCAGGGCCCGGAGAAATCCCACGAGGTTGGACAGGCAACCCTAATCCTGGTCATGTACAACCTGGGATTCGAAACCACGCCAGTTGACTCAATGACAGGCTTTATGATACATCGCACACATGCTAACAATTCAGCCACCCAACCCCCTCAACTTGGTTTATAAAGAACTTGAGTTTTAATTATAAGGAGGAACCGTGATGAACTTTCTCGCACAATGCAGGGATCGAAATGCAACATCCAGCCTTGGGAGCCACTTAGCCACCAGAGGCAGATCCAGGAAATCCAGTTAGGGGGGGTCCCTGGGGGTCCCCTGAGAAAATCAATGAAAAAATCGGGGTGTCAGTGGTGATTTGTAGCGCATATCTATTTTTTTATACTAGTTCCCCCCCCCCTGGATCCGCCTTTGTTAGCCACCATCGCTCAACAGACATGTATAAATAATTTGTTTATAAAGAAGTCGAGTTTTAATTATAAGATTTATTGTGTTGGATGTACAAGGATCTAGAAATAAATAACTATATAATAAATAACATGTTTATAATAATGCTAGCCATGGTATATGATATGTTCTCATGAAGACCTGCTAAAATCTGGGTTTATAAAACAACTTCCAGTATTCACTCCACTTTTCAATTTCAAACTCAGTATTATATATTTTCACAAACAAAAAATAAGTAAACAAACATTTCTGGCGTTTCTTTTGATTAAACTATTAATTTTTTGAAACTTAAAGGATTACCACACTAATAAAACTAAGTAATGTATTTTCACAAACAAAGAATAAGTGAAACATTCATTCTTGAATGCTGAATAAATATTTCTGATTTTTTGGACTAAATTTTTAATTTTGTTGAAACTTAAATGATTATTACACTAAAAAGATCAGATTGGGTTGAGTCTAACGAGTGGCCCTAATAGAAAAGGATAAGACCAGATTAACTTGAGTTTGACAAGTGGTCTTAATAGAAAGATTTTACTGTATATAGAACATGATGTAATGGAAGAAACTAATTTGAAATCTTGCCAATTTAATTATCAACTATTTATAAAGATTTCTAAAATATAATTAATACCTGGAAACATACAATAGTCACCTAATTCTTGACAAATCCTATGGCGGTTTGGGCCACAACAACATTTGTGACCCTCCAGTACAAAACAGTACACTTGGGTCAAATTGAAGAAATGGAGATAATGGTGTCAAATGAAAGAGTATTAAAACATCTTTTCATTTGTACCTCAATTCTAAGAATCCGACAAAAATTGGCAGAGATATGTGAGTTTTAAGATCTTATAGCTTTCATTTGACACCATTATCTCCATTTCTTCAATTTGACCCAAGTGTACTGTTTTGTACTGGAGGGTCACATTTCAGGTCTGTCCTCATTCTAGTTAATACATACTTTAACATCTACATCAACACATACATTTCATATTATCACAGTTACAATCATTTACAATTAAATACAGGTCAACATTATAGAGGTGAAAGGTCAACAGTGTACAAGTGAAAGGTCAACTGCATACAAATGAAAGGTCAACCGCAACAAGTGAAAAGTCAACCGTCTACTGGTGAAAGGTCAAATGTCTACTGGTGAATGGTCAACCATATACATGTGAGAGGTTCAAAAGTGTTTAGGTGAAAGGTCAACCGTATTCAGGTGAAAGGTCAACAGTGTACAGGTGAAAGGTCAAAATTGTTCAGGTAAAAAGTCAATAATATATTTGTGGAATGTTTAAATAAATTCATTAAGTGGAAGAATATTCAATATAGAGCAACTGATTAAAATGCAGATATATATTTGATTTAGTAGGATTCAAGGTGAAAAGTAACAACATGTGAGTTTGAACCTAAGTGAATAGTGAACCAATCTTTCTACACCAGTATTCTAACGTCTGTTGAAAACCATCCACCCTTTGTCAGTAGATCATGACAATTTTAAAGTTGACCAATTTGACCAAAAAATTGGTAGTCTAGGATTTTCATTTCAAAATGCTGTGTGCAAATTGACCGACATGTTAATTCTCAAGCTGGTCAAAATTAGTTTAAGTCAGTCACGACCGGCATATATATGGCAAACAAGAGTCATATTCTAACTCAACTTGGCAAGCTCAAAATCGTCTCATTTTGGTCACAGAGAGGGACCACTATCAAATCATTACAATTTTTTCTAACAAAATAAGTGCTAGTGTGAACATAGCTTGATGTTTAGTTTCAATATATATATACTAGTGTGAACCTGGTTGTATATTTACTAACAAAATAACTGCTAGTGTGAACATAGCTTAATGTTTACTAACAAAATAACAAACAGTGTGACCATAACTTGATGTTTACTAACAAAATAACTGCTAGTGTGACTATAGCTTAATGTTTCGTAACAAAATAACAGCAAGTGTGACCATAAATTGATGTTTACAAGGAAAATAACTGCTAGTGTGACCATAACTTGATGTTGCCTAACAAAATAACTGCTAGTGTGACCACAGCTTAATGTTTCCTAACAAAATAACAGCTAGTGTGACCATAATTTGATGTTAATGTGTTTAGATAAAATTTATTATGATAATTGCTTAAAATACACTGTACATGATGCATAGATACCAAGCGTTTCACCTTCACACAGATGTGTCATTAGGCTATACTAGAGTTATCTACCTTGGTTCATATATATATTTATGTATATAAACAAGGTGTGAGGTTATTCATTATATATATATAAAATATAGCAAGGTTCGATTAGCTTTTATAGAATAGAGAGAGAGAGAGAGAGAAATGAGGTTTAACGTCCACTCGACACAAATTTGGTCACTACGGAACTAACATATGGTTTTATTGTATTTATATAATTCGCATACACATAGGGGTCTTTAGCAGTGGCAGCAAACTGGAAGAGAAACCCATGAGGTTGGATAGATGACCCTACGCCTTGTCACATACACCGGGGGAAGACAGATCTTATGATACAACGTGCACACGTTAATCATTCAGCCACCCAACCCCTAAATCTTATTACTGGTCGACAGAATCGAACCTTGCTATAAATAAAATAAAGTGTATATTCTTCTAAATTAAAATCAATTAAAAAAAATCACAGTACAAGATGCTTCAAATGCTGGTAAAACATCCTATAAAATAATAAGTCGTTGTAAATAAAGTTTGTTGGAATATGAATAATTCACTAGGTAAATACACAGCCTTAAAACAATCAACAATATAAATAAATGGCTTCCCTCTATTTTACAACGTGAACAATGTGCCAATTGTACATTATTTCTATTCTAGACGAAATAATGGACTCGTGTGATGCTGATTCCATTAATAGTGTCTTTAAGTTGTTTAATGATCTCGAGCAAGACATTACGTAATTTATTGAAACAACACTCGTGATTAACATCCTCAGACCCAATGTCTCGCTCTCGAACATTAAACAATAATAGTCTCGAGCAAGGCATTGTGTAATGTATTGAATCACTTACGAGTAACATGCTCAGACAGTATCAATACATAACTAAATGTCTCGCTCTCGAACATTTAACCGTATGTAGTAGACCATTTTAAACTACAGTTAAAGAATTTGTGCAAATGTTAAAAACAAATGACGGATTTTAAACAAAGAAATTTTGTGAGTAACTATCAGCTACCATTACTTTTCTAATATATCAACGGTTTCCCCGTGTAAAAATAGTCCCTTAAAGTTGTGTACAAGTTGGCTAAATGAAATGTGACCTGTAATAGCAAAACGTGTCAGAAGTCTCAAGGCTTTGACCAACATGAACAAAAATGTTAAAATAGGCTAAAGATATCTTTTTAATGATATATTAATTCAGAAAGTTACAGATTAGATTTGGTAAAAGAAATCAAACTAAATTTTTAGCCTATTTTGGCATTTTTGTTTATATATTAACATAAACCTGTGACATAAAAATTGTTTTGCCATCAAGGGTGACAAATGATTAAATTAAAAATTTGGCACTAATTATTGTTGCTCCTCAGGTTTTGATTCATCCTCTTTGCTGGCTTCACCCGCTACCTCACTGGCTCCTCCCACTTCCTCACTGGTCCCTCCCGCTTCTTCACTTGCCCCTCCCACTTCTTCACTGGCTCCTTGCTTTTCTTCGACATCTTTCTTACTCTGGACTTCTTTTCTTGTTTTAAATCCTTTGAACCCTGCTTGTATTTTTAAGGCAGCTTTTTCAACTTCCGGGTCTTCAAGGTCAATATCTATCTCTTCCTCATCAGGTTTCGTTTCCTCAGCCTTGGCCTTGTCTTCGGCACCATCTTCGGTTTTTGATTGCATCTCCTTTCGTGTCTTGAAACCTTTAAAACTGGCCTGCAATATAAAATATTAGGATGTTTGTTAATTAAAAAGTAAGAGACAGTCTTAACTAGCCAGTTTTGAGAGAGAGAGAGAGAGAGAGAGAGAGAGAGAGAGAGAGGGGGGGGGGTAAGTCCACAGAACACAAACCAAATCTTTTCGGGACTAAAATATGGTTCATTAATTTGCATAGGGGTCTTTAGCAGTGGGAGGAAACCGGGGGACCTGGATAAAACCCACTAGGTTGGATAGAATAGGTGACTCTACTCCTGGTCACATACAACAGGCAAATTGAAACTAAGTGAATTGAAACTAAGAATTGATTTAAATATGGTTTAATGTTCTACTGCACCGACTGGGCTAATGAAGACAGCTATACAGTAAAATGTTGTCAGTACAGCAGCGCTATGGTCTTATTTCAGATTTCAATTGTCAAGGGTCTTTAGCCATAGCCCTTTTCATCTGAACACCTTCAAACTGAGTTTAGCTGTATGTAGGATTCTTCTTCAGTACATATTAAAGACTCAAACCTGTATCTTAGTAGCAGCTTTTTCAACCTCTGGATCATTGAGGTCAATATCGATTTCTTCTTCTTCGGCAGCAGCTGCCTTGGCTTCATCCACTTCTGCAGCAACCTTGGTTTCTTCTTCAACCTTTGCCTCGACCTCCGGTTTGACTTCAACTTCCACTTCATCCTTCTTTTTTAAACCCTTTCTAGCTTTAAAACCTCGGAAGTTGGCCTGGATAGCAAGCGCAGCCTTTTCTGTTTCAGGTGCTTCGAGATCTATGTCTATTTCTTCTTCTTCTTCAACCTTTGGTTTGGTTTCAGCTACAGCTTCAGTAGTTTCTGGCTTCACCTCTTCCTGTTACAAAATACAAAACATACTTACAATAGGATTTAATATCTTCATTTATAGGGGCCCGATTTTCAAGGGTCTACTGACAATAACTCACGCAATGTGGCCGCCCCCACTAAGCACCACACCCATACACCCCCCCAATAACCTTTTTTCGCTTTTTTGAGTTTTGCCGACATTTTATTTTTCACTATTCAAAATTATTGCCGGGGCTAAAGTCCTCTTAGCCCCCCCGGCTCCGCGGCCTCTGATGTACACATTGTGAGAGAAAGGGAGTGCGAGAAATCTGGGTTAATGTCCACTCATTTTTGGACTAACATATGGTTCAATTTTATTTCAATGATTCACTAACACATTAGGAGGAAACTGGAGGACCAGGAGAAAACCCACAAGGCTGGACAGGCGACCTTAGAGGGAAATGGGGTTTAACATCCACTAGACACAAACTAGATCATTTTGGGACAAAAACATGGTTCAATTTCATTTTAATAAAAGGGATCATTAGCTTTGGGAGGAAACACAGATGACTCAGATAAAACCCACAAGGTAGGAAAAGTGAAAATACTACTTGTAAGGTACATGTTTGGGCTCGAAACCCCGTTCCTTGGCTCATGATTAGGATTGGAACCACGACCCTTGGCTCAATGACAGACTTTAAACCATTCAGCCACAGCCTGGTTTTCTTGGCCCGTGCGAAGGACCATTGAAGCTGACAAATCTGACCACTAACAAGACAAACTAAAGTTAAAAATAGCACAAACCGTCTGCGTTGGTTGTTGAACTTCTTTTCGGGCCTTGAAACCCTTGAATCCTGCTTGTATTTTAACGGCAGCCTTTTCTACTTCAGGGTCATTGAGGTCAATATCTATTTCCTCTTCTTCTGGGGCAGCTGGTTCTTCTTTTACTTCTGGCTGTAAATGCAATACCGTACAAGTTAATGAAGCTTTCATCGTTTAAACCGTGGGATATACATGATGACATCAGTCAAGTAAATAATGTACCGGTAGTTGAATTTAATAAATGTCTAAAAATTACACTATTTCACTTACTATAATTATAATGTGATAATTTACAACAAAACATCTATAATCCTTATAAATAATTTAATAGCAAATTAGAAAACGAAATCGGGTCCTATTATTCTGATGACGGGTATACAGCGTACTATAAGGGAACTGCCACTTTGGAGAGTGGTAATATATAGGCCTAGCATGTTTCCTAGATTCTTTTCTGTGAATAAAATATTGTTGTATCGAATTCCAACTGCCAAGAGTTCTTTTACATGCATGCCATGTATTTTTGAATACCATCTGAATTACTAGCCAATGTCTCTTGTCAGACCCCCTTCACGCTGCACCACTGACAAGGAGAAACCACGCTTCCAAGAGTCCTTACATGCATGCCATGTATCTGAATTACTAGCCACTGTTCCTTGTCAGACGCCTTCACGCTGAACAACTGACAAGGAGAAACCACGCTGGAAAATCATGAGTCACTATCTTGACCAACAATGGTAGCGAACCCGAAACCTCCCGGTTAGCAAACCAATAAAGAAAGAAAGAAATTCAGTTTTAAGGTATTAGTATAATATGCTATTGTTAAAAAAGTGCATAATAATTTGCTGTAAAAGAAAAAGCTGAAAATATATAAGAAAAACAAATCTAAGAATTTAGATTGGATCTTTTTTATCATAAGCTTGTAGATAGCTACATTTGTATAGATCTAATATTTTCTAATACTAAGATCTAAAGAATCACCTATTAGGTCAGGTCCATCTTTCAAACATAATTTAAGCTTTCAGGCAAGATGCTTTGATTTGAGGGGGTAATGTTACTGTTTTGGGTGAAATTTGTGGTCCTCAATTGCCAATTTCCCTGTGACATTGTACATTAGCCAAAACTATATACAGCTGAATTTCTTATTTTAAGTGGGGGAGGAGAATGACGGACAAGGAGACCGTAAAGGATGCACATTTGACAGTACTCCGTATCTTGGCAGTGACGTTTAAGCCCCTTTTTAAATAATCCATTCGCGCTTGGCATCACGTTTTCCAAATTCTCTCTTATCAACTTCAATAAATAAATATTTAAATATAAACAATTAAAAGGAATTTATTTTGTGTAATCATATTACAAACTATATGCCATTACATTCAACAACAAGAATAATACTTATTTTGTATCAAAGATGAATTAAAACAATGAAAACTGTATACAATAATTGATAGTCTAATTAATAACTGCTGATTAGCGAAAATAGTACAACCACCATACTGTGGACCTGAAACTGAGTATGACGAAATTGCAGCCACCCTGGAATTCTGACATTTATCAAATATCTATGCGCAATTGTCAAAGAAGAGACAGATAGAAATGGGGTTTAACGTCCACTCATCACAACTAGGTCATTTTGGGACTAACATATGGTTTAATTTTATTTAAGTAATTCGCTTGCGCATAGTGGTCTTTAGCAGTGGGAGGAACTGGAGTGCCCAGAGGAAACCCACAAGGTTGAGAAGGCGCCCCTATCTCCATGCCACATACGCTCACACCAGGGCTCGAAACCACAGCCGCAAGCCAGAGTCGGCCGGCCAGCTAGAGGTCGAAGCGCGGCACTCTAGACCACTAGGTCATCCCAACCCCCAGGAACAATAGTACAACCACAATACTATGGACCAGGAATTGAGTATGACGACATTGCAGCCACCCTTAAATTGTGAAATTTAGCAATGGGTACCGGTAGGATGGTGTATTTCTTACACAAAAAACTGTTATGCTCCTTGGGCAGCATATGCTGGAACTCTTTCCAACATTTAAAGAGTTCAGCAGTAAAGGGAGGTAATCAGGCTTCTCTCGTATCCTAGAGACCATGATAGTAATTTGAGCATAAACTTGGGTTTCTGGATATAGCGCATTATAAAATTCACATTATTATTATTAAATATCTATGCGCAATAGTTGAAGGACCAAGCATGCCAAGATCCAGGTCAATGATAAATGAACTGGGGAAACGAGTCCGAACGACTGGTTCTTTTTGAAGAGGGTCTCCCCACCCCCCTCCCCAGAGACCACAAGATGATGAGTAGCGCTTGGGGACAAGTTTCTGGTTTCTGGTCCGACTCAAGAACACATTATTCCCAGATCCCTGATTAGTACCATCAGCCCTAATTTTCATATGAAGGATAAAGTATTAAAATTTAAATCTATCTAATGAATGTATGGACATTAAAAACACAAAAAAGTCATTAATTCATAATAAAATGTTTAAAACAAGCTTTGTATAATCCATTTTGGAATATTTTAAAGTCCATTGTTTTATAATATTAAGGAGCTAAACTCCCAATTCCCAGCTATATACGGGAGGTCTACTTCAACTCCAAGCTTTATACAGGAGGTCTACTCATTCCCAGCTATATTAGGGAGCAAAATTCAAACTCTCAGCAATATACAGGAGGTCTACTCTAATTCCCATTTATATCAGGGAGCAAAACTCCAATTCCCAGCTATATACGGGAGGTCTACTTTAACTCCCAGCTAAATATACGAGTTCCAACTCCCAGCTATATAGGAGTTCACCTCCCATCTATATACGGCGGGGCTACTCAAACTCCCAGCTAATATCGATACCTATTATTATGAATTACAATGCAAGTTAAAAGAAAATTAAATATTGTATGTACACAACGTAATGAAGAGAAAACATTTATAGATAAATTTGATATTCATTAAGTTTGGAATTACAATGTATATATTATACTTTGCAACATAATTACATATTTCTAATTATGTTCTTATTGAGCGAACATCTATTTAAGGTATGAAACATGTAATGTCAAAGTTATTTACATCAATTAATTGACTTAAAACAAGTTTATTCTCCGATTTTAAAGGGACAATTGTTTAGCTTATAGCACAGTTTTCTTGTGCATTCGTTACGAACTTGTGTGTTGACAACCGTTAGTTATATGGAATTTTATATCGATACGGTTCTCTTACCAACGATGAGGTCACGTGGAACCGAGTTCTTACCAGCGACACCTGGTGGGAATTCCTTAAGCGAGAACGCCCATTATTATACACAAACTTATTTAAACTTATATTCACATGACAACACCATAATCAACTCTCTATGCATGTGCCTACTGTTATCTGGAGATCTCATTTCAGACCTATATATGGTCGTCAGTGAGTTGAACAATCAAAGATTACTTATTTATTGCATATGAATTTTTGACCATATGGGATTAGAAATTAATCCGTTAAGTGCGTGGGTCATTATATAACGTCCTGGACAACTGTCACTCACTAAGTACACAATAGGGGGTAGTGAACGTTTTTAAAACATCACGCTTAAAGGGTTAATGGGATATAATACAAATGTATGCATGAAAAGTATATCCCACGATGGTTGGGTAGTTCGAAGAACAGAAGATCAAACAAATGTGTGCCTAACTGTGGAACATCATATATTTTAGTGTTTGATTTTAGGGATTGTATGAATGCATGTATGTAAAGTTCTATCGGGTTATCTTAAAGAACCACGATGGTCAGGTAGTCGAAGATTGAAAGTTCAAACAAATGTATGCCTAACTGTGGAACATCATATATTTTAGTGTTTTTAGTGTTTGATTTTAGGGATTGTATGATGTGGCATGCCAGCAGGGGAAGCTTACTCTTCCGGACCCTGTTACCACACGGTGAACAGTCCATATGCTGATTACACTATTTTGCCATATTACACTATTTTGCCTATACCGTTTTTTTAGGACTTCGAATTTTGTCTGATGGTTTGGATTGTTCGTATTTGGTTTTATTTTATTTTATGAATGCATGTATGTAAAAATCTATTGGGTTATCTTAAAGAATCAAACTGTACAGTCTTAAGAAGGAGTCTTGTTCGATAAGCATCTTGCATCAATCTGGCACCTCTTTCCTTGTGCTCCAGGTTTCTCCTAAATGCAGCTTGTAGTAGAATTGTGGCCCTGGCAATCTGAACAATCTTCAGGGAATCTTCCGTGGATGAGATTGATAACGGTGTCTTCTGCAAGCCCCTGGCTATTTTGATCATTAGGGCTCTTCGCACCAAAGCTTGAATCATTCGAGTGCTTTTCTCCTTTTGATTAAGTTTTTTCCGTATCTGATTCTGGACCATGATAATGGAATGCAGGAGGTGGGTTGGAGCAATATTTTGGTTTCCCTTAGTCAGCTTAGAAACTTTCATAAGGAGATGTTTTCTGAAAGCTGCTTGGACTAATAATATACTCTTTTCTCTCTTCTGAAGTCTACTTCTGAAGGCAGTTTGGATTCTGACTATCGCTTTTGCTAAATGTACAACACTAATTGGATTCGGAGTCTGTTTAGCTGCAAGAGCTTTATGGGCAACATTGATGAGAAGTTTTCGTCTGAAAGCTATCTGGATCACGATGATGCGTTGTTCTTTTATTTCCAGATGCCTTCGTATTATGGACTGAACAAGGATAACTGCCTTGATGGTTTGTGTGATTTTCAGATCAGGTGGGGTATGTTTGGTAACAGAAGGAGTTCGGTACTTTAAAGCAGTTGCGCGAGTCTCCCAATCTATGTTTGCTCTTTCAACAACTTTCAGCATTAATTTACGTCTAAATGCAGTCTGAATCATCAGCGAAGCATCTAATTTTCTTTGTCTATGATTCCTTATTGCTGTCTGAAAGAGGATGATCCCCCCAATCAGTCTCTTAATACGTAAACAATCACGGAACTTGTTATCCTTTGTTAACATGGTAACCTTCTGTAAGAGTTTTAACCTGAAGGCAGTCTGGACCATCACAACAGCCTTCTCCTTCGTCTTCAGTTGGTACCGGATGGCAGACTGAAATAAAACTATACCCCGAATCAGATTCGCAGACTGCTGTTTTAGTGGTTCAACCCTAGAAACTTGACTAGCAACATTGAGTAAGAGCCTTTTCCTAAAAGCAGCTTGAAGAAGTCGAACTCCCTTTTCTTTCTTTCTAAAATGGTTTCTTATGGACGACTGAACCAAGAGGATTCCTCGAATTAGATTTTCTGGACGACTAGGTTGTGGTAGTCTCTCAACAACTTTTAACAGTAAATGTCTTCTAAATGCTGCTTGGAGGAGGCGCACACTCTTTTCTTTCCTCATGAGCTGTTTTCTAACGGCAGCTTGAACCATCAGAATACCTCTGATCAGATTCTCAGGTTGAACTGGTTTCTGGTTTCTTTCTTTTAGATTTTTAGCTAATTTCAGTAGAAGATGTCTTCTGAATGCAGTTTGAAGAACCAGTATTGACTTCTCAAAGTGGAGCTGTTGCAGACTACTTGATGGCACCATTTGTGAAAATTGCTTCAGTTTTTTTGTTTGTTTGCCAGCTACTTTGAGTAACAAATTTCTTCTGTAAGCATCTTGAACTAATCGTGCTGCTCCCTCCTGAGATCGAATATGGTGTCTGAATGCGGACTGGACAAGTAATATAGCTCTTATCATTAATTCAGCTTTTAATGTTTGCTCATCTTTTGATGTTGGCTCATCTTTTATTAATCCTACATTTGCTATTTTCATAAACTGTCTCTTTCTATATGCAGATTGAAGTAATTTGATGCTGGACTCGTGTTTATGGAGACTATGCCTAAATGCAGACTGTAAAAGCAGCACACCCCTCAATAAGTTAGTTGCATGGATTGGAGACGGTTGGCCCTTACCCAGATTATTTGACATTTTTAGTAGAAGCCTTTTTCTAAAAGCTGATTGAAGTAGTAAGCAGGCGTCTTGCTTCTGTCTGGAATGTCTTCGGATTGCTGTCTGAACCATCACAATTCTTCGTAGAAGCACTTCAGCTTCTTGATGGTTTGGTCTGTCCATCAAATTATCAGACACTTTAATTAGAAGTCTTCTTCTAAATGCTGCTTGGAGCATGAGCACAGCTTTTTCATTTTGCCGTAACCGATGGCGGAAAACTTTCTGTACGAGTTGTATTCCATTAAGAAGATTTGCTAATCTGGTAGCAGAGGAGTCTGTTTTATCGCTTCCAACCGTCTCTGCTACCTTTATCAAAAGTCTTCGTCTAAAAGCCTCCTGAAGTAACTGCACCGCTCTTTCTTTGTGTTCTAGGTTCTTCCTCCAAGCTGCCTGTATTAAAACAATGCCCTTAATCAGACCTTGAAGTTGATATGCTGCTGGTGAAGGATGCTTAGATCCATGAACATCCTGAGCCACCTTGTACAGAAGTCTTCGTCTAAAAACTCGTTGGAGAAGGAGGATGTGATACTCCTTTGTTTTTAGTTCTTGCATTGATACCATTTGCCTATTGAAACCAGACACTTGTTGCTGGTTAATTTGTTTGCAGTGTACTTCGCGGAGGGAATGATTTGCTATCTTCTGTAGAAGTTTTCTTCTAAATGCAGCTTGTAGAAGTCGGACATGTTGTTCCCTCTCCTTGGTGTGGTATCTTATAGCAGCTTGAACCATTACAATTCCTCTAATCAATCTCTCCAAATCTTCAACTGTTAAATTCTGGTTCCGATTTCTGGCAGCCTTTGCTACATTCATGAAGAGTCTTTTCCTGAAAGCAGTTTGAAGCAAAATGACATGCCTTTCTTTTCGACGCAGGTGACGTCTAAAAGATGATTGGACTAAAGTAATTGTATTAATCCATAATTTTAGTTCCCTAGCCGATCGAACTTGATGAGTAAGTCGTAATAAAAGTTTTCCTCTGAAAGCACTTTGAACCATTAGGACAGCCTTTTCCTTCTTAAGGATGTTTCTTCTTATAACTGCTTGGAGCAACAGCGTAGCTTTCAGAATGGCTAAAGTAGAATTCTTCTGTTCAACCGGCATGGACAGTTCAACAGGACATTCATTTACTTTCTTTTCGATCTCTGAAACAATACTCATCAGAATCTTTTTTCTGAAGGCAGTTTGGATCAATGATGCTGCCTGTTCCTTACGATGGCCCTCTCTCCTAAAGGCTGTTTGAAGAAGAACAATTGCACGGAGAAGTTTCTGTGGATGCTCATGCGGCACCGAAACTCTTCCAGCCACCTTGATTAAAAGCCTTCTTCGGAAAGCAGTCTGCAGTAGATGAACAGCCTTTTCTCGTTGATGCAATTTGTTCACAAAGGCGGTCTGTATCAAGCGAATCCCTTTCATCATGTGAACAGTTAAAATAATGGGTTGATCTGCTGGACGGACACCATAAGTTTTCTCCACTAATTTCTGAAGCAACCTCTTCCTGAAGGCAGACTGTAAAATAAGGATTCTCAATTCTTTCAGCCTAAAATGGTGTCGTATGGCAGTTTGGAGGAGTATAACTGATCTGATTAACGACTCAGGGTACATTTTCACACTGACTGGTTGCTTTATTTCCTTTTCCTTCAGAGACGTCACTTGTTTTAGTAGTAATCTTTTTCTAAATGCAGTCTGCAGCAAGAGAACATGTTTCATTTTACGATGTTTTCTGAATGCTCTTTGTATCAACACAACTGATTGCAATATACCTGCAGCATCAGCAGTTTTCATAGAATGTGACTTCGGTTGCATGTGCGATATGACCTTCTCAAATAGTTGGGCTCGGACACTATTTTGAATTAGAAGAGCACTTTTTTGCTTTATTTTTAAATTTCTTCTAAAAGCAGCTTGAAGAACAAGTGAAGCTCTTTCTATGTCTGAAAGCTTCTGCCAATCAGCCTCTTCTGTGTTACTTCTGAAGGCAGTTTGAAGGAAATCAGTACCGATCTTTTTATATCTCAAATGATTCCTGAAAGCAGATTGCATGAGAATGGTAGCCTTGTAGAAATGGGCAGAGAGAAGATCAGTTCTAACCGGTCCATATTTATCTCGATGCTGATTAACTAAATTCATCAACAGCTTTCTTCTGATGACCGCTTGAACAAATCGTATTTTCTGTTGCTTTTTCAGCAGATGTCTTCTGAAAGCAGCTTGAAGTAACAAAATAGCCTCTTCCATTGCATCATGACCTTTGCCTGAGGGTGAATGAGCTTCAATATGTTTAGTGAAAGCATCGAGAAACAGGTCTGTTTGCTGAGAATCCTGATCATCACCATGATACTCTACCGTGTTGGCTGATGAAGTCGATGACTCTTCATCCATGCCCCGTTGACTCATATACAGTCTCGATCGAAAAGCAGATTGTATCATCAGGGCTGCTCGTTCCAACTCAATTTCTGATATACGAGAGGTTTCTTCCATTGGGGAAAGATCTGGTAAAATATTTCGTCTGAATCCAGATTGGATCATGATAACAGCTCGTTCAAAATCTTTTTCCTTTTGCTTCAACTTTTTTCTAACACACGACTGTATAAGCTTGACATGCTGTTCAAAGACATCTTCTTCCCTTTCTGGACCGAAAAATCCAATGATCCCCATTTTCCTCTTTTCCAAGAGCTTCCTTCTGCATGCTGCTTGGATTAGCAAGATCAATCTAAGTCTTTCAGCATCTTCCATCAGTTCATTGTGACGACTCTGCTTTGTCACAGGATGGATAAGAATTAAAGACAGATCTTTATCCGCCAATTTGTTCCTAAAAGCTGTCTGAAGTAGAATGACAGATTTCTCTTGTTTTTGTTTCTTCAAAGCCATCTTTGTCCTGATAGCTGCTTGTATTAATGTGATGTAAAATTCTCTGGAGGGTTTATCAGGTGTTGGTATGAGGCTCCTCAAACCAGATCCAAATAAATCAAACATTTCTGCATCTGCTGATGACCTTGCTGAAGATGTAAAAGGTCTGCTTGTTTCTTGTTTCGTTGATTTTTGTAACTGTGCCATATTCATTTGGAAGAAACTATCCAGAAAGGAGGCAGCAGTTGTGTTCTTCTTTAGATTATCTTCCCTCTTCATTTGTTTCTCTGCAAGGTTTCGTCTTATTATGGTCTGAATCAGAACAACAGAATTTTCATACTTTTGTTTATCAGTAATAATTTTGGGTAACAATGACTTATGTAGCAGTTTCCATCTGAAAACCCTTTGAAGATACAAAACAGCATGTATGCTAATCCCTTTTTCCGAAGGAGCTTTGGTAACTTTCCTTAATGATTTTGTGGCTTTCAACAAAAGTTTCCGTCTAAAGGCTGCTTGAAAAAACTTTGCAGCTTGAACAAAGTCATCATTTGATTTAGCTATCTTAATGATTTTGTGCTTACGGAATGCAGTTTGGACCGTACAGGCAGCTTTTTCTATCTCTATTTTTTCTTTAACAGCAGATCTAGACCGGATGGCAGCTTGAAGGCAGATGACATTTGATTTGACGACTGGTTTGGATGCGATGGTTTTCAAAAGGAGTCGTTTTCTGAACTCTCCTTGGATTAATTTGGCAGCTGTGGTCATCTTGGTTTGTTCCTCGCACGCCAGTCTTGACCTGAACAATGACTGAAGGAACACAGCTGCTTGGTACATTTCAGGACTAGAGTTTTTTGGAATGGTTTTGAGGACAACATGTCGACGAAAGGCATTCTGAAGCATTAGTACTGCGTTTAAGAGCTTTTGTTTCTCCAGGACTTTTAACAGAAGCTTTTGTCTAAATGCGTTCTGTACTAATTTCACGGCATTGATGTAGCTGCGTGTTTTCTTCATCATAAAGTAAACTCTAATAATGGATTGCAACTTAATAATATTGGCATTTTCTGGTTGTGGTTCATCTGTGGGGTCTAAACGTTCAAAATAGTATGGTTCTGTGGTGTCGAACCTAATCTTTTTCTTCTCCGTTTCACCCTCCGAAGGTGAAGGAGATATTGCGGATGTAAGATTTTGTGCATTGGATTTAAAAAGATCTAAACCACTGGCTACAATGGTGGGTTCCGTCGTATCAAACCTAATCTTTCTCTTCTCTGATTCACCCTCCAGAGGTACCGAAGATATTGCCGATGTAAGATTTTGTGCATTTGATTTAAAAAGATCTAAACCACTGGCTACAATGGTGGGTTCTGTTGCATCGAACCTAATCTTTCTCTTCTCTGATTCACCCTCTAGAGGTAAAGGAGATATTGCTGATGTAAGATTTTGTGCATTTGATTTAAAAAGATCTAAAACACTTGCTACAATGGCATCTGCTCGCTTTAAATAACCATGCTCCAGTTTCTGTCTTATTGCTCTCTGTATCATAACGATCTTTGCAATCCTGCACTCCTCGTCTGAATCTGAATCATCCTGGGAATTCATTCTTTTGCTTATTCTATCTCTAACAGCACTCTGAACCAAAACCACTGAGCGAAGACCATGATGACCAAGTTTATTCAAAACATACTTTTCAAATAATTTTCTCCTACAAGCTGCTTGTACTGTCTTCACGTGACGAATGTAGGTCTCTTTCCGCTCTAAGAATGTTCTGAGAAATTGTTGAAGTAGAATAATGGATTGTATAATAGTTTCTGGCGATGATTTGGATTTACATGTTGATCGATCTAATACTTTCATTAAAAGTTTTCTTCTAAAAGCTGCCTGGACCAGAATGACCAGCTTTTCATATCTTTGTTTCCTTTCTAAGTATGTTCTTAGTAAAGCCTGGAGGTGTACGACATTTCTAATGACGTTTTCAGACGTATTTGATCTGTGAGTTAGACTATTCACAACTTTAGCAAATAATTTTCGTCTTATTACGGACTGGACCAAACACACTGCATGTTCATATTGTTTTTTCCTGGTAAAATAAACCCTGCATAATGTCTGAAGAGTGATGATGTATCTCACAACACTATCTGGTGTTGAGGATGTGGAATGGGACTTTTTGACCGTTTCTACAATCTTCGAAAATAATCTGCGTCTAAAAACAGTTTGAAGTAGAATAACATGCTCTTTGTATCGCTTGGGTTTATCAGGGGTTTGCTTGCTGATTGTCTGCATCAACAGGTTTCTTCTGAAGGCGTGTTGTACCAGTAACGCGGCTCTTTCTCGATGGATGAGCTTTTGTCTAAAAACAGCTTGCATAGTTAGAATGGCTCTCAATGTACTTGAATCTTGGTGACTTAAACTTTGTTCTGAAGTTGAGGAATGTCTTCTGATTATGGCACGCAGCAGAGCTTTGTCTGCCAGAGGCGTTCTGATATCTTCTAGTTTTCTCTTAAAGGATGCTGTGTGCTTTGCTTGGATTCTTTGTTCTATTGTTTGGTTGAGCAATCGTCTGGTCAGATGTTTCATGAATGCTGATTGAATGACTTTGGCAGCTGTATTTTTCTTGTAATACTCGACAATATTTACAACTGAGCTGTCACCAGTTTTTTCGTCTATACCCATAAGTTTTCTTTCCAGTTTATTCCTGAAAGCCGTCTGAATGTATAAAACAGCTCTCCTGACTAATGGGTTAACACCACTTTCATCAGCTCTCTTGTGGTGGACACTGTACCTCTGAGAAAACCATTGTTCCTGCATTCGCTTTCTTGCCGAGTGGCTTCTGAAAGCATTCTGTAATAACTGTGTTGCTCTCCTTAGCTTCAGGTCAAAATAGTCAAATTTTTCTTCGGATATAGAAAATGACTGACTCTGACTAGCCTGTCGAATCTTTTGTAACGTAATGTTACTCCTCGGTAGGCGAGGTTCAAAATATTCAAATTCCCTTGGTTTCTGACTCAGTGGATCAAAGAAGGAACGTTTATGGAAATCTAAGTAACTGTCCACAGAATGCTGTTTTTTCATGTTTCCTAAATCATTCAAATGGGAACTCTTGTGAAGCATCATCATCTCCCCATTTTCTGTGTTCTGTCTATGCAGGGGGGATCTGGGAGAAATGTCATTGTTTGACCACTCCAGATCAATTTCGTTCGCAGCACATGGAGAATCAGAAGAGGTACAAGAAAGTGTATCTTCATCATCGTCTTCTTCATCTTGATCCAGATTCTTCTTCTGATTAGTACCAACATGCAAGATGGACATAGGCTTTTTATTAGCTTTGTCCTCTGTGTAAAACTGTTTGGGTTTATTTGGTTTGTTTGTGGGAGTTGGTGGGTCCTGAGTTTTGAGAAGAAGATAACTTCGGAATGCCGACTGAACTAAAACAGCAGCTTTTTCTATTTTAGGATCGGCTAAAAGATACGTAATTCTCTCATTACGAACTTGTTCTTTGAACCCTGACTGGCCTGACTGAATGAATGCAGTGGCTTGTGACCTATTTGCGTGTGATGTGTAGTGAGCATCTTTGTTAAGGATGCGCCTAACAGTATACTGAATTGTCTCAATAGCTCTATGGACATTCTGGTCAGTGAGGTAATGCTTCTGGTTGTTAAATGTGGACTCTTGATGACTAAACTGGGAACCGATTACCACCAGTTTGCATCTAAACATGCTCTGTATTAGAAGACATGCTCGTAGCAATTTGGGATCTTGGGCAAATGTGGATATATTTCCTTTTAATTTTTTCTTCATGAAATATTGTTTAGTTAGGGAAATTTTCTCTACACCCGTGTCATTAGGGATGAGTGGATCCCAACTTATGTGACGTGATTTTAATTTGGGATGGGAGGTGCTATTGCTGTTGTTGCTATTAGACTCAGAGCTTGAGCTTCTGTTGATCCAATCTAAATATGACGAAAGTTGCTGCATGGCCAACTTACTACGAAATGCAGATTGAATCAAAACTGAAGCATCTCGGATGCTGAATTGTGAGTCTGAGATTAGACTAAGACACATTTTATGGGCAAGATTTGATCTAAATTGGGATTGAATCATTAAACATGCTTTGATTAGATCATAATTTAAATCGGTTTTATCAAACGGAATGGATTTGGTACTCCTCCTGAAAGTTCCTGAAGCCTTGCGTTTAAGATGCATTCTGATAATGGATTGAACAAATATAGCCGATTTCCTAAGTTTTGGATTTTGGATGTTAATTTGATCATTCTGAACTTTTCTAAACTTGTCATATTTTTTCTTCGCTAACCTACTCCTAAATACAGACTGAATTAATAAACAGGCTTTAACTAACGACAAACTGTTCTGAGGATTTTTCCTCCAGTGTTTTTTAACAAGACGACTACGAAAAACACTTTGCAACAAAAGAACATATTTCACAAGGGCAGGATCAGATAAATCCATTGAAGACACATTATCCTTTAGAGCACCACGAGAAAAGACAGTAGTATTCAACCATTGGGCTACATTAGTATCCACGGTTACGTCACTTAATCGTGGACGGTCAAACCAAGGTTGTTGCTGATCATTGCCATCGGAAGTGGCATGAATATCCGCAAAACAATGATGTATACCGGTACGATAACAAACTCGCTGATCGCGGAATCGAGTAATTACTTTTTTTGCCGCTAATTTAAATCTATCACTTCCTTTTAACTTTTTATCGGACACGACTGGGAAAAGTTTTTTAACTTTTGATTCGTGGACATTATCCCATAAAGCCGTGATCACTGTTTTCTTAATCTCCTTTTCACTATTCAATGAAGACACAGATTCTTTCGAACTTATATCGTGTCGAATTGCTTGATTTGTCGTCGCAATATGCTCGTAAAACTCGTCCACACTTTGAGCAGGTCTTTCTACCCGGTGTTTCGTTGCGGGGAGAGTTGACGGTATGTAAGTCGGAACCGTGAATTGACGTTTCACAACATGAACAAGCGACGATGAACTATCGGTATATCCACTACTAGAATTAAGCGACAACGTTTCCGCCTGCTCGTTTATTATATTGTCACAATATCCTTCTGTATCATCACTCGATTCCTCACTGAAAGTCTCCTGGCGTAATCCGTGAAGAATATTGCGAAAAAATCCCACAGCTCTTTGCACTTTTGGCCTTACGAACGTGTCCGCGTTACTTCCATATTCACTAGAAGTTGAGTACCAAGAACTATCGGAGGAACTTGGCGTGGCTGACGAAACACTGAGAGCTGATAAAATGCTGGAAGGTTGTCGAAGGAGACTCCACCATTTACGTTTTTCTGACGCCGGCTGCGAGCCAGTCTCGTCCGAAGATGATAACCCGGGATCATCCACAGTTCTTTGTATTTCCTTCTTAGATTCCGACGATGCTCTTCGAAACGGGAACCATGATTTTCCTGTAGTGTTCGTTTCTTTTGATTGGGCTAGGTTCTCGGTGTTTATGTCTTTTGCTTGTGATTTGGTCACGCCCATCGACGATCCTCCATGTTCCTTCATCCTGCTTTCTCGACCACCACTCGGCTCCTAATACAAAAGTGTAGAAGGAGAAATGTTACTTTAGTACGTCTTTAAGCAGTTGAACACGAGAAAAAGTTAAGAATCATGCAAATAAAGCTGGTAGTAGTAGTAAGAATGAAAGCAGGCGGACGAATGGAGGAACATCGTGCAGGGACGGACACCATCGAGAAAAAAAAAACACAACAAAGCTATAAAAATATAATAAAAGAAAAGAAAACAAAAAACAAAAAAACACACACAACATAAAATTTGCAAGAATGAATTTTATTTCTATTTGAGCTTTGCATGTTACAAAAACTTTCAGAAGTTATATTTCGTCCGTTAAGACTTTGTATTTTGATTTATCGATTGTGTTTAGTTTCATCTATTTTTTAGTAAGAATCACAAGAAGTACTAAATGGACGACCGTCAAATATATTTGATATTACATTTAATATCTGTTTTACAGATTTTTTTGTTAAGCCCAAATTATTAGCTTTTACAGTTTATGCACTGCATGGCCAGCTGTTACGATATTTGCAAACAAATTTTGTCTGATATTTGATTTTCCATATTAAATTAAATTTAAGCTTTAATGATTTTTTCCATATATAGTGCAAGTGTGTCTTTAAATTACCCTCCCAAATTATTAGGTTCTGAGTATATGTGTCATCATATTCATACTTTCATGTGCTTGATTCCATTGCCAACAAAATTATACGGAAGCCAAGAAAAACAAAGACTTTATAGTAACTGTGCTATTGGGCCTGAGGCCTTTTTCCAATTTGGCCCTTGGCACAGGAAGAAACCGAAGAACTCGGGGGAAACCTGCCTGATCGGACGGGAGTTATGGTGTTTTAAATGTACCAAGAATTCTACAAAATGTTACAACCGAAACATTGCAAGCAGATTTGACAGAATTGAACATTGTATTTGACCTTAAAAAAAAAAAAATCTTATCCAAATAAGAAATTCGTATCTTCATTCTAGAATAAAGTATGAAAATAAGCACTTAGGCCACTGCAATTGATTTTCTGTTCTTCTGGTTCTTTGATAAACATATAATCATTTGATTCATGCGATAGATATTTTGTTTAAAATTTAAAGTTAGAAATTTGAAACTAAAAGCATTTGAACAGCCCCCAAACAAGTAATTTTTTTTTTTTTGAATACTGGCAAATTAGAAATTTGGAACTAAAAGCTATTGAGCAGCCCCCAAACAAGTAATTTTTTTTTTAAATACTGGCAAGTCTTCTTCCCAAAGAAATAATGACATTTTGTACATGTGCTCCAAAAAACGGAAATAAAATAGCCATGTGTGGCCAAAATGAAAGATGTTTTTTTATTGTCATTTAATTCAAAGCTAGTAAAAATAAGTCAAATGAAATGAAATTTAATGTCCTACTGGGCTAATGAAGAAGGGGGTAAAAATAATTCAACCTAAAGTACTCAGAACATCTATATTTAATAAATAACTTTATTATTCTAGCGTCAATATTATTTTTATGCGTAGTTTGTACGAATCAAATCAAACCAAAGCAGCTTTTATGTCCTAATTTGGAATTGATATTATTTTAACCTAGAATATGACAGAGTCTGTGTAAATATTCTGTGAGGATAAAACAGTGTATAAATCAATACATAGCGTGTGTTTTTTCACACAACATTCTACGTGGTCTTAGTAGATTGTATAGCTGTATAGAACATAAAATACGAAAAATAATAAAAGTGCAGATATACAAAACATGACCAGTGCAATCGAGAGAGAGAGAAACTAGGTCATTTCGGGACTAACATATGATTTAATTTTATTTCAATAATTCGCTTGCGCGTAGGGGTCTTTAGCAGTGGGAGGAAACCGGGGTGCCAGGAGGAAACCCACGAGGTTGAGAAGGTGCCCCATTCTCCATGCCACATACCCAGTGCAATAGAGAGATATTAAAATACTATGGGCGTACAGTACAGTAAGACCTGAATTCCTCGGGGAGAGAGAAATGGAGTTTAACATCTACTTAAAACAAACCATTAGATTGGAACCCTGAAGAAGAAGGAGCCATACATGGTTCTTGCTGCTGAACCATGTGTTTGGAACCCTGGAGGAGAGGATGCACCCATGGTTCTTATAGCTCAACAATGAGGTTGGAATCTTGGAGGAGAGGGAGCCATCCATGGTTCTTGCTGCTCAACAGCAAGGTTGGGACCCTTGAGGAGAGGGAGCACCCATGGTTCTTGCTGCTCAACAATGAGATTGGAACCCTGGAAGAGAGGGAGCCATCCATGGTTCTTATGGCTGAACCATGAGATTGGAACCCTGGAGGAGAGGGAGCCATCCATGGTTCTTTTTGCTCAACAATGAGGTTGGAACCCTGCAGGAGAGGGAGCCATCCATGGTTCTTATAGTTCAACCATGGGGTTGGGACCCTTGAGGAGAGGGAGCACCCATGGTTCTTGCTGCTCAACCATGAGATTGTTACCCTGGAGGAGAGGATGAGAAATGTCCACTTAACACAGGTCACTTTGGGACTAACAGGGTACAGTTTTATTTCAATAATAATTTGCTGTGGACGGAATCAAGGGGACCTGGAGTATATCTACGAGGTTAAGACAGGCAACCTTACTTGTTAGGATTGAAATTATATTGTGTCTCGATAAAAACCTTACGATATAATAAGCATGCGGTACAACATGCAGCCTCTCAACACCCAAATCGTTCAAACATAAAATTTCAAGCTAACATCAGTGATAAAAATAAGCGAAAGTGATAAAAATAAGCATTCAATAATAGTACAAACAAAGATTATTGAAGAGTGCTATACAAATTGTGGTGTTATGTTTGGCATCGTCAGTCATGCAGGGGATCTATTGTATGGGATGAGAGTTTGAATTCATCATCCATATTTTATAAGATATGGATCCATTAACTTGAACAATCAACTGAATTTACTGTACATACCACTTACAATAATATCATACGGTATTCTTACTATGTTATCTTACAAAGAGGCAGTCAATTAGTCCAAAAAAACAAAGATTTCAAGGTGTGGAGTAAGCTTCGTAGGATCAACACATCCATTAATGTACATTCCATTTACAATACCAACAACCTTTTTATCTCATAGGTGTACTGTATTAACTGTTAACTTAAATTAAAGAGAGAGAGAGAGAGAGAGAGAGAGAGAGAGAGAGAGAGAAATGGGGCCTTACATCCACTGGTTCAAAATTATTTTAATACTTAGTTCAATTTAGAGCGAGAGAGCGAAATGGGGTTTAACATCCACTTGACACAAACTTTGTCATTTCATGACTAACATATGGTTTAATTTAGATAGAGAGAAATGGGGTTTGACGTCCACTTGACACAAACTAGGTCATTTCCCCACCAACATATGTTTGATTTTTATTTCAATAATTCGCTTGCGCTTAGGTGTCTTAAGCAGTGGGAGGAAACTGGAGGACCCGGAGAAAACCCACAAGGCTGGACCGACTAAACCATGCCAGTTCACTCAATGACAAACTTTATGTTACAGCGCGCACACACTAACCATTCGGACATCCCCCCCCCCCCCCGGTCTAATAAAGTATGAATTAATGAAATGGGGTTTAACGTCCTACTGTTAGGCAGTTAACCTGAGCTAATTGAAGACGGGCATACGCCATACATTGTGCTATGAGGGAAATTTTGCCCGGGCAGCTGCGCTACAGCCTACTCTTATATCGAATTCCAACTGCCAAGGGATCTTTTACGTGCACTCAAATGTGTACACGGGACCTCGGTTTTCCGTCCCATCTGAGCGACTAGGCAGCTGTCCTTGTCAGACCCTCCTTCTGCATCACTGACAAAGGGAAATCACATCGGAAATGGTCTATTAAAGACTGGCACATGTTATACAGTGTGCCATAATAAAAGAAGAATGTTTTCAGTTTAGAGAACCAACATCTTACTGATTAAACCGTCCGATCAGGCAGGTTTCCCCCGAGTTCTTCGGTTTCTTCCTGCAGTAATGATCGAAATCATTCACACGATCTGTGCCAAGAGCCAAATCAAAAACAGGCCTCAGGCCTAATTTGCTACCCTTGTAAAATGACAAGATTATTATTATTATTATTATTATAAACCACATTACATCTCCACCTTTTTTTATATGATTTTATGAAATATATTATATTCTATATCTTCAGTCTATTGGATGACCTATACTTTTATAAATATTAAATTTTCCTGTAAAGAAGGGTAACCTGTTCTATTTCATATACCAATATATCTGATGTCACCTCTTACACCTTCCAGGAGATTTACGAGCACCAGAGATTTTTTTTAGGCGACAGGGAGATCATGTATGGCACATATTGAGACTTCCCTTATTAACTAATTAAGAGGAGCGGAGATTTTTTTTAGGCGACAGGGAGATCATTTATGGCACATATTGAGACTTCCCTTATTAACTAATTAAGAGGAGCGGAGATTTTTTTTAGGCGACAGGGAGATCATGTATGGCACATATTGAGACTTCCCTTATTAACTAATTAAGAGGAGCGGAGATTTTTTTTAGGCGACAGGGAGATCATTTATGGCACATATTGAGACTTCCCTTATTAACTAATTAAGAGGAGCGGAGATTTTTTTTAGGCGACAGGGAGATCATGTATGGCACATATTGAGACTTCCCTTATTAACTAATTAAGAGGAGCGGAGATTTTTTTTAGGCGACAGGGAGATCATTTATGGCACATATTGAGACTTCCCTTATTAACTAATTTAATCAATTTTCTACATGAAGTAAGGTAGGTAGTCCCTGGAGCATTGCCTAACATGATTAAACAAAGTCATCATCTTTCACGACCAGATACATAAAAAATATCAATATTTTGACCTTTAGACTACAAATTACTAGCGCGATATTTAACATTTTTCTCCTCCGACATTTCTTATTGTTATAGCTACAAATCTCTTTGTCTCTGGGACAGTTATATAAGTGCATTGAAAACGGCACCAATTAATTTCAAGGACAATTTTATTAAATTGCAACATGCTTAACGCAAAAACATGTGAGATTTAAAACAGTCATAACTTTGCACATAATAAAATAATTTGAATTAAATTTTCATTTTATTACTCTTTCGCTATCAACTTTTGATCTATTAAAGCCAGAACTACCATCTGAGAGGCAGAGAGAGAAATGGGGTTTAACGTCCACTCAACACACACAAGGTCATTTTGGGACTTACATATGGTTCAATTTTATTTCAATAATTTTTTTGCGCGTAGGGGTCTTTAGCAGTAGGAGGAAATTGGAGGACACTGAGAAAACCCACGATGTTAGATACACGACCCTACTCCTTGTCATGTACAACTGGGGATGCATCAAAACAGAGTGTTACCATCGAAAAACAGGCTTTCCTGAAGCTGCTTTAACTTGTGACAGGTATTGACTTTCTATTCTAGGTATAATAGAATTGATTTCATTGCTTCACAAGACGTAGAGTTCATGGAGCACAATCCTTCTTCTGATTTGACTCGCTACAGGCTTCTCGGGAAGTCAATAGAAAAATAAATATTGTGCTATACAAGATAGCTCATCTAGACCACTTGCCAACTTGAGACATTTTTCAAGGATTTCCCCAGGCCCAAATCAACGTTCCATTTGAAAAATTACAATAGGAAATGAATGAGAAATCCATACAACTGTCTGGCATCTCTCGAAACTTAAAGTTACATTATTCAAGATATAGATAAGAACTAGCCATTCTTGCTATACTAGTTCGAAAGTAGGTGGTGTAAAATGAATAATTTGAAACTTTCATTCAAATTACTCTATTGCAAACGAAGATATTGGCATTTGAAGATTTGGCCGACCTGTGCAATAATTTCAATCACGGTTATGGTTGATCAAAGCTAAGACTAGAAGCGTCTTGGCGGGCCATATTTGATTTATCACTGAAACGTTTTAATCTGTTTAATATCGGAGCAATCTGATGCCATCCAAAGTTAATTAAGGCCTGGATCAGTTAATTAATGTCTAATTAATACTTTAGAAAACATTTCATGCCCAAATAAAGACCTGCAGATTTTCAAAGCGCGTCTTATACAATTTACAGACTTTTAGATTCACATTATTTTTCATTCGAAATTATTTATGATATTCTCATTTATTGAATTATCTAGATGATAATAGGCGGAAAGTGTAGTTTTGTCTCTCTCTTAAACAGGCTAGACAGTTCTCTTGACAGTGATAACTTAGCTCAGAATGAAATAATTTGAATGAAATTTTACATTTATCTTTTTTGGAGCTATCACAGCAAGAATGGCAAGCTTTTATCTAAATCTTAAATAATGTATCTTTAATATATTCCCCTGGCGGCTCCTTTTATCAGACACAAATATCATCAGTCTTTCCAAATACATTATACCTTGACAGTAATGGGGATCAAAAATGGCACCAGACTAGCTAATCCTATTAAAATGACATTCTTCAAATGTTTGAGAAACTTAACCACCGAAATAGCCATGAATTTAACTTCTATGTCAATTAAATTCCAAGGCACCAATTTATTTCCTGATACATTCATAGACAAGTTTGTTTTGTTGATATCAAGATGGATTCCTCATATTTAGTTGTAAACAGCAAATAGAAATGAAATGGGGTTTAAGGTCCTACTGGGCTATTAGAATTGAAATAGGGTTTAAGGTCCTACTGGGCTATTAGAAATGAAATGGGGTTTAAGGTCCTACTGGGCTATTAGAAATGAAATGGGGTTTAAGGTCCTACTGGGCTATTAGAAATGAAATGGGGTTTAAGGTCCTACTTTGCTATTAGAAATGAAATGGGGTTTAAAGTCCTACTGGGCTATTAGAAATGAAATAGGGTTTAAGGTCCTACTGGGCTATTAGAAATGAAATGGGGTTTAAGGTCCTACTGGGCTATTAGAAATGAAATGGGGTTTAAGGTCCTACTTTGCTATTAGAAATGAAATGGGGTTTAAAGTCCTACTGGGCTATTAGAAATGAAATGGGGTTTAAGGTCCTACTGGGCTATTAGAAATGAAATGGGGGTTTAAGGTCCTACTGGGCTAATGAAGACGGACATTAGGGTATACAGTGTCAATGACGGTAATTCTGTTCTGTGAGTTACTGTCTACATTTTTTTTTATCGAATTCGAACTATCAAGGCTTCTTTTACGTGCATCCCAGGGTATACATGGGACATCAGTTTTTCGTGCCATCCGAACAACAAGACTCTGTCCTTGCCAGACTTTCAACCAAGGGGAACCCACTGGAAAATCACAGGCAACTAACACAAACACCTGTATAAAGCGGGTGAGAGGGGTTTAATATAGGTTATGCCTGTTCCCCAATCCATATTCAGATACAAATCTGAATAAAATATTGCTTATAAAAAAACCAAAAAAATCCAGACAACCTGGCTAGTGAACCAGTGCTTCAATCCATGAAAGCTAATAAAACAAAACATAATGGATCATCATGCAATAAAAAAAACATGCACCATATTATAAAAAGATACCACTTAAAAAATCTGTCTATAAATTCTACTTAATGCTAATATCTACATCTAAATCTAATTCTAACAAAATGAATAAATCTAATTTAAGCCAACTTTATTTATCCTGGTATCGAAAATCTAAAAGCTTTTACTAGTTGTATCAAGAACATCTATTTGATTATATGATATGTTCTTTTTTATGATATTAGATGTCAATTTAATTATGTTTATATAACTGAACTGATAGGCCAAATATTTGTGTTCGATACTTTTTCAGACAATTTTGTTCAATAAACTTTTACATTTTCAATTTAATTATGTTTATATAACTGAAATGATAGGCCAAATATTTGTGTTCAATAATTTTTCAGACAATTTTGTTCAATAAGCTTTGACATTTTTAATTGATTGGGCTACAGAAAATCAAATCATTGCAACACGAACTATTAGACCGGGAGTAAATCCAGCTGAAAAGTGTACTAATTTTCTCCTATATGGTATCAAGCATGTATATTTGGTATCATCAAAATGTAAGTCTGCTGGGTTTCCTGGTGGTGGGTGTGGTATTCCACACTCAAAATGCCATGCCCCTCAACTAGTCTAGATTAGCCCAAAAGTATACCACATGAAATTCGCGAATACCATATATACATGGTTTGATACTTTAACGGAGAAAATTGGTGCACTTTTCAGCTAGCTTAACCCCCTGGGCTTCCGCACTATATATCTAAAGTCTCTTATATTTTCATTTGAGGTAGAGAGAGAGAAACAGGGTTTAATGTCCGCTCGACACAAACTTGCTCATTTCGGGACTAATATATGGTTTAATTTTATTTCAATAATTCCCGAGAGAGAAATGGGGTTTAACGACCACTCGACATAAACTAGGTCATTTTGGGACTGACATATGATTTTCAATTATATTTCAATAATTTACTTTGCAGTAGGCTTCTTTTAGCAGTGGGGGGACCTGGAGAAAACCCATGAGGTTGGACAGGCGACCCTACTCCTTGCCACGTACAACAGGGGATTCCTTGATACAAGAAAGGCCTGAAACCTCAATAAGGATTGAATGCTACTATATCTTTTAACATAGATAGTGTGATGTTTATAAGTGCGGCACTCTAAACCACTAGGTCATCCCAACCCAGTCCTTGATACAAGAAAGTGCCGAAACCTCACTAAGGATTGAATGCTACTATATCTTTTAACATAGATAGTGTGATGTTTATAAGCACGGCACTCTAGACCACTAGGCCATCCCAAACCTCACTAAGGATTGAATGCTACTATATCTTTTAACATAGATAGATAGCGTGATGTAAGAACTGTGTTTTTGTCTAGCCAACAACAATAGCGACAACGACCAGTAAAGATAGGGAAAGAAGATTCCAAATAAAATCAATATCAATGATTAAACCTATTCATTCTATTCTATTTGTCCATTTATCATAATTCTAGCATAATGGATATAGATGTTATTTATAGAAAATATTTCACACCTAATGTATCGATTTATAGAGAGAGAGAAATGAGGCTTAACGTCCACTCAACACAACTAGGTCTTTTCGGGACTAACACATGGTTTAATTTTATTTCAATAATTTGCTTGCGCGTAGGGGTCTTTAGCAGTGGGAGGAAACCGGAGTGCCCGGAGAAAACCCACAAGGTTGAGAAGGCGCCCCTATCTCCATGCCACATACGCTCACACCAGGGCTCGAAGGGCAGCTAGAAGTCGAAGAGCGGCACTCTAAACCACTAGGCCATCCCACCCCCCACCTCCATCACTTAAATATTTTTCACAACAAGTAAATCAATTCATGTTATGTAAATCTTTAAGTGTGAATTATATTCTATAAATGATGTATAGCAGGAGAGAAAGGGAAAAATGGGGTTTAACAGCCACTCGACACAAACTAGGTCATTTCTTGACTAACATATTCAATAATACGCAAGCGCATAGGGTTCTTCAGCAGTTGGAGGAAACCGGAGGACCAAGAAATCCCCACAAGGTTGAACAGGTGACCCTACTCATTGCCACGTACAACCGGGGAATGGAAACCAGTTGACTCAATGACAGACCATATGATACAGCAAGCACATGCTAACCAATTGAGGCCATATGATACAGCACGCACATGCTAACCATTCGGCCATGCAACCCCTCTATAAATCCATGTATTAGGTCTGAGTTAATGTTTGGTCCAACCTTATTTTAATAATTCGTTTGCACATCAAGCAATGAGAGAAAACAGGAGGACCCCATCTTTACGGACACAAATCTGTCGTCAATAACTATAATCGTGTCATTTTACAAGGGTAGCAAATTAGGCCTGAGTCCTTTTTCCAATTTAGCCCTTGGCACAGATTGTGCGAATGATTTCGATCATTACTGCAGGAAGAAACCAAAGAACTCGGAGGAAACCTGCCTGATCAGACTGGAGACCAAATATCCCTCTCACTTACAACGATAAAGTTCTTGCCCTGAGCTGGGATTGAACCCTCGTTGCATTGGTGAGAAGCCGCCTCTCTATCGCCACGGCTATCCGACTATAATCTATCTACAACTAGTTGATTGGAACTAATCTAATCTATTTATAATTGATACATTCTCTTACAATAATCTACTAATTATCTATCTACATACGCAAGTACATACGTAAATTGTAAGCCATGTGAACTTCCCCAATAATTTTGAGGTATCAAAAGTTCTAAAGTTAGTATAAGCCTACCCTGCCTATCAGTAATTCTAAAGTTAGTATAAGCCTACCCTGCCTGTGATATTAATAGCTATATATAACTTATTTGGGCAATAACAATTTTTGTTAATAGTTGGAAAGCTAAGCCTAAGCCTGAGTTTTGCCTACTAGTGAAATAATTTCAATTCAACACACCCTTTCTTTACGAGACTGAAAACCACGGAAACTGGCTTGAATTTTAAGAGCAGCTTTATCCAGATCTGGATCTGTGAGATCGATATCAGCTAATTCATCAGCCTCTGTCATCGTGTCGCCACCCTAAGAATTTAACAAATGAATGAATGAAATGGGGTTTAACGTCCTACGCTTAAGCACCTAACCTGGGCTAATTGAAGGAAATTTTGTCCGGGCAGCAACTGAATTCCAACTGCCAAGGGCTCTTTTACGTGCACGCCAATGTGTACCATCCTAACAACTAGGCAGATGTCCTTGTCAGGCCCTCCTTCTGCATCACTGACAAGGGGAAATCACGCCGGAAAATCGAGATGAATTTTCTCGACCAATGCAGGGATCGAACACCCGACCTCCAGGCTAGCGAACCAGCGCCTTATCCACTTAGCCACCGTGATCCCCCTTAACAAATGATCTTTGACTACAGTATCAGAATTTTTAAACTTGGAGATAATAGTATTTTTGGAGGTATGCTTATTTTTCTGGGGTATTAATTGGTTTTAGCGGTTATTTTAAATATCAAATCTATATTAACGAATACCATTATGCTATGAAGACTTGTAATACGTCTAGCGTTTCCCTAAGTAGAAAGCAATAAATACTGTCTTAACATAATGCAACATAGACAATCTTGAATTCTCACGTCCGTGAATTATATATCCCGATATATATATATTTATATCGTTCTTTCAGAATCTATATTTTGGGGGTTTTTTGTTTTATTTTGCAAGTTTCTCCTCCATTTTGATTCTCATACTATACTAACCTTTGCGGCGTTTAATTCCTTGCGAGATCTGTGTCCTTTAAATCCTGCTTGTATTTTTAAGGCAGCTTTGTTGACTTCTGGATCAGTCAAATCGATGTCGATTTCTTCTTCAGTCTGTTAAAATTAAATTGCACACAACAAATTGGTTAATTGGGTTAGTAGTTTTTAACGAAAACAATTTTTAAAAAAAACCCTCCAATTTTAGTAGTATTAGGTAACACAGAATTGAATATCAGAGGCATTCTTTTAAAACCCCCAGAATCAAGTAGTATTCCAAATAGTCCTACAGTGTCTTTTAAGAACATAAATGTTTGATCATCAGTAAATAATAAACTATGCATGAACACTTTCTGGGGTAAAATCAATAAGTCTTTTTTTATACCAGTATCTTAATTAAACTGCTGTATTAAATTCATAAACAAATCCTTTTGCACAAAATTTCAAATTGAAATCATTGTTAATAAAATAACTCCTTTTTTCTCCTTGTAATGGCGTTATTTTATCATTGATGAAAACATCTATAACAAAAACAGTAATAAAATAAAACAATTTGATAATGAAAATATAACTATTAACAATAACAAACAAGTCTTCAACTTCCAATCAAAACACTTCCCAATTAAAGGCAACACCAACAATTTGATAATGAAAATATAACTATTAACAATAACAAACAAATCTTCAACTTCCAATCAAAAGTATTAAAACACAACTCTACAACTCTAAACACTTCCCAATTTAAGGCAACACCAACAATTTGATAATGAAAATATAACTTTTAACAATAACAAACAAATCTTCAAAAGTATTAAAAAACAAACTGCTTCAACTCTAAACAGTTCCCAATTTAATGCAACACCAACAGTCTTACCTTCAACCACTAATGCAAACAAAAATTTAAAAATTTCATGCCGAGACAAATTGAAAACTAGTTAAAAAATACCAACTAAGACAAATTGAAAACAAGTTAAAAATACCAACTAAGACAAATTGAAAACAAGTTAAAAATACCAACTAAGACAAATTGAAAACAAGTTAAAAATACCAACTAAGACAAATTGAAAACAAGTTAAAAAATACCAACTAAGACAAATTGAAAACAAGTTAAAAATACCAACTTAAGACAAACCTCTGTATGTTTTAACATCAACAACCTTTCTGTTGACTTAACACAGGAGCCTACCGACAATTTATTGTACCAAATCAACCCAAACAATTTCATAATACTTTTCCAAGACATCCTAGATTTCATGGTCTGCTATTCAATTTATCATAAAATGAATGAATGAATGAAATGGTGTTTAACGTCATACGCTTCTGCATCTAACTCATAGGCCAATTGAAGACAAATCGTAAAAAGAAGAACCTCCTCAAAATTGTTTTTTAATTTAAATATTTTATTGAATTTGAGTTAAGTTTACATTAAACACAATAACATGTTCTGTGTCTCTAAATAAATTTAATAAGCAGCCTCTAACAATTAAAAAGTCTAAATCTAATGACCTATTTACAATAACATTTTGTTTACTAATTATTTAAATATTTATTAAATAGGATAAAAGCTTATTTATTGAATTTCAATCATTAATTATTTCGCATATAAGTTAACAATTCAGACCACCAAAACATTCCAGTTTCAACACAAGATACTCTCGTAATTTATTGAATTCCTATTTAAAATAAATTATTTCCCAAGTGAATTAACATTTTAACACTTCAAAAAGCAAACTCAAAAACATTTTTAATTATTTCTTCATTTTCATGGATTTAAATTTTGCTTGTATTTTCATGGTTGCAGCCTGAACTTCGGGATCTTCAAGATCTATATCAATTTCTTCTTCTTCCTCTGGGGCTGAAGGTGCTGAAGATGCTACTTCAGGGACTGGTGTTTCTGCAGCATCATGCTGTTTTAATCAATATTAATATTAATAATGTTCAGTAAAATGAAAAAGCCAAGGCAGGGATGGACCGAGCAGGAATCTGTGGGTATGGTAGGCATTGTATGACAAAGTGATGATAAGTGATGTCGACAGGGCCCTTAAAAAAGTTAATATTCTTACACACATGTAGTTTTTTGTGACACCTTTTTAGTCTTTAATTGACATTGTTTCAATGAAATGGAACAGCTAAGGCAGCGATGGACCGGTAAAGGACGTCTTGAGAAATTAATGTTCTAGTATACTTTGGTCTAGGAACTACACCGTTTTTGATGAATGGTAGCCTTACGCAAAAATTTGTGCATTAGCATCAACACCGGGATTTACTTTAGAAAGCACCATTTAGAATCAGGTTTTTAACAAAATTACTAGCCTCAGGGGAAGGCGATCCCCAGTTCATCCCTGATCCAAGGATAAAGAACATACTTTAAATGTCTGCCCTACACACTATATTCGTCCCTGATGAGTGATATCTTTCATTGTTAAGGACAAAAATCTAAAGGGCAAAATTAATGATGTCCAGACGAAGCATCAATTCCAAACTATAGAAGTAATTTCAAACTTCTCGTAAAATCACACAATGTTCCCCCCTAAGATTTAAAAAGACCTCAAAATATAGAAAAGAGCATTCATCAAACCAATTCCTAAAACAGCTTTACAATTTTTTGTATAAAAGAACCTCTAAAGACGTCCATTTGCTAGTATGGGTAAATTCAGACCACATCCCCTAAAATACGTTCTGAAACAAAATCTCTGAGGAAATTAAATTATTAGCTTAGGTAAAGTTAGACCATATCCAAACAAAAGTGTGTTATTCGAATGACCGTCTCTGGTTTGGCCTTGTTAACACGTTGGCTGCCGACCCTAGTTTGAAGTGTCGTCACACATGCCGACCATTTCCAGTATTAACTCATATGCCAGCATACGACTTGTAATGCGGGACTTGCTAATTGTCATTTTTACCGGATGTTCTTTTTCAGTGCCGAATCATAAACTACGGTCCATCACCATTGCCGTGAATTTATATTATTATACCAAGTCAATAATTTTTACTACGAGTATACTCGTAGCGGCACAGGCGCGATAACCATGACTACGAGTATACCCAGTCGGCAGTCAACGTTTTAAGGAAATAAAGCCGTTGGTCAAGTCCAGAAATTGTTAGTCTTGTACATACCTTAGACTGTGTATCCTGAACTTCTTTTCGGGCCTTGAAACCCTTGAACCCTGCTTGTATTTTAACGGCAGCTTTTTCTACTTCAGGGTCAGTGAGGTCAATATCTACTTCCTCTTCTTCAGTGTTCTGTGAAGCAGCAAGACGAGCTTCAATTTCTTTCTGACGTCTTTCATATTCTTCAGGATGTCTGTTACAAATAATACGATTTATTTTTGCAATTTAGTTATTTGAAAACAGTAAAATTAAAACTACCAAGTATGAGGAATCTATAGTCTATTCAAGCCTGGAAATAAGGCACCTGTCACTGACAATGTCAGGCACATATTCAGGCTTTGTCAGGCACCAAACCTCTGGTGCCTGTCATTTTGTCAGGCACTGATTTGTCTTTTTTATTGATACTATTAATACATGTCCGACACTATGTTGAAAATGTCAGGTGCTATTACATTAGTGCCGGACATTTTGCATCTAAAACCGTTATTTCCAGGCCTGAGTCTATTTTAACATTAGTGACAGTCGTTTGTCTGTTCAGGGTTGGCTGTTGCTGTTCCAATGCTGAAATTTGGTGTATTTGATTAGCTTGGATTGGGGCGTTGGCCCACTGCTTCCGTTTCGAGGTTATAGGTACAACAAGCACAGCTCTGAGTCATGCGGTAGTTCTCTAATTTGATAAGCATGTTCACGAATTTGAAATATAACTCTTTATAAAGCTATGGCTGTTTTAATGTATCAAATACATCAATAAAAAAACTATGTGCAAAGCTTTGTATTTCTGGATCATTTAAACAGTGATCGAAAGTTGATTAAATTCTTAACTTAAACTTAAGAATGTTTTGTGAACTCGGGGCTTGGTGGTGACTCCAGAATTGATATCCATAATTCAGGTTTGTCTGTCGTTGTACCGTAAATTAATGGGGAAGTTATATCCTGTATAAATCTGCGATTAATTGCAAGTTGAGCCAAGCCAAGCAATAGTATAAAACTATGGTTTTAACAACTCAAAATCTCGATATTTGCATTAAATTTTCATTATGATATAGCGCGCATGCGAACCATGCGTCCTTTCACACACCCCCCCCCAAGAGAATAAAGATGTTGTTGATATAGAGGAGGCTGGAGAAGGAATATACCGTTACTATAGATACTAGTGGTGGGACGATACATCAATACGTATTGGTACCGCGATATAGAGCCATAGCATAGAGAGAGAGAAATGGGGTTTAACATCCACTCAACAAAACTAGGTCATTTCGGGACTAATTGACATGCGCATAGGGGTCTTTAGCAGAGGGAGGAAACCGGAGTGCCCCTATCTCCATGCCACATACGCTCACACCAGGGCTCGAAACCACAGACGCAAGCCAGAGGTGACGGCCAGCTAGAGGTCGAAGCGCGGCACTCTAGACCACTAGGCCATCCCAACCCCCTCTATTACTAGTATAGATACAGTATTTTTTATTACAAAACTTACATTTTCTGTAAAACTTCCTGTCTGTCTTGGTAACCACGGAAGCCAGCTTGTATCCTGACAGCCGCCTGTTCTTCCTCCATGGTTAGAACTTCCTTGGATGCCTGATGTTTACGAACCTCTGTTTGTATCTTTAAAGCTGCATCTTGTTGTTGGGGATCACCAGCATCAACTGTGGGGTTCTGAAGAGACAGAGAGAGAAATGAGGTTTAAGGTCCACTCAACACAACTAGATAATTTCTGGACTTGCGCGTCGGGGTCTTTAGCAGTGGGAGGAAACCGGAGTGCCCGCAGGAAACCCACGAGGTTGAGAAGATCTCCATGCGACATAAGCTCACACTAGGGCTCGAAACCACAGCTGCAAGCTGAGGTGGCCGGCCAGCTAGAGGTCGAAGCACGGCACTCTAGACCACTAGGCCATCCCAACCCCCCGGGTTCTGAAGAACATGAAAGGAAATGTGGTTAAAATGAATTGTGGGTAAAATGAAATGTTCTGTTCCTAAACTGGGCTAATGATAGGGGAGGGCAAATGGAGGTCGAATTTAGGCAACAAGTGTTTTCTAAGGCCATTTTGGCTGCTGAATCTGAATCCGATGCGATTTTCTGTGACGTCATTTAAGGCTTGTTTCAGTGGTTTTTAAAATGGCAACCCAAAAAATGACTTTTTTTTCTCATAAAAGCAAGACAATATTGGAACTAGTTGTCCAATATGTTAAAATATATGTTTTCACGACCGTTGATTCTAAAATTGCACTCCCATTCATTATTTGATAGCATCCTATATATCGATATGAGGGTAATAACTGAAAAAAAGTCACTTTGAAAATGGCCATGGAACCAGCTCAAAATGACGTCACAGCACAAAAATTTCACCAGATTCGGATTCAGCAGCCAAAATCGCCTTAGAAATAACTCGTTCCCAAAATTCGACCTCCATTTGCCCACCCCTACTAATGAAGACTGTGAAATGTGGTTAAATCGATATTCTTTTCTGCACAGACATACACCATTATACTGCAGCCTTTTCTCATATTGAATTCCAACTGTCAAAGTTTTTGTAACGTGCACACCAATATGTACACGGGACCTTAGACATTTGGCCGATCCAATGACTAGGGGCTATCCTTGCCCTGCCTCTCTTCCAGCAACCCTGACACAGGGATCGAACCTCGGACCTCTAGGTTACTGTGGCTCTACGGTTGTGAAGAAAGCAAAACACTGGGGGAATAAGGAGATATGATGTCAAGAGTCTGAACGGGTGGGGGGGGGGGTCTATTTGGAAATGCTGGTTATTGCTCAAACCTATGCTAATAGCAAAGTAAAATATGGCGGTTGTATTTGAGAGAGAGTATTTCAAAAGTTGAAAGAGATTCTTCTTTAAACAACATTTCTTTGCTAATGTTGCAAATTTAATCTTAACTGCAAAATGACCTCTATTTTTAAAAGAAAGATAGTTTGGTTCCTGTCATTTTGTCAGGCTGAGGTTTGGTTTACCTCCTTTGTCTGGTACAATATCAAAAAGATCAAGTAAAAACATCAAGTACTACTCGAAGAAAAAACGCCTGACATTGTAAGAAGAGATGTGTCAAATAACTTTCTAATTTACTTCAAAAGGAATCAGATTCTCTGGAAATTAACAATTTCTTTGAATCTTCAATTATACATTCCCTGACATTTTCAACCGTGGATAAACAGGTTTTTTTTATAATATATCAGATGACATTTTCCATCCGAGTTTCTGATACAGCAAACATGGCATTACCGGTACTTTAATGTGTAGTGGAAATAAAAAAGAAAGTGAATTATAAATTGAAATAAAATAGAACCATGCATTAGTCCCTGTAGCCTTGCCCTTGATTCTCATTGTTACCACGGTCACGATATTTAACAAAGTCTTGATTATCCATTTTTGCATTTAATCATTTATGGGCGTTGAACAGCAGATCTGATTCAAATCCAATGAAAATCGGACACATAAGATGGCATCAAGAGTTGCCTATGATCTGGGTAAGTTAATTAATGTCTTATTAATTAATAGTTTATATAACCTTTTAGGTCTAAAGAAACGGTTCATTCTCACCCAGCTCAAAACTTAAATAATCATGTTAGCGTGACTAAGGTGTTAATCGGAATTTCTATAGAAGGATTAGCTGTAGTCTGTTTCACATTGGGCACTGTTTATTTCATTAGGTTAAATCCAATACATGTAGTAAAACATGTTTATTTTAACACTTTTAATGTAAATGGAAAAACTTAATATAAAAAATAAATAACTAAATAGCCCTATGAAATGAGCATCAACATTAAAAATATATATTTCATATGGGCAAGTAAACTACTATTTCACATGACACTTATTAAACACAGTTCACATGACACTAATATTAAACGGTTAATCCATATCTAATTAGGTGAAAACATTTCAGCTACAGACCATAATCCCCTAGCCCTAAACCCTTAATCCCCTTAATCAATATTTTGAGCTGGATGAGAACACCCTAAAGAAACACCTGCAATAGGCAGATTTAGCCCCTGCATAATGTATGTTTAAATAAAGCAGTTTTTATTTCAATTCAATAAAAAAAAAAGTTATTTAGATGAGATAACATTTCTTTTTTATCGTTTCAAATCTACTTATTTCAGGTTGTCCTAGAATATCTGAGAAAGCGTCCTACCTTAAACGAGTCGTTGTTGTAGAATCTGTCCTCAAGTTTAACTCCATGAACAGCGGGATCGTGTCCGGTCTCTGTAAATAGATAGACATTAACATATTGATAAATCACAGGATATACTTAATCACGAGCCATTCAAGCAACACTCTCATCAATATTATATCAAGGACTTGAGTTTAAAGAGAGAGAGAGAGAGAGAGGCGTCCACTCAACACAAACATGGTAATTTCGGGACTAACATATGGTTTAGTTTTATTTCAATAATTCGCTTGCGCGTAGGGGTCTTTGTCTTTATCAGTGGGAGGAAACCGGAGGACCCGGAGAACACCCACAAGGTTGGACAGGTGACCCTATATTTGAGTTTAAAGGGCCATATCGGTGATGAGGGGTAGAAGGATGTTAAGGCTTTGCAAGTTTTTTTTTGTAGTTTTCACTAACCATTATTAAAGGAGCAATCTCTCATCAATGTAAGAGAAATTGACGTTGGGGCTTTGAAAAGGGATTTGTGGTTTTCATTGGATGGTAAAAATTTCAAATATGCAATAGAAGTCTGATGAGAGGTTAAAATCCCATCTGGTGGGAACAAGATGAAATTTGTAAAAGTATTATTGACTGTATTCTTTATAAATATACAACTGAGATATGTGTACTGTGTAATATACGACTGTGAGATATGTACTGTGTAATATAGGACTGCGATATGTACTGTGTAATATATGACTGTGAGATATGTGTACTGTGTAATATACGACTGAGATATGTACTGTGTAATATATGACTGCGATATGTACTGTGTAATATATGACTGCGATATGTACTGTGTAATATACGACTAAGATATGTAATGTGTAATATACGACTGTGAGATATGTACTGTGTAATATAGGACTGCGATATGTACTGTGTAATATATGACTGTGAGATATGTGTACTGTGTAATATACGACTGAGATATGTACTGTGTAATATATGACTGCGATATGTACTGTGTAATATATGACTGCGATATGTACTGTGTAATATACGACTAAGATATGTAATGTGTAATATACGACTGTGAGATATGTACTGTGTTATATACGACTGTGAGATATGTACTGTGTAATATACGACTAAGATATGTACTGTGTTATATACGACTGAGATATGTGTACTGTGTAATTTACGACTGTGAGATATGTACTGTGTAATATACGACTAAGATATGTAATGTGTAATATACGACTGTGAGATATGTGTACTGTGTAATATATGACTGAGATATGTGTACTGTGTAATATACGACTGTGAGATATGTACTGTGCAATATACGACTGTGAGATATGTACTGTGTAATATATGACTGAGATATATGTACTGTGTAATATACGACTGTGAGATATGTACTGTGTAATATATATATATACAACTGTGAGATATGTACAGAGTAATATACGACTGAGATATTTATCGCCAAAGTTATCCCATAATTTTATTGCAAATCGCGAATTTGGCGACCGACAGTGTGAGCCCTGAGTAGATATATGTTATTTTGTTTAAATGTATACATATATTTATGCTGTTACTTAATTATCATCTTGTATATATGTATTGGGATTTTTGATGCAGGAATTTGATAGAAGATGTGGTCACTTTAAGAGATTGTGGAGGAGGGGGTGATGATAGATTGTGTTAATTACGGGAATGTCTGTCAACATATAGATTAACATCATATCTAATGGAACCCCGATATTGATCCAAGGTCAATGCCATTTTCTTCAAACTATAATGAGACAGGACACAGTAATGGGGTTCAATATTTTGTCGTGTTCACAAGAGATCTATCTTCAGGTATAGCTATCAGTCCATGTAAATAGTAAGCAGTGCTAATGAGGAAATACGAGTCTAGCCGTTACCCTAAAATATCGGAGCTTCATTTGATATGATCTATCTTCAGGTACAGCTATCATTCCATTTGAATAGTAAGCAGTGCTGATGAGGAAATACGAGTCTAGCCATTTCCCTAAAATAATTTAAAACTATTCACTCAGACTAATTAACAATGATTATGTTCTAAAATTGAATAATAAGCAGAGCTAGAGGGAGGAAATCGTCTGGAAGTTTTCCCCGAAAATAAATCAGTCACTTTTGTCTTCCAGACTAATTAAATATAATATGTACATGTATAAATAGGTTCCCAAAATCAATCAACCAGTTCAATCTCTTCACATACCCATTTGAAATTCTCCTGAACATTATTTAGTACTAGATACGTGCTCATGTATTCTTAGTATTCGTCATTTATTTACATGTGGAAAGGAAATTTCATTTCTAGAAGCAGTTTCCAGCTTACAAATCTGGATAGTACAGACTTACGCCGTTTTTAATATCTTAAATCACTGTCCAAATCAGTTTTAGGGAAGAACCCAGATTTAACAAAGGACTATCATGTTACTGTCCTTAAGTGATAGATTTAAGCGAACCTTAAATCACTGTCCAAAGTCTTAGGGAAGAACCCAGATTAAAAAGGGGACTGTCATCATATTACTGTACTTAAGTGATAGATTTAATTGAACATGAAGAAAAGATACACTCCCTCAAAAGTTCAAGTATCAGAAGCCAATCCAGCAATGGTCAGAGAGGGATTTCTCGGGCCATTGCTTATAATAATAATAATAATCGCATCATTTTACAAGGGTAGCAAATTAGGCCTGAGGCCTTTTTCCAATTTGGCCCCTGGCACAGATAGTGCGAATGATTTCGATCATTATTGCAGCAAGAAACCGAAGAACTCGAAGAACTCAGGGGAAACCTGCCTGATCGGACGGGAGATCGAATATCCCTCCCACTTACAACGATAAAGTTCATGCCCTGCGCTGGGATTGAGCCCTCGTTGCATTGGTGAGAAGCCGCCTCTCTATCGCCACGGCTATCCGACCAGCTTAAGGAAGATGCTCTAAACACAGATCTCCAGTCACATGTAAATCACCTGGTCAAAAAATAAACAATCAGTTAATCTTGATGGTAGGTATATTTAATTACAGAGATTAGAAGTAAACCTTAGATTAATCAATCACAGAGTTTCACCTGTCATGATAACTGACAGGTGACGGACAGTTGCTTTATCTCGTTTGGAATCTAGCCTTCCATGTTCCTGAATAACAGACGTAGATAATTTTATTTGTTGCTGTAAAATATTTAATACTCTCATGAATCAATGAAAGGAGACACTATCAACTATCAAATCATATTAAGCAATAAAATAATTGTATTTTTGTCATATTTAGGAATAAAATAATTGTATTTTTGTCATATTTAGCAATAAAATATTTGTACTTTTGTCACATTTAGCAATAAAATATTTCTATTTTTGTCATATTTAGCAATAAAATAATTGTATTTTTGTCATATTTAGCAATAAAATATTTGTATTTTTGTCATTTCTTCTGATTCTGTATTAAACTACTGAAATGAAACTGTATATTCTTAGAACTGTATACTTTTTTTTACAATTGTTTTTATTAGAAGAAAAAGCCTGGGATGTTAAATCTAATTTCATTTATGTTTTTAATGTTTCCAAGGTCAAGTATAATAGAATAGAAATATGTAATGTACGGAACAAGATTTATTGTTGAGATTTAGTACAAAAAATATGTAATGTCATAGAAATATGTAATGTCATAGAAATATGTTATGTCATAGAAATATGTTATGTCATAGAAATATGTTATGTCATAGAAATATGTTATGTCATAGAAATATGTAAGTTCATATAGGATAGATAATTTAATAAAATAAAAGTATGTTATGTAATATATTATGGAATAATTTAATTTAAATAGAATAAAAATATGTAATATACAGAAGATTTATTCATTGCTAATGTAATATTAATCAACATAAAATCTATTAAATATATATAATCTATCAAACAATATAAATTGGTTCTGGTTCTTATAACAATATATAAGTAATATTGTCAACTTATTTCTCTGTACAGCTGATATCGGGTTTCTAAACAGTTGTATTGGTACATGGGACCTCTTTTTTGGGGGGCTCGCAACGCTCTTGTCTGCCCTGGTTCTCCATCCTGCAACACTGACAAGTGAAATCAGCACTGGAAAATTGTTGTATTGGCATACAGGACATTGTTTCTTTCCTCCAATCCGAACGACTACACACAGTCCTTGCCAGCTTCTCCTTCATGCACCACGGAAAATTGTTGTATTGGCAAACAGGACCATCCGACTAAACACTGTCCTAACCAGGCCCTCCGTCATACACATACTCTTCCGGACACCGGTTACCACTGTTTGTCGTATATTTGGAACAGTCCATATGCTAATTACACTATTTTGTCTATAAGTTTTTTTTTAGGACTTCGAATTTTGTCTAATGGTTTGGATTGTTCGTACTTGGTTTTTTTTTATTTATTACAACAGAAATTTTTTATATTGGTATATTAACGGAGCTTGTAAGAATATCCGACACGCTATATATATACTGTCGTTATTCAATAGAAGACATCAATATCAGCCACAGCCACACTACTAATAAAACTATATTGTCTAATATCAATCAATATTTTTATCAATAACAATACAATGTTCAATTTATAATATCACTTTTATATGATAATTGATACCAGAGATACAATTTTTTAATTTCCTCTATAAAACATAAGTACATTTAGCCTGCATACCCTGCATCTCCACCATGTTGTGTTGGGGTTTTCTATTCTAGGATTGTCCTGGATTGGTTTTTATTTATTAAGAGTCCATCATATGATACCAGTGAAACAATACTTTAATTTCCTCTTTAAAAAATATGTACATTCAGCATGCATGTACGAATAAAATTTGACTGTATTTGTATTATAATTGATACCAGAGATACAATTCTTTAATTTCCTCTTAAAAACGTATGTACTGGTATAATACAAGCATGTATGGGAAGCCGATTTATTTAAGCCTTAGGCTTGTTTTTGTATCCTGCGAATAAAATATTGTTTTAAAAAAAATGTATGGCTACAAATATAAAGGAGTATTTGGTATAATAATGGATCTGTGTTTTATTATGTTTTATTATTTAATTAAAGTGCCACTAGGCAAGTTCTCGTTGAAAATTTCAGTCAACCTGCTTCACTCTCAACTAATTAAGATATTGAAAATTCAATAATAGGCCACCCTTGATCGTAATTAAAGTCAGTACGATAAAAAACAATGCATCGATTATCCATTTATATGTTAAATCAACCATCACAAAATGTATTCAAATCCATTAAATATCGCAGGCTAATGATGGCATCAAGAGTTGATTATAGTCTCGATAAGTTAATCAATGTCTAATTAATAATTAAGATAACATATAACAGGCCTTAAGAAAGACCTACAATAGGCAGAGTTAACTGTTGAATAATGTATGTTTAAGCAACCACGCATGGATAAAAATATTATATATAGGTAAGGAATATTCCAGATAACCATGGATCTATATTTCATGATTTAAAACTTACCATGGATGAATATTTGAGTGAATTATAGTATAAGTGAACGGATATTTGGTTTCAGTATTTATAAAACAGACTCTGTGTCATTACCACCTTGGTTCTGTTTTCTGAATCGTATTGATTCATACCAATATTCCATTGCCTTATGTTTCTAACTAGATTGTGCTATATGCCATTGTTATTCAATATTCTATTGAAACCTACAAGTTTATATAAAGAAGCTAAATCTCGATTCTTTCGCACCTAGAAATGAACACTAATCGGTCTCAATGCATATAATAATGTAATCTGAATCTGTATAAACTGATTTATATTCAATCGTTTAATTCCCTTTTTAGTGTAATTTCTATTTAGTTATGGTCGACAAAAAATGCGAAAAGTTCATAGTGAATTGCATTGCGTCTGGTTATTCCAATCAAATCAATATCAGTAGTAATTTCCTGTGTGATATGTTTAGTCTCATTCAATCGCATCATTATTTATATGTCAATCTTAAAATTTTCATTTTGTCTTAAATATTGGATATCAAACGCCCATCTTTTCACGATAAGATAACAACATCAATGTTGATTTAAATTGTTCAACATAATAAAAAATTTGAATGCACAGGAGTCTGCAGCAGACGATCCAGACAAAACCCACAATATTTGAAAGACAACCTTACTCCTTGTCACAGGGGAATCAAAACCAAGCCGTGTGTCTAAAAAAACGACCTTCCGATCTAAAGCACACACGTTGATCCATTTGAAAAACGAGCCCCCCCCCTCCCACACACAGTCTAAAAAAAAAGAGAGCATCAAGTCTCGGATGACTAAATTCTGCACAATCCAAGTTTTACTGGACATTTTTAGCCTTGTGTTGAAATAAAGTCAAAAAGTCGTCGCTTCAGAATCCACAATTAATTCGCAAGAATTTAAAATCCAGCTTCTAAAATATGAGAACATACTGCCGTAATATCATTCCAATTAGTTAAATTCATTTATTTTCGCTACAAACAGCCTACGCAAAATCAAAATAAGAAATGTAAAAGAATATTGTCCATGAAAAATTTATACCCAATAATCATTATGAGTTGTGATCATATGTTGATAAGCATCCCGCTTGTTTAAACAAATTATTTTTATTAGCCGGGTTTAGTTAATCCTATTTCATCCTTTGTTTACCCTTCCCCTACACAGGTCTACATTTATACCAGAAAAATTACTCTCGAAAGATGATTGGAAAACAGACAAAAACTTCAAAGAAAGTCTGTGATTTTTCAGATGAAAATTTCTGTTTTCGTTTTTGTGGAATGCAGAAGAAAATATAGTTCATTATGTTGCGTTTTAATGATGTTAGTTAAAAAAGATATGCTTAAACAAACAGTTGAAAAAATGAAAAAGAGGAATGAAAGAAAGCTATGTCGGTGTTAATTAAAGTATATTGCACTATGGAAAACTTAACAATACATAAAATATAGAATATACTTTGATCGTCAGTAGTTAGGATTGACGATCAAAGTCTATTCTATTTCTAACGTAACATTAGGTTTTCCATAGTGTAATTTCTATTTGTTTATGGTCGACGAAAAATGCAAAAATGCAAAAAAGTCCATACTGCATCTGTTTTTTCCAATCAATATCAATATCACTAGTATTTTCCTGTGGGATAGGTTTAGAATATACTTTGATCGTCAATCCGAACTACCAACTTACCATACGTATAGTTTAAGTTACAAAATAGATTAGTACATCTAGGAGGACCAAGTCGCTACACGAAATCCAAACCTGCGAACAAGGCACAAACAACACAGCTCAGATAAACCTGACAACACAAACCTGCAGACACTGTACAAACAACACAGCTCGGATAAACATCCAATTGGATACTTAAATGGAATGGAAATGGGTTTAACATGTCTTCACCACAATGCATCAGACATTTTCAGTCATGGGTTACATGAATGACCGATATGTTGACGAGACAATTCCATTTCAGTCCATTTCTCAGAATGTTTAACTCCATTTTATTTAATTTAATTTCATTCCATTCCTGTGTGTTAAAGCAGTAATTAGTCAAAGTAAACCAGACTAATTTGTTATTAATAAGCCTTTTATAAGAGAGAATGAATGAAATGGGGTTTAACATCCTCCTACACTTCTGCACCTAACCTGGGCTAATTGAAGAGGAGATTTATAAGAGAGAGGGAGAGAGAGAGAAATGGGGTTTAACCTCCCTTGACAAAAACTAGGTCATTTTGGGACTAACATATGGTTTAATTTTATTTCAATAATTTGCTTGTGCGTAGGGGTCTTTAGCAGTGGGAAAAATGGAGAAAACCCACAAGGTTGGACAGGTGAGTCCACTCCTTGCCACAAACAACCGGGGATTCGAAACCACGCCAGTTGACTCAATGACCGGCTTTATGATACAGCGTGCGCACGCTAACCATTCAACCATCCACTCCCCCTATTCTACACCAGCTTCAATCCCCATGTGACTGATTTCTAATTTATGAATACCATCGTCACATTCAATCAATTCCTTTGTTTTCTTTACCTCATGTTTGACGTGAAAGATAAACCTATAAAAGGACGCAATACTTGTTGAAAGGAAGAAATTGATATGGCGTTTGTCATATTTCAGTGGGGGGTGTAATTAATTATAATCAATATCCACGAGGATTGTAATAATCAATCGATATATTATCATCATCATCAGTTGACTCAAGTCACTACAATTCTATGAATTAAGAGAGAGAGAGAGAGAGAGAGAGAGAGAGAGAGAGAAAAAAATGGTGTATAACATCCACTTGACACAAACTAGGTCATTTCGGGACAAACATATGGTTTAATTTTATTTCAATAATTTGCTTGCGCGTAGGGGTATTTAGCATTGGGAGGGACCCAGAAAAAAACACGAGGTTGGAAAGGCTCCTTGTCATCCGGGGATTCGAACCACAGTTGTTTCAATGACAGACTTTATGATACAACATGTGCGTGCTAACCATTCGATTCATCCAACTCCCCAACTATCAATTGAGGTTTTCATGGTTGACAAGTGCCATTGTTTTTTTTTAAATAAGATCATTCCATTATTTCAAATATATCCATACTTGTTTACTTTTATCATTTTAATCTTCTGCAATTTTAGTCTTCTGCTATAAAATTATGTAAAAATACTATTGTTTAGTATCAAATTGAAGCAGTTGCTCCGGTGATACAGGACTGCACAGCACCATCTGAGACTCTTTTTGTGCTCTGGTCCCAGACGACTATATAAAGGGAACAGCAGCACCATTTCATTTAAGCATGATGAGTTTGGACTGAATGAAACTAGTCTCTTCATGAGAGAAATCGGGGATGACTGCTTGCCACTCATAGATTTCTAATTTTATTTTTTAGCAGTTTGTGTGAAATGGCACCTGTTCATCAGATTGCATTAATAGCATTCTCCTTTCTTGGGGAACTTTCTTGACTAACACCATTATCAAACATTAGACCACCTGCTGAGGCTCCATTACCGGTAATCTGATTAAAACACAGATCCTATTACGCAATCACGAACCAGAAAAATTTTGGAGAAAGAATTTCTCTGGTGACACTGGGTAGCCATGTTCCCGGAAGGGACGAATCACACGACTGTCACGTAACATGTATTTATTTTAAGTGTCTGGATGACCGAATCACTTAAAACATGTAGAAAAATAGATCTTTACGAAAACTTAAATTTTTACATTTAGGATCCACTTTTGTTATGTCAGCGAGTTGACTTTGACTCGAGAATCATTTCACAACAAACAAAACAACGATCCGATATCTTGTTTTCGAGAAAAAGACCGAAAAAAGATTGACCAATCAGAGATCAGAATGGGCGGGGCTTACCTGTAAAAAAATTTGAAGATAATGGATGGCCTTTGGCCCCAGAGGCCTCCGGCCCCGCAGCTGACTCTGGGAACGAGATTGCCTATTACGTTTCGTTTAATAGTTCAAAAATTCATACTACTACCAAACTCAGATCTGGAAAAGTTGTTATATAACCTGCGTTTTGGACGATGTGAGGGTTTAGTGAATGAAACAGGTAGCTAGAGCGAAACTCAACACTGATTGGATAATCGAATGTCCGAGGCCATCAAAAATATAACAATAAAACCAAAAACTAAGACCTGGGTTTTAATCAGATTGGTTATAATGAAAATTCAACTTAAAGAATGTCTTCAGCAGAATTAATTCGACCAATGAATGGTTCACAAGACAACCTTTAGAATGAATGAATGAAATGGGGTTTAACGTCCTACGCTTAAGCACCTAACCTGGGCTAATTGAAGACTGGCATACGCCATACAGTGTGCTATGAGGGAAATTTTTTCCTGGGCAGCAACTGAATTCCAACTGCCAAGGGATCTTTTACGTGCACGCCAATGTGTACACAGGACCTTGGTTTTCGTCCCATCCGAACGACTAGGCAGCTGTCCTTGTCAGGCCCTCCTTCTGCATATTAATGAAGTAAAGTAAAATGATTGATTTACTGGTCCAGGAGGATTTGATTCAGGAAAAACTAGAATTAGCAGAGAAATTTATAAATCAATAGGAGATAATGGTTGGATAAATGAAATATTATCAAGGGAATTTGTTGAGTATGAAGATAAAATTGTGGTGGTTTACTCATTTCCCTAGAAACTCTGATGTAATCTTTTTACTGATCTTGAATAGAAAGAGAGAAAGAGAAAGAGAAGGAGGTAGACAGATTGAGAGACTCTAGAATAGAAAGAGGGAGAAAGAGAGAGAGGGAGAAAGAGAGAGAGAGAGAGAGAGAGATAAGCTTCAACTGCACTAAACACAAACTAAGTCATTTCCCTAGGAAATAGGGTTGAACGTCCATGCGACACAAACTAGTTTATTATCGGACTAACATATATGGTTCAATTTTAATTGAATAATTTGCTTGCGCATAGGTGTTTTTAGCAGTAGGAGGAAACTGGAGAAAACGCACGAGGTTGGAAACGCGACCCTACTCAGATTGTAACCTAATCTTCTTACTGCTCTTGAATAGAGAGCAGTATAATATGTTTCAAATGACAAAGACATTGATATTCGACCACAATGATGGTAGCGATGGCGATAACACAACTTTATGCCTTCATTTGTAAATGAAAAGCTCAACAATTGTTCTACAACAAAGGTCAAACACTCAGAAACTTTTCTCAGCTCAAAAATTTATTTGAGTGAAAAGCTCGATAATTGTTTTCAATGATGCAAGTCAAAACCTCAACAATTGTTCAACAAGTCCAAACCACTATAATTGCTCTACATCAAAAGCTAGGGATCACGGTGGCTAAGTAGATAAGGCGTTGGTTCGCTAGCCTGGAGGTCGGGTGTTCGATCCCTGCATTGGCCAAGAAAGTTCATCTTGATTTTCCGGCGTGATTTCCCCTTGTCAGTGATGCAGGAGGAGGGCCTGACAAGGACAGCTGCCTAGGCATTCGAATGGGACGAAAAAAACGAGGTCCTGTGTACACGTTGGAGTGCACGTAAAAGATCCCTTGGCAGTTGGAATTCGGTATAAGAGTAGGCCGTAGCGCAAAATTTCCCTCATAGCACACTGTATGGCGTATGCCCGTCTTCAATTAGCTCAGGTTAAGTGCATAACAGTAGGACGTTAAACCCCATTTCATTCATTCATTCATTCTATCAAAAGCTAGAATATCACTCACAGTTTAAAAAGAGAATGGGTTGAGTAAGGACACTCATTCAACCAGATGTAATATGATCTAAAAGTAACGAACGTATCGATCGCAAGTATATCTTATAATTGGAAGAAACGACAAGTTAATAATAGACACAATACTTCTGCCGACACCCCGTGGTACCAATCAACCAACCTGACAGTTTTACTTAGTTTTAGTGATGATGAAAATATTATCAATTGGTTGGTCATGACAAAAACCCATCAACTTAATCGAGCATTAATTTTCCACGATAAACTTCTGCTTCATTAAAGATAAGAGAGAATGACTTGAAATTTTCTTTCAGCTGAGTTTTTAATAATATAATGGGATATCTTCTTTGAACGCCATTTAGCAATTGAAAGAGGTAATAAACACACAAACAAATAATATGGAACACAATTACTATTTTAATCGGTCTGTTTATTCGTTTTTCAACGATAGAGAGAGAGAGAGAAAAATGGGGTTTAACGTCCACTGAACACAACTTGGGTCATTTCGGGACTAACATATGGTTTAATTTTATTTGAATAATTCGCTTGCACGTACGGGTCTTCAGCAGTGGTAGGAAACCGGAGTGCCCGGAGGAAACCCACGAGGTTGAGAAGGCGCTCCTATCTTCAAGCCACATACGCACACAAGGGCTCGAAACCACAGCTGCAAGCCAGAGGTGGCCCGCCAGCTAAGGGTTAAACGGCACTCTAGACCACTAGGCCATCCCAACCCCCCTGTTCTAAAGGGAGAAAGCATACTCAGTCTGTTTAATTGTTTTCAAGGATAAACCCTCTTTCATTATCCGTCATGGGATCAACTTGAAGTGGGTAAGATGCTGGCTCGCTAGCCTGGACGTCGGGTGTTCGATCGCTGCATTGACCGAGAAAGTTCATCCAAATTTTCCAGCGTGGTTTCCGCTTGTCAGTGATTCAGGACAGAGGGCCCTACAAGGACAAAGGACATAGAGCTGGGCGATATTTCGGTATTTCGATATAAAACCGTCACAGAAAAAAAAATCGTCAAAAATACCGTCGTCAGAAAAATATCAAAAAAACGAACATACCGCGATATATCACGGTTTTGATTTTTCTGGATGATATTTAACATAAATATTGAACAAAATGTGTTCCTTTTTATGTTATTTACGATATTTTATTGCTTAATGATGAATAAATACTGTTATAAACTCCTGAGTTCTCATTCCACGCGGTTTGCAAATGCCGATAAAGAGTTCTGTTTACATCACGTGACTTCTCGCTCACCTTTCCACCCGTTAGAATTATCCCTGTTTCTGATTAATTTCTACACATCTTGCCGAATTGTTTATACCGATACTTTCATTTTCCAAAGGAATCATTGATTTTCAGATTGAAATAAATTTTAATAGAGAAGAAATATATATAATGCCATTTATATTGAGAGTTCCGGTTGACTGATTGTCATTCAGCGTCGGACCTTAAAGTAATGGCGGTCGTGTTTCGGGAAAAAATATTTGACTAAATCAATGGACACTTTTTGACAAAGTACTTATGTTTTATAATTTAATTTAGTATAATTGTATTGTATGATGCATTTTCAAGAAGGCATTTGCTTGAATGAGAAAAAACGAGTTTGCCAGGGAAAATGAACAGCATTCAATCGTAACGCCGGTAGCTATATAATTAAATTAAAAAAATCGACGCCGAAAGAAGACAAACTTTTCGTTTTGTTTTTACCGACTCCTGATTTAAATAAATTATATTTAATAATTTGAAAATTAAAATTGTAATAAACACCAAGTTTTCAAGGCTATAGATCTGTGTTTGAACCAGCTCATTAAATTTTGTTTGTAAATTCGTTACTGCATGCTAAAAATAATATTGACTTAATGACTAGAAATAATATTATTGAGTTCAAGTTCAAAATGTCAAGTGCATATATCCAGGGGTATTTCCAACTTTTTATGCATCTTTTTTGACATTTAAAAAGTGGTAAACTGAAAGTATGGGCATTTTATAAAATATCGCGATATAGTGATTATATCGCGATATTTTTTTTAAATACAAGGACAGCTGTCTAGTTGTTCGAATGTGACAGAAAACCGAGGTCCCGTGTACACATTGGTGTGCATGTAAAATTTCCCGATTCAAAACCATGCCAATTGACTCAATGACAGGCTAACCATAGGCCATCCCCCCCCCCATACAACCATGGAATTCTGTCATCCAAACCCCCCTTAGACAAATAATTGTGTTCTAAACAGAATCATGAAGTCAAGATACATGTTAAATAAAGAAAAGTAAATGGCATGAAATCAGAGTAAGAATATGGGATGATGTACGTCAAGTTGTTTGACAGATCAGGGATTAACTTGAGACCAGAAATCAATAGAAACGAGAGTTGGAGTTTAATTCTATAAAAGCCGAGACGAGAAGAATGGAATCGGTGTCGGTTGTTGGTGGAAGGTTTTATACACATAGGATCAATTTAACGACATCCATCTAAATCATGCCATCTTTTTTATACGGGATAAATTTAACGACATCCATCTAAATCATTTTTTATACAGGATCGATTTAACGACATTTATCTAAATCATGACATCTTTATTCATACAATCGTCTATTCTTTAATTACACAACTTACTCAATACACTTTAAATGCTCATCAATGTGAATTACATTAAAATAATCGAAGGGATTTCAGCCAAACTTGTTTCATCTTTAGAGTCTTGATCAATAAAAAGCCACACTTATTCTCACCATGAAAAATGTTTGTTATTAAAGGATTTCAATTGAAAAGGTGTAACTACCGGTAAAAGCTTTTGAAAAGTGCATCCATGCAAGTATTTTTAAATCTTTTTTTTTTCCTCCATGACACGAATGTTTAATTGGTGTATTGTAATAGAGCTTAAAGTTGTCCTGTTCTGTACCGACTGAACTAATGTGCTATGATGGATGGGAAGAAAAACTGAGGTCCTGTGTACACATTGCTGTGCATATAAAAGATTCCTTGGCAGTTGGAATTCGATATATAAGTGTAGGCCAGCACAGTGAATGCCGTTTGCCCATCTTCATTAGCCCAGTAGGAGCAAAAAAGTAGGATGTTAAATCCTGTTTCATTTCATTTTTACAACCTTTAATTAAATGAAATAGGGTTTAACTTAACGCCTTACTGTTCTGTTTTGACTTTTTACAATCTACTGTGTACATCACTACCAGGTGGGGTGGGGTGGGAGGGGAGAGATGGCCCAATGGTAAAGCACGTGCATGCTGTATCATTAAGCTTGTCATTGTCCATTGAGTCAACTGGCGTCATTTCGAATCCCTGTTTATACGTGGCAAGGAGCAGGGTCGCCTGTCCAACCTCATGTTTTTTTTCCCGGTCCTCCGGTTTCCTCCCACTGCTAAAGACCCCTATATGCAAGCAAATTATTGAAATAAAATTAAACCATATGTTAGTCCCGAAATGGCCTAGTTAGTGTCGAGTTGATGTTAAATCCCATTTTTCTTTCTCACATGGGGGGGGGGGGGATGGCTGAATGGTAAAGCATGTGCATGCTGTATCATTAAGCTTGTCATTGAGTCAACTGGCGTGGTTTCGAATCCCATTTCTCTCTCTCACATCTCTACCAATAACGTATATGTGCAATATATTCACAGAGAACATAGATAATATTGATCAGTCAAAAATAAGTTCATTTTCACGACGGGGAATATTCAGTACATCTCAATACTTCATAGTACAATCAATAAATATCGGCTCCTCAGGGGAATTGAAATTAATTTAGCAATCTTCTTATCTAGAGGAATGTTAAACAGAAATCACAAAAGTAAATTTTTTGTATGTGCACCCTAAATTCTTCTCCCGCGGCAGCAATCAAATTGATTAAATTAGAGAGACGATACTTCAAACGTGAGGTACTTGTTTTTTCGATATTGAATATACATTAATCGTGCCGTTTAGACGATGAACTGGACGATATCTTTTAGGTAATCTAATTGCTTCCAAGTGTAATTTAATATAAAAGAGATTACATCCTCAGAAATAGCCATTCCACCAGAAGCTCTCTCCATATATTAAAGTAAACACCCAAAATGAATTTTTCATAAATACTTTATAAATTCATTGTCAGTCAGTCACAAAACCAAATAAACTTAAAAGATGAAATATTACGGGGTTTCGGGTCTTTTTTTGTGCACAGACTGGGGTAATGATGATGAAATGAAAAAGGGTTTAACGTCCTACTTTTCTCACCAACTGGGGTAATGATGATGATGACATGAAAAAGGGTTTAACATCCTACTTTTCTCACCAACTGGGCTAATGATGACAAAATGAAATGGGGTTTAGCGTCCTAGTTTTCAGCATGGACTGGGAATGATGATGTGCTAAGGATGATGTCACAAAGTCAAATAAACTTTCAAACAGGAAACTAAATAGACCCTAAAATTACAATCGACTATATTCCTACGATTCATATTCAACAGCAAAACTATATGCGATTAGAGAACCAAAACATTTTTAAAATTAAAAAAAAACTTTTGCCCATGTGTTTGGTTTTGAACTCTATTATATTAAACCTTTTCTTCTTGTCGGGTAAAGAAAAGGGTCACCTGTCCAACCTCGTGAGATTTCTCCAAGGTCATCTGGTTTCTTTCCACTGCTAAAGACCCCTATACGCAAGCTAATTATTGAAACAAAATTAAAACATATGTTAGTCCCGAAATGACCAAGTTTGTGTGTGGATGTTAAACCCCATTTCTCTCTCTCTCTTGACATGCGAAGTATTAGACTACGATTACACGAAAAATAACGATTATTATATTAACCCGTAAAGCGACCCAGACGTCCAAACATGAGAACCAATTAGTTGAACAAATTAGAAATAAACAAAGATAAATTGTCTCACGAACCATTCCAGATTCTTATAAAAGGGAATTAACCTAATAATAGAACAAATCTGTTTCTTTACACAAAAAAACAAGAAAAATTTGGTTAAGGGGAAGTTTAGGAGCTGAGTGGTCTGGAATAAAATGAAACAAAAGGAGGTTTAACATATTTGTTTGCATGAACTTATCATAATTTCTGTCACTGATTCAACTGTGTTATAGATCCAAATCTATAGGGGCACCTGTTGAATCTTGTGGGTTAACTTTATTTCTTGCCCACAGTTAAACATCGCTACACACATGCGGCTCATTGAAATAAAGACGTACCATATACATGTTAGTCCCAATATTACCTAGTTTGAGTTAGAAAGATGTTAGACTCAAGATGTACCATATACATGTTAGTCCCAATATTACCTAGTTTGTGCTACAGTACATAGATGATGTGTTGGTTTTGAAGTAGCTGTATTGTGGGTATGTATGCCTACGTAATTTGGAGACGATGACGGCATCATGCATTGTCAAATTTCCTGAACAGGAACCTGGCAAACCCCCATCCAGCAGAAATTCCTGGATCAGCCCAATGTATAGGCCTAGGTTAGTCTCACAATTGATGTTAAACCCAATTTCTCTTTCTCCCTACACTTCAATTCATACACAACTAAACATCTTTCCCTCTTCTTATTTCTGCAAATCATTTTCTGTATTTTCACCATAAAACAACTGTGTAGGGTTTTGAAGTAGCTGTATTGTATAGAGAAGATGTCATACAAGGAAAGCTTTTACAGCAAGTAGTCGAGAGAGATTAGTTAAAGATGATGAAGGATGTACTTGTCAGGAACATTCTGTAGCACCAATAATAACTACTCAATGTTTTGAACATAAAATCAATTTGACGTCCTTATCCTTATTCTAGAAACATTTACATCTCTTTTCTTCATCTTTCATTTTCATATTTTATCATGAATATCTAATAAACCATTAAAGCAACACTACATTTCAAATTTAAACTCTTAAGCGTTCTTTCCTCTGGCATTGAAGAACCATTGAAGGCGGAACAATACATTTAAAATTACAAAATTACGTACCTTTTCAATGTCAAGAATTTTTTTAAAAAGACACACTATATTTCAAATTTAAACTCTAAGCATTTTTATATCTGCCATTGAAGATGTATTCGTTTTACGATATTATCATCTCATAAAACCATTGAAGACAGAACCATACATTTCAAATTTTAAAATCATGTACCTTCTAAATGTCAAGAATTGTTTTTTTTGTTTTTTTTATGTAATTTAAGCATGTCTGGCTAAAGAAAGCAAGAGAGAAGTAGGGTTTAACATCCAATTGACACAAGTTGGTCATTTTGGGACTAACAAATGATTTAATACTATTACAACACTTTGTTTGCATGCTGGAAATCAGAGGTCCTGAGAGAAAACACTCAAGGTTGGACAGGCGACCCTAGGCCTCGTCAAGTACAAGTGTCGGCTCGAAACTCAATGACTAGAAGTTATGATCTCAACCTTCAAGTTTAGACAGGCGATCCTACTCCTTGTCTACTAGGTTAGACAGGAGATCCTACTCCTTGTCTACAAGGTTAGACAGGCGATCCTACACCTTGTCTACAAGTTAAGACAGGTACAGGCGATTCACTCCTTGTCTACAAGTTAAGACAGGTACAGGCGATCCTACTCCTTGTCTACAAGGTTAGACAGGCGATCCTACTCCTTGTCTACAAGGTTAGACAGGCGATCCTACTCCTTGTCTACAAGTTAAGACAGGTACAGGCGATTCACTCCTTGTCTACAAGTTAAGACAGGTACAGGCGATCCTACTCCTTGTCTACTAGGTTAGACAGGCGATCCTACTCCTTGTCTACAAGGTTAGACAGGCGATCCTACTCCTTGTCTACAAGGTTAGACAGGCGATCCTACTCCTTGTCTACAAGGTTAGACAGGCGATCCTTCTCCTTGTCTACAAGTTTAGACAGGCGATCCTACTCCTTGTCTACTAGGTTAGACAGGCGATCCTACTCCTTGTCTACAAGGTTAGACAGGCGATCCTACTCCTTGTCTACAAGGTTAGACAGGCGATCCTTCTCCTTGTCAAATTAGGTATGTAATAAACGAGTTATTCCCAATCATTTAATTTAACTAAAACCCTATCAGACTGTATGACATGAAATTACTCCTCTCCGTTAATATTTGTTCTCTAAAATCAATATTAAACGGACATCATTCAATTTATCACTATTCTAAGCTGGCACTATCCATTCTTTATCTGGTTTATAAACAGACCAATATGAGAGAGAGAGAGATGGGGTTTAACGTCCACTCAACACAACTAGGTCATTTTGGGACTAAAATACGGTTTAATTTTATTTCAATATTTCGCTTGCGCGTAGGGGTCTTTAGCAGTGGGAGGAAACAGGAGTGCCCGGAGGATACCCACGCGGTTGAGAAGGCGCCACATACGCTCACACCAGGGCTTGAAACCACAGCCACAAACCAGAGGTGGCCAGACCAATATGACAGATGTAAATATTAAATAGAGTCTTATAATATGGTTTAATTTTCTACACCAAGGGAGGGAGGGAGAGAGACAGAGAGCGCAAGAGAGAGAGAGAGACTAGTCTTATAATATGGCTTAATTTTCTGCAACAAGGGAGGGAGGGGGAGAGAGAGAGAGCGCAAGAGATAGAGAGAGAGAGATTTTGACATTAAAGAGTATTCATTGTTTTGTCCAAAACGACAAAGTTAAAGGATACCAGAATCCTAGTGAGAGAGAGAAGGGGTTTAAAGTCAAAATGACAAAAACTAGATTCTCTCCCGACTAGCATATGGTTTAATTTGATTTCAATAATTCGTTTGCTTACAAGTGGGGGTCTTTTAGCAGTGGGAGAAAACCAAAGGACCGGAGAAAACCCACAGGGTTGGATAGGCAACTCTACTCCTTGTCACATACAACCAGGAAACAAAACCACACCATTGGACTAAATTTAGAAATAAATGAACTTTCTAATGAAGAATTCAAGAAAATCCAGGGAAACATTTCCGTCTCCGGCCTCGTAAAAGATTGGAATTAAAGAAAATAATGAACAATAAAACATTGTTTCCTGTAGAAGAATGAAGTAGAAGAATGAAGTTTAAGAATTCAATAAACTCGACTCCATTTGTTCTTGATTGGGTTTCTTATTACCCCAGGCAAACAGAAATAGCCGTCTTTTGTTTAATCAACGACAATAAACTTTATGGAATGAGGAAAATAAATTCTTTCGAATAGAAAAACGTTTAGATATATTGTTGAAGAAAACTGAATGATGGTTAATTTTTTCTTTCAGGTTTATATATTAAAGATGCATGGAGTTACGAGTTTTTGTCCCATCCAAATGACTAGATACAATTTCTTCCCAGGTCCTCCCCATCCTGCACGACAGACAAGAAAAAAAAACAGGTTGGAAAATCCACAGGGAGTTTCTATGTCAACATTGGAATGAATGAATGAATGAATGAGATGGGGTTTAACATCCTTCTATAATGCACCTAACCTGAGCTAATTGAAGACGGGCATACGCCATACAGTGTGCTATGAGGGAAATTTTGTCCGGGCAGCGGCGCTACGGCCTACTCTTATATCGAATTCCAACTGCCAAGGTGTCTTTTACGTGCACTCCAATGTGTACACGGGACCTCGGTTTTTCGTCCCATCCGAAAGACTAGGCAGCTGTCCTGGTCAGGCCCTCCTTCTGCATCACTGACAAGGGGAAATCACGCCAGAAAATCGAGATGAACTTTCTCGGCCTATGCAGGGATGGAAGACTGGACCTCCAGGCGAGCGAACCAGCTCCTTATCCACTTAGCCACCGTGATCCCCTGTTTGGCTATAGACTGCAACCAGAAAGTTCGCAAAATTATATTCTAATATGAAGGAGAAAGCTGAACCCTCTCCTTGTATTTGTCTGGAATATTGCTGAGGGAGAAAGAGAGAGAGAGAGGGAGAGAGAGAGAGAGAGAGAGGGAGAGAGAGAGAAAGAGAGAGAGAGAAAGAGAGAGAGAGAGAGAAAGAGAAAGAGAAAGAGAGAGAGAGAGAGAGAAAGAGAGAGAGAGAAAGAGAAAGAGAGAGAAAGAGAAAGAGAAAGAGAGAGAGAGAGAGAGAGAGAGGTGTTTTGAGCTAGTACTAAAGGTAAATTTCTTGTGTTGTGAAATCTAATCTGTTGCTTTAAAACTTCGTCTCAAATAACAACTTGTTACAAAACACAACTCATCACCGAACGATCTCAAACCATTCCCATTCAATATACGTTATTTCCCCTTGTCAGTGATGCAGGAGGGCCTGACAAGGACAGCTGCCTAGTCGTTCGGATGGGATGAAAAAAAACTGAGGTCCTGTGTACACATTTGAGTGCACGTAAAAGATCCCTTGGCAGTTGGAATTCGATATGAGAGTAGGCCGTAGCGCCGCTGCCTGGGCAAAATTTCCCTCAAAGCAGGTTAAGTGCATAACAGTAGGATGTTAAACACCATTTCATTCATTCATTCCATTCAATATATATTTTTTTGTTACATGTAGGGAGAAACATTCGGATTGTCTGGTAACAAGAGTCCTTGTTCAACTTGTGTTGGGAGAAACATTCGCTTGTCTGGAAACAAGAGTCCTTGTTCAACTTGAGTCGAAATATTGATTTTCTCTTCGTTAAAATCTTTCTATGTTTAACCGATCTGATCTTCCACCGATCCACATTAACGTCGGTAAAGTTTGAAATCTGGCTAAATTAAAGATGGTCTCCGTAAACGGAATCGATATCTACGGGTGTTCGTCACATCAAGAGGTCAATATTAAACAGAAGATCATCGAGCGTCGGAGAAAATCAAACATCAACCATTAAATCACAGCTCTCATCTGTTTGATGTCTAAACACTGATTGGGTACATGATTTGACACGGGGGTCAAAGGTCACATCCCTTTCTCGCCCTGTCTGATCCAGGTCAAAGGTCAATCATACGATGATAAATAGAGAACAAAGGCCACAATAACTTTGTTATTAAATGTCTGACATAGCATACAAAGATCAAGGCTAAAGTCTTAAAGGGACAATAACACTCTTGCTGGCTTGACAGGTCCAGAAATTTCTTTTTTGCCTTATTCTAACTACAAGATGTTTAAGTGTCCTACCTATTGTGTAAATTATCCATTACAACCTATCTTACTTGTCCAGAGGTTCGAAAACATGTTTAAATCCAAGTTGCATTTGAAAGTGCTTACGTAAAGCTGTTCAAACCATGTTACAACACATAGTTGAATTTTTCCAATTTTTAAAATTAGGTGTGTTAAGATGATTGTTGACCAGAATAAATATTGGAACATATTATTCAGTTACAACAAGAGTGGTATTGGGGCTTTAATAAAGTGAGAGCGAGTAAATTGGAGTCAAATGCCCCACGATGACATAACTTTAAAAGGTTTTTTATCAACTAGAAATTTCCCATCATTGAGCATAATATGTTATGACCGGGGAACTCAAATTGGATGTTACCAGAGTTGCCAGAGTGTTCCATTCCAAAGCGAGAGAGAGAGAGAAATGGGGTTTAACGTCCACTCAACACAACTAGGTTATTTCGGGACTAACATATGGTTTAATTTTGTTTCAATAATTCGCTTGCGCATAATTGTCTTTAGCAGTGGGAGGAAACAAGAGTGCCCGGAGGAAACCCACGAGGTTGAGAAGGCGCCCCTATCTCCATGTCACATACACTCACACCAGGGCTCGAAACCACAGCCGCAAGCCAGAGGTGGCCGGCCAGCTAGAGGTCGAAACACTAGACCAGCCCAACCTCCCAGACAAAGAGAGAGGGAGGGGGAGAGAGAGAGGGGGAGGGTTTAACATCCATTCAAAACTAGGTCATTTGGGACTAACACATGATTCAATCATAGAACCCTGGACAGTGGACTCTACTCCACCCCCCCTCCCATATTATGGCACTAGTCATTTGATAAAAAAGCACATAATTATGAATGTTCTAAATGGGTTTCCAGGACATCATCAATATATCCAGCGCTCGAAGACAACTGTTAGAATCGACCCACAAGTTTGTTTTTTTTAAATTGAAATATGGGGAACTCTTCATCAGCCCACTCAGAGCAGAACAGTTAAACGGAATGTTTCATTTATCGAACTATAGAATAGCCAATGACAACTCGGGTCAATTTTACAATTATCGAACTATACAATAACCAATGACTATCTACATACAATTAATTCTTCGACCCATTAATACACAACATGTGATGACAACCGGACCAATCAGAGCCGAACGTTAAACGCAATGTTTCATTTATTCAACTGATCATGTCTAAAAACAATTCTTCTACCCCAAAAAATACACAATATCTGACGACAACCGAAATATCCCTGACAACAACTGGAACATCCCTAACAATATCTGACAACAACTGGAATATCCCTAACAATGACAACAACTGGAATATCCCTAACAATGACAACAACTGGAATATCCCTAACAAATCTGACGGCAACTGGAATATCCCTAACAGGGTTTCAGCCAGTGGGGGGTGCAGGGGGTGCATGTACCCCCCTTTGCTTGAAGAAGGGGGGTGCACCCCCCTTCAGTCACCTGAGTAATGTTTTCAAAAAGTGTTTGTGTAAGAGAAAGAGTGTTTAAATGATCTGTAACTAAAGAAATATCATATAACATCTCAAGATGTGATAGAGTGCATCTTTTCTGCCATTCAGGTCGATACATGTACCCTGCCTTCTTTTGACTTTTTATTAGTGGTATTAGGCGGGCGCTTATTGGTCGACCGTATGAATTGTACCCCCCTTTAAGCTTTTTCTGGCGGAAACCCTGCAGGCAATAATACACAATATCTGACGGCAACTGGAATATCTGTGAACAATAACCACCTTACCTGTTTCTTCCTTTAACGACATTTTATATCTCCGATACATCTCCGTTCAAAAAGCACTTCAGACAAGATTCACTTACTACTACAAGTAGATTTAAACGAGGTTACTGAGATTTCACGGTGACTTCCTTCCGTTCCGTTCCGTCGTCTATTATTTCTTCTCGTCCTCCTCGCAGAGAACATAAACACATAAACACTGTCAACTTGATATATAAACGATACTAATATAAGACAGTAGTGAAGCTAGACACTGATACCCACTATGTACAGAGTAATTACGGAAAAGGTCATTCACTAATTAAAGGCAGAAAAAGACGAAAATTAGATTCACTACAGGAGAAACCGCTGGGATCAATAACACTGTATCTCTATTCAATACGTAAAATCCTTGTCCGACTTTCTGCTACGATAACACACGGCTCCTTGAAAAAAAAATATAATTCCCTCCGAACAACAGCTGTTTTTAGACATTACCATAATCACTATGATTATCGTTGTTTCCATCGCAAGATATCAGATGTATCGGTACCTATTATCAGGACATTAATTCCTGCTAGTACCACACGGCCATGCTAATAGGTGTTTTGAAGTGTTTTTTGTTTTAAAATCTTACTGAATATAGAATTAGTTGTAATATTGGTCATTTGTTTGTAATTAACAATGTTTAGCTACAGGGATTCTCTACAGTTTCCTCCTACTTCTCAAGGAAATGATATGGGGTTTAACGTCCAACTGTTCTGCTCCTAAACTGAGCTAATGAAGACGGGTATAGACCATAGTGTGCTATGAGGGAAATTTTTTCTGGACAGTGGCACTACAGCCTACTCTTATATCAAATTCAGTGCCAAGGGATTTTTTACGTGCACGCCAATGTATGCACAGGTCCTTGGTTTTTCGTGCCATCCGAACGACTAAGACAGCTGTCCTTGTCCAGGGGAAACCACATCGGAAAATCCTGATGAACTTTTAGCCTTTTAAAGGCATTTAGTAATTGGAGAACATAATCAAATAACACACTATGGAATAACAATTTATTCCATAAAAAGTGTGTTATTTGACCTGATGAACTTTCTTGGCCAATGCAGGGATCGAGTTAAAACCCTGTAATTTACTCCCTCTCTCAACTGTATAAAAGGTAAATGCGTCGTTACTCACTGCCATTGATTGATTAACAGTTATGCATGTATAAAGTCATTATTCCCCACGAAGCATGAAACAAGATATTAGTAGCCACATAACATGCAAAACACAGTTATATAAACCTGCAAAAACTTAACACATACATGGACAAACACAGTTAGTTATATAACCTGCAAAAACTGGAGACATACATGGACAAACACAGTTATACCTGCAAAACCTGAACACATTCAAGGACAAACACAGTATATTAATTAAATTCCATACAACCTGCAAAAAATCAACACTGTCGATCAAGATCTGTCACAGCTTAAAGTGTTTTTTCTTTGTTCACACTGTTTTTATTACCCATAATCGGTTCAGAAAAAGTAGTACATTAAACCCCATTACATTTGCATGTATTTATTCCTACCAACCTTAGCCGGTCTTCCATTAGCCCATGTTAGGTGCATAAGAGTAGGATGTTAAACCCCATTTCATTCGTACCAACCTTAGATCTATCCACTGTCAATTTCTGTCTAGTTTAAATTTCTACATGAAATTTGTGGATAGGACGTTATGGTTTTCAGACCTTTGTCGAACTACTGGAGCTACTTTTTCTTGCAGAGCGAAAAACTCCAGCCAACCCAATTAAATTAAACTTTGTGGATAGGAGGTTATGCTTTTCAGACCATTGTCGAACTACTGGAGCTACTTTTTCTTGCAGAGCGAAAAAATTCCAGCCAACCCAATTAAATTAAACTTCTGGTTGAACCAGCAGGAACAAACTGACGTAGAACTGACGTAGAATACAGCTCGTGTAACATAATAACGGCTAACGAGTACAATATGTTGATTACGGTGTATGTACATTATTCATGGTAAATTAACATGAAAATTACACATTTTCACAGCTTTAAAGAGCAAGTTACAGATATATTTTAGGCCACCAGAATAAAACCTAACAGTACTTGGTTGCTCTTCTCAAAAGGGTTTAATTCCAAATTTTTAAGTTTTGAAATTATAACAGAGTGGGACACTTTAAGGAGTATCTGGACGAGGGTAACATAATCTTATAATCAGAGTGGGTAATAAGATCTTACAATCTGAGTGCGTCACTTTAAGAATTAACAGAACATGGTAACAAGACCTTCTTATCAGATAATCAGAGAGGGTCACTTTAAGAATTATGTGGATTGGGTACCAGACCTTATAATCGGAGTGCGTCACTTTAAGAATTATCTAGACGTGGTAACAAGATCTTATAAGTACAGTGGGTCGCTTTAAAAATGATCTGGATTGGGAAACATGACCTTATAAAAAGAGAGGGTAACTTTAAAAATTATCTGGACGTGGTAACAAGACTTATAATCAGAGTGCGTCACTTTAAGAATGATTCCACTGGCACATTGAATGTATACCGTGACCTTTGTTGATTTACGATAATTATAAATGAGAAAAGTGACGTGATCCATATTTCGCTGGCTACAAATCAATTATATCCAATTACAACAATCAGACAACTAATTAACCAATCAGTGGGCATTTATTACTGATCACATGATCGTTATAATGTATGGATTATTAGTAGTTGAGGTTTGACTGACCTTTGATAAAATAACTCCTACTTGTTAATAAATGGAACAAATCGTTATAGAGTGGGGGGGGGTATTATTCCAAATTAAATCAAATACTTTGTTAATACTGACCTGGTTAAACAGTGAACATTTGAGAGAGAGAGAGAGAGAGAGAGAGAGAGAGAGAGAGAGAGATGGGGTTTAACATCCACTGAACACAAACTAGGTTATTTTAGGACTAACATATTGTTTAATATTATTTCAATAATTCGCTTGCGTGTAGGGGCCTTTATGAGTGTGAGGCCACTATGCTGGACATGTACAATCGGTGTTCAATTGAAATCACGACAGATGACTCAATGACAGGCTTCATGATACAGCGGGCGCATGCTAACCATTCAGCCATCAAAATCCCCATTATGACAATACTGTATCATTCAAATGGGTACACGGGAACTTGGTTTATCATACCATCCAAATGATTATACATTCTCCCTTGACAGGCCTCAGTACTGGGCAAAATGTACCTCATAGGACACTGTATGACCTTATGACCATCTTTATTAGCCCAGTTATCATAATGTCAGAATTTGTTAATAATCAGGACGTTAGCACTGATGACGGATTCTTGAAGTGGTTTTTATATGTCAACTTATCAGTATCGCTGATAAGCAAGGAACCCATACAAATCAAATGACAGGGCTTTCAATACATCCGTAATTTACTTCTAACCTTTATAGCTAAAACATCAAATAAAAATACTAGACAGATATTTTATATAAAACATAAAGATTTTTTTTTTTTTATCATTTTTGACAAAAATATTATAAACTGAAATGAAAACTTCGATTGAGAAACAGGATTAGAGAGACGAGGAATGAAATTTTCAATTTGTCACGATGAGATTACTTTTACTTCTTCCCTTAAAGACCAGGGTTCCAATTGGAATGTAGTTAAATCTGGATTATCGTCTACCGGTATATATATACAACTAAGTCTACCATCTGGTTCGAGCAGAAAGTAGAATATTAAATCCCATTTCGTTCAAATCTAATCTGGATGCCTAATCTGCCCAACCAATAAAATGGGTTTGAAGTCCTACTGTCTAGGCTAATGAAGACGGGACTATGTCATACAGTGTTATATGAGGGAAATTTTGCTTTGACAGTGGCGCTATGGCCTAATTAAATATCGATTTCTAACTGCTAAGGAATCTTTTATGTGCATGGCAAAGTGTACACGGGACCTCAGCTTTTCATTCCATCCATCTTCCACCACTGACAAGGCCTACTCGTATATCGAATTCTCACTGTCGAGGGATCTTTTACGTGCATGCCAATGTATGCACGGGACCTTGGTTTTCATACCATCCGAACAACTAGACAGCTGTCCTTGCTAGGCCCTCCGTCCTGCACCACTGACAAGAGGGAAAGGGAAACCATGTCTGAAAATATTGATAACTTTCTCGGCCAATGCAGGGATCGAACACCCGACCTCCAGGCTAGCGAACCAGCGCCTTATCCACCGTGATCCCCCCAATATTAAGGAATATTGGATATATGATTGCTTAGGGAGTAGGCAGTCGGTCCACGATTCTATCCGGATATGGAATAACAGTTCCTTAAGAATTTCCAGCCCAGGAACAGAACTGTTTGGGCCAAATTTACCTTATAATACACTCATTGCATGGCACAAAATACATTTACCGAATTCAGTAAAACCAAACAAAAAAATTTGGAGTTTCCACCTTAATTCTTCAACAAATCAAAATTATAAAAATGTTCGGATAAACCTGCCAAAATATTTACATGTTATAAAAACCCCACAAAAATTAACAGAATAAAATTAAATCTGTAAATAGCTGAAGTAGACAATTTGGCACCGGTTAGAATTTACCTCAGGGTTTTCAACTACAAATATATTCGTTCAATAACTGGTGATAAATTACTGTCTGATTGGCTGGGGATGATTGCTGCCAAACCACGATCATCAGTTAATTAGATTACATTGTGAATGGCCATCAACCAATTACTCTCTGCTAGTCAACCCTCTTATTAACGCTAATAACTCATTTGTGGTTTCTCCTACAAAAAGAACTACTGTCTTGTAAAATGGTACAACCAGGGATTTATGATACAGCGCACGCATGCTAACCATTGGGCCATCAACCCCCCCCCCCCCCGAACCCCTCTCCTACAGAAAGAACTAATATTTTTTATCTTGATCTTGGTTCCTATAACATTTGTGGTTTCCCCTACAGAAAAAACTACTGTCTCGTAAGATTCTTTAGCAGTGCGAGGAAAACGGGGGGACCCAGAGAAAACCCACAAGGTTGGACCAGCAACCCTACTCAAAACCACGCCAGTTAACTCCATGGCAGGCTTTATACCACACGCATGTCGCACATGCTAACCATTCGGCCATCCATCGCCCCAAAGCCAATGGTCTAACGTCTATACGAAATTCTGGAAAAGAATCAGACTTTAACTTCTCGTATACATTTCATGTCAGTCGTACCAAAACTATAATAGGGTGATTTCTATTTCTCTGGTTAAAATATTTTGACCGCACTGTGATATTTCCATCTTGTTTAAATTCCAACTGCCAATAAGAGACTTATGGAATGGGTCTCAAGACTTGTTCATATCATAAAATGGACCTCACAACTTAAACGGAACAAAAACTGAAGTCCATCAGATTAAGCAATTTTATATTTTTGTGAAAAATTTAAACAACTCATCGTTACTTTAATTAAAACATAGAAAATCTAACAAATGTTGCATTTTATTCAGGATTTCGTTAAATGTTATAGATGGGTGTTACAATGGCTCCGAACAGCGTAATTGACAAATCCTGGAGAGTTATTTCTGGAATACAAGAACTATATGATAGATGGGTGTTACAATAGCTCCGAACAGCGTAATTGACAAATCCTTGCGTGTAGTATACGAGTCTATATTATGCAAATGTAGTTATTGCACACCAATACTGACCTCTGATTAAATCCCTTGAGTATATTGATCAGACACAGAAATTGGACATATTCCACAATTTACCAGGCCAATAAAACTAAAGATTATTGTACAAAATACGATTATAGCGGAATCCAGACAGTTTAGACGGTAGCCTTAGAATAATTGACTTTAATTTCATTATTCCAACATTACTATCGTGCCAAACGAACGACAAATGTACGCTGACTTTATTAATATAACCGCTGGGAGGGCAATATGTTCTGATCTCGTACATGGTTGTAATATTTTATTGTGGTCCCTCTTGGGTGGAAAGAGCGATATGTTTAAACGTTCACACATCTCAGGGGTACTGGTTACCATGGTTACCAGTAAAGATATTTAAATATCTACGTAGTGTATCAGAATAAATCATGCATTAATCAAATATAATTTGTTTTTTCACTTTTTATGTTTTAATTGTAAGGGGAGCCATAGTTGATCAATGAGCATGATGCTGGCTTACTAATCAGGATGTGTCGACTTCGCTTCTGGTGTTTGTCACGTAAGTAAGTGCCCCTGGATTTCACACGGTTTTCTCTCGTCAGTCGTGTAGAACGGAGAGCGAAATTAAATGAAAAGGGGTTTAACAGCCTACTGTTATGCACCTAACCTCGGCTAATGGAAGACGGGCATACGCCATACAGTGTGCTATGAGGGAAATTTTGCCCGGGCAACGGCGCTACGGCCTACTCTTATATCAAATTCCAATTGCCAAGGGATCTTTTACGTGCATGCCAATGTGTACACAGGACCTTGCTTTTTGTTCCATCAGAACGACTAGACAGCTGTCCTTGTCAGGCCCAGAATGGGGGGTCTGACAAGGAACTTAGTCTTTCCGATGTACACATTAACATACATGCAAATGAGCCCTTGGCAGTTCAAATTCGAAATAAGAGTGAGCAATAGCCCTGCTGTCTGGACATAATTTCTTTCGTAGCAAACTGCACGTCTGTCTTCATTTGTCCAGTCGGTGCAGAAAATTAGGACGTCAATCCCCATTTAATTTCATCTAATTGTAAATATATACCAAAAATAACAGCAATTTAATTGTCCCAAAGTGGAAAAGGGTTTTAAAGAGGAAAGAATTATGACAAAATCCAACATCAGATAAAACAACATTATGTGCCACTGAATACAAAAAACTAAGTGAAATAGGTTTCCATGGAAACACAAATCATTAGATCTGAAAATGTCTAACTAGCACATCCACACAACAATAAATGGAGTGATGTGTGTAAAAAGTTTCAAAAAGATATCTTAAAACAGTTTATAAGTAAATATCTTTAACGACACAACCAATTACTTAAGGATGACATCTTGCTCTCCCATCAATAAGCCCAAAACAAATTCAATCGAGCACTCCCTTGAGCCTCTACATCTCACACTAAATGAAGTAGTTTTTTTTTATTTATGTGCGGAAATTTCGAGTCCAATTATCGACAAGCGACGGGTTTATTCCACACAGATTAAGGACAGACAACTCTAAGATATATTACCGTTTTATGTCTCTTGTTCCGCGATGATTAACGCACTTAGACCACTGACAAGTTTTATGGTTCTTGTAACGCTTTTAATCTTTAAAACTGTATATTGATGTAAATGGAGAATATTCTCTGATGAAATTATACTGAAAGCTTCTTCATGTCATAGAGGAATGACTGAGTTGCGAGTCACATAATTCAAAGATGATTTCTGGTTCCTCAAATTCGACCATTGGAAACATCTCTAATCCATAGAATTGTTTCCTGTATATTATATTTCAAATTCACAAAAATATTTCAGGTTACAGTAACTTTCTAATGGAATTTTTGTTGATGCAAGCATCGAACAGTGCACTTTTGGTCTGCTGCCAAAATGTACCAAAATTAAGTCTCTCTAAATGTTGTTAATCAACATACCTTGTGACTCAAGTGGCATTGGGTACGATTAGATAAACAGACAGCTAACAGTTAAAAAATAGTCAAATAAATAATGTAAAGGGAATATGCTGAAAATTTCAGAAAAAATTACTTCACTACCGTTATTACTAAAAAAAACAAATCTTGATTATTCATTTTTACGATTAATCATCAACTGCCGTTGAACAACACATCAGATTCAAATCTGTTGAAAAAGTAAAGACGCATCAGATGGCATTGCAAGTTGATTTTGGTCTTACCATGTTAATAAATGTCTAAATAATAGTTCATATAATATTTCAGGCCTAAAGAAAGACCTGCTATAGATCGATTAAGCTGTTGCATAATTCCACACTAACACTATTTATGGAATAAAAATTACTGAGTATGATACTAAGCGACGTTTTGACAGAATAACATTGTTTCGACCATATTACTCTCGTCTTTATCAAGCAAATGATAACATATATGTAAAACATACAGTATTTATATACAGTAAAAAGAAGCCATAAATATAGACATTATATATGTTGAATAATGCATGTTTAATTTTATCTATAGTTGAAATGGATATTTGTAATGGACCTGGAAGAAGAGAGGTCTATGGAATATATTATGATGGTTTATTACGATGGTTAAAGATCAGAGCATCCAAGTGAAATGGTTGCTCATTAACAAAGAATAATTGGGTTCCACAGAATTGTATCGTATGTATTAGTTTGGGGATTTGGGACAAGACAATATACGTCCACATGAAAATGTATGAGTATAAAAAATGATAGAATATTCTTTGATTGAGAGTTAAATTCTAGTACAAATTTTAAAGTTAAAATTTGTGCACAGATTTTGGATCACCTTAGAATGAAAAGGCTTCAACATTAAAGTAATTTACATTCCGTTTTTTTGTGAATGAGATGCCTGTTTCTAAGCAACAAAATTGACCAAAGATTGATAGCGATACAATACTACATTTGAATATGGAAGTGTTAACAGACCTTCCTGATAGCTCATAAGATAGGTGGCCTACCACTGAGGTTTAATCATCCTATTTGTTTTGTCACGAGGTTACGATGGTTATGTTCACAGGTTCAAAATTTTCTTCTTCTGTGAACACGATATGCTTGCTAGTCTACTTGAGGTATTAACAGACCAGAACGATAGCTCATGATCTCGCTCCACACGTTATATCTTCTTTTTGGTGCACAAGGTTATTTAACACGAAAAAAATGAGAAAAGTATCGATTATTGCCATTTTAACCAAGATATGTACATATTCACCAATAGAACTACATTTATATAAGGACAAATGTACGAATCACACCTTTTCTACTTCTTGGTGCCTTATATTACTGGTTTTTGCATTTTACGAAGATGATAACCATGTTATATATTACCTTCGTTCTTCTTTATCTTCTTGTCGATAAAATCTCCAACTTGCGTCAACTTCGCTCCCATCGTATCACTCATTTTATTACCCATGATGCCTTCTTTAATGTAGTTACTTCCCTGCTGTAAATTTCGTTGTTAAATCTTATTTTATGCGTTCCAATTTGAATCAAATCATGACTTTACTACAGTCTCTCACGCTTCATTTCAGAAGCCAGTTCACCATTAAACCTACGCGACCACTTCTAGTATTTTATTTCTCTGGTTCAACATATTTTTTTTGTACATGTTTAATCTAATAAGTAGGTCTTTATACAAGTAATTTCTAAATGTTAGTCACAGTAAATTGCAGAAATTTGTTTAATAAAACACCCAAACAATTTTTGTTTTTAAATGTTTTAAATGTTATCACATCACATCTTCCCTCCAATAAACATTCAATGTTAGTCCCAGTTTTGTAGAAATTTGATCACAAAAACCCCGAACAATTTTAGTTTTTAAATGTTATTAGTATTAGATCCCATATCTTCACTTCAACATTGAACGTTAAGTCACTTTATAAGTTGAGTGTCGTAGACTCGTAGTACGTCACTAACATATTGTCGATCCTACAATAACAATGTTTGATTTTAAATTATAAAAAATGATTGCTAAGTTGACACACTAACACTATTTATGGAATAACAATCACTGGTTTATTAACATGCAACATTTCGACGATGATACTCTCGTCTTTATCAAGCAAATGATTGCTAAGTTGATGTAAAACAAGTTTCAAATATCTATTTAGAAAATACGAGGTTTATCGAACTAAAAAAACTTCCACACAAATTAATCACATGGTTTACGATTGCTAAGTTGCTGTAAAACAAGTTTCAAATATCTATTTAGAAAATACGAGGGTTTGTCGAACTAAAAACTTCCACACAGATTAATCACATGGTTTACTTTTTACCGATCGATGAGAATCTCTAGAGAAATCTGTTTTTATGAGTCGTGTCGAAGGAAACCGGATTAAGATGGATCCATAGAGATAAGTAAAACTAACTGCGTGTCAGAGACGCATCTTTTTTAAAAAACCTTCTCCTTCGGTCGAACAAAGAAAGCATTGATCTGTGAAACACACATCTAATACAAGTGCTCTAGCCACGCTGTCTCAATATTATGATGGTTTAGATATGGTGGAAGTTTCTAGCAACGACTCAACTAAATGCCGCTTTACGAATCAATGTTTTAATTTAAGACTTACGGCCATGTGAGAAACAGTACCTTAGTAGGTAACTGTGCTATACAATCATGTAAGTTTCTAGCAACGACTCAACTAAATGCGGCATTACGAATCAATGTTTTAATTTAAGACATACAACCATGTGAGAAACAGTACCTTAGTAGGTAACTCTGATACACAATCATGGTTTTGATATGGTGGAAGTTTCTAGCAACGACTCAACTAAATGCGGCATTACGAATCAATGTTTTAATTTAAGACATACAACCATGTGAGAAACAGTACCTTAGTAGGTAACTCTGATACACAATCATGGTTTTGATATGGTGGAAGTTTCTAGCAACGACTCAACTAAATCAATGTTTTAATTTAAAACGTACGGCATGTGAGAAACGCCAACGGTACCTCAGGATGTAACTACTGTGATATACAAACAATATTGTATTGATTGAACTAGGCACTATGAGTTTATATATAAATCTTAGAGAAGAGAGAAGAGAGAGATCGAGGTCTAGACTTCCAGGCAGCATACACACACACATTATCAATTATATATAATTACGGAATTCGAGCTTAAAATTGATCTGAATGGTTTTTAATAATAATTTCTTCTATAAGGAAGGTGGTCGATTAGAAACTACAATCATAATTCTTCTTACAAGACAATTATAGGATCATTCCGTGTCAAATCATCCAATCAGACAGTTATTTCATCTACAAAGACGTCCAATTATAATTATAACTCTTCTTACACGAGGCACTTATATCCCATTTTGGTTGTATCATAAGAAATGTAATTTGACATGCATAAAATCAATTATTTAGAACAAAATAAAACAGAGCTTCGTTCAACTTCTAAGATCACTCAAAACAACCTAAACACATGCCCACCTAAAAAAGACAGAAGCATGCAAAACGAGCCTCTGATTATTCATCCTAATCACAAAATAACATACTCTGTTGAAGAAACTACAAAACAAAAAAAAAACGCAAAAAACCCACAAAATTACTAAAACATCGACAAAGATTGAAGAAGACAAACGATAATGTGTATGAAAAACACTTTCAAAATTCTTAATATAAAAAAATCATGACTGTATTGATGAAACAAATAAAACAAATATCGAACATCACAGAAATAATGAAAGAAATGGTGAGAATAATTTGAGGCCTGAGCACATTTAAGCTGTCAGGAATTATCAACCAAGGAAACATATGTGATCGAAAATTGTTGTGATTTGTGCTGCCCGACAGATTATGATCAACCTGAAATCATATGAAAGCTGAGGTTTTTTTTAAAGCTTACTGAAACCCTATTCCACTTCTATGTCTAAAACCATAACCAAACCAGCTCCAATTGAACCTCCAATTGAAACCCTAAATCAGCTCCTATTTAACTTTGATCAGTTCGCTCATATTTGACTACTGTTTGAAACCCTAAATTGTCTCCTGTCCTATTTCACTTCTATCAGAAACCCTGACTAATTACCTCCTATTTACTTCTGTGTTCAAAATATCACTCTACTCAAACGAGAATTAACTATTATCAACAAATATGGTAGTAAAGCTATTACAAACCTATATATACTAATACGGCGTTTGATACGGAATATCAGTCTACTCAAAAGAAAATTAACTATTATCAACAAATATGGTAGTAAAGCTATTACAAACCTATATATACTAATACGGCGTTTGATACGGAATATCAGTCTACTCAAAAGAGAAACTATTATCAACAAATATAGTAGTAACGCTATTACAAACCTTCAAATTGCTATATACTCATACAGCTTTTGATACGGAATATCAGTCTACTCAAAAGAGAAACTATAATCAACAAATATGGTAGTAAAACTATTACAAACCTTCCAAATGCTACTAATACGGCTTTTGATACAGAATATCTTCACTTAGCACCATTGATTAGACAAACAATGAAACAAAGAACATGAAATATTAATGACCGTATTGACTGATAGCTTGAACTCTGACCGATGATGCCAGTCGATTGTGGTGAATGGACTGATGGAGGGGATAACAAGACAACTCTATCGTAGTAATAAACACAAACGCAAGGCATCATTTATAATTTATCATCTGCTTTCATATCTCGTTTTGCACCCCCTCACTCTCTCTCTCTCTGCCCGACTAGATCCTGCCCTTCTTGCTAGGCCCTCCGTCTTGCTCCACTGACAAGAGGACACCAAGACAACTCTATCGCAGTACTAAACACAAACACAAAGCATCATTTATAATTTATCATCTGCTTTTAAATCTGGCTTCGTTTCGTTTCGTTTACAAGAGAAACTTGAAACAATACATGATAAATAAATCCATAAGTTTTCATTATTCCTGACAATCAGAATGAAAAATCTGGCATGAACATTCTACAGAATGCTTTGTATATAATACTGGTAATATTAATAATAAAGTCTGTCTAGTATATTCCGTTGGGTTACAAATAAACCGATAGACTGATGTCAGAATTAATATAACAGCCATTGTTTTATTGTTTTGATACCGGTAATAACATTGGATTTCTTTCAATTTGCTATTGTTACGTATTCATCGTATATAACACAACGAGTACGCAAAATTAATTGTTTCAGAATTTATGTAACATATTATCATTGTTTCGATATTGGTCATTTTCTATTGTAATACAAATGGTAGGAAAAATTAATTGTTTTTAGCAACATCTGTGAGAAGGTTTTACATTCTGACATTAAGCAGCAAAATATACGGTATATATTTAGATTTATTTGAATTTAATAAAAATGAGCTCTAAATTTTACATTATGCCCTGTCAATCTATGTGTTACGATAGGATTGTCCGTATTGTATGGGGCGCTGATTGCGACTTTACTAATCTGTAAAAGCTAGAGAAATCTTCATTAAATACGGAGCGTTAAATAACCAGATCTACGAAAGAGCTGCATGTTTAGCCAAGCCTGAACAAATGTCGTTCCCTAATGCTCTACTCAGACAAATTTAACGTCCAAATTTAGTGGAAGAATCAGGATTTAAACAATCCGTCCAATTTAACCACTTTGATTAAAGATGTCTGTAAGTTGATCGTAAATCGTAAATCAAACGTGTTTTCAATGACTGGTTAGTTTAAGCCGACGTCTCCATCATAGATTTCGCCAAGAATATATTTAATCACCGAAAGATTTCATCAATACTCGGTCTTGTAGCTAATCGCAAACTTCATTTGTTTCCTAGCGGTAAAACCTTCATTCTATATACCAATAAAGAGTCAAAACGTGCAAAATTAACTCTTTCGTAGATCTGGTTTATTTAACGCTCTGTATTTAATGAAGAACTCTCTAGCTTTTAGAGATCAGTAATCTTTACAAATCAATGTTTTCATCCTGTTAGTTCGAGTAAATTCATCCAATTAGATTGTTTGCGAATTAAAATTAATTCAGTTCAGAAACTATTGACCAAAACTTCAAGCTACTAATTCATTTGACCATGTACAAAAATCTGTGAAATAACCATAAACTGATCTTAGCACATGCAAATACAACCATATTAAATATATTATCATTCTGTGTAACTCAAATCATGTTGAACCAGGAGTGGGAGGAAACCGGAGAAAACCCACGAGGTTGGACAGGGGATCTTACTTTTTGTCTAATGTTTAGAAGTGGGAGGAAACTGGAGAAAACCCACGAGGTTGGACAGGGGATCCTACTTCTTGTCTCGTACCAGCGGGGAATCGAAACCATGTTACTTGACTCAATGACAGACCTTCTGGTCCCCAGTGTTTGGGAAATAAACGTGATATTATTTAAACTGTCAGAATTTCTAAGTTAATTAGCATAAATAGTAATTAGCAGGATCACAGGATGATCAATGAGCTTATTATGAAGCCAATCTCAATATGTGAAATACATGCACTTACAAATCTAACATTATCTACTGTTATCGCGGCTTGAGAACCGACACTAATGACTAACTAGCGGACCAACTTTATGGACATTAAAGACTTAATAGTATAACTAGTCATGCCAATATAACTAGCCATGCCAATGCATACACACAAACAATTATTTCACTAACCAAATAAAACTAAATACGTAATTGATTGACTTTCAACCAAATAGAAACAAAGAAAAAGAAAAAAAACAACCAATATTAAATTAAGATAAGGTATGAGTAACAGTTTAAATATCAAAAAACTTCAATCGAATTGGTTTATACACGTTCAACAGTTCTGCACCAACTGGGCTTAGATATGAAGAAATGAAGAAATCGGGTTTGACCTCCTACTTTACTGCACAGGCTTGGAAAATGAAGACAGCTTACGCCTTTTGGTCAGACAGCGACCTACTCTTATTTCAAATTCCAACTGTCAATGCGTGCACAGGACCTTGGTTTTTCAAGCCCTATGGACGGCTAGACACAGCCCTCTATCCTGCATCCATTGACAATTAACTTGTGAACTCCTGGTTAGCACCGAGCCTGCGTCTTACTCAATGAACCAGGGCCTTACTCAGCGACCCAGAACCTTACTCAGCGACCCAGAATCTTAAACAGCAAGCCACCGTGCTCACCCTCCCCTAAAAAAAAAAATATATCAAACAAATGTACCTTATTCAGAAGTCCACAAACAAACCAGGTTAAAGATGTTGAATTCCCGGAGAATCAAACTGATCATGACAACCTTATTATAACCAGAATTGATCTCTTCAATTTTATCTTCATCCAATATACGTGTTCGGTCATCCTTCGTCCGTCAGATCAGACTTCACGGGAACACGGGAACAGACTACACTTTACGTTATGTCTTATCATCAGATAAGACTTCACGGGAACAATTCTCCCTTCACTTCCCACTAAGAGACTGGCCGAGTCAATAATACAAACAGTTCATCTCAAACACGACGGGGTCTAATAATATTCTTTTCTTAACGACTTCATTCATTCACCATTCACCCCCTTAACTAACATCTGTAGATAATATATCGAGTGTTCTGGTTCGAAATCAGCCGACACACATTTCCAAAACACTGGTCGATGGTCAATTCGAATAAACCTAGTCAAAATTCGAATAAAACAATTCTTACATGTGTTCTGGTTCAAAATCAGCCGACACACATTTCCTATACACACGGAACTACACTGGTTAATTCGAATAAAGCTAGTGATAATTGTAATAAAACAATTCTTACATATTTTGACATTGATTTACAAAAACATTGGTAGGTAAAAACATCATCAAGAGTTCTTGTTTCACACGTACAATGGAACAAGTTATAATTGTAATAAACCAATTCTTTCCTGCAATTTATATATCTTGGTATTCACAATCAGCCACCACACGTTCTAGCACTTACACTGGAAAGAGTTATAATTGTAATAAACCAATTCTTTCCTGCAATTTCATATTTTGGTATTGATCCACTATAAATACATCATCACATTTTGAAATGTTTTCTCCACACATTGAAGAAGTGGTGTTGGCATGAGGGAATCTATTATATATAGGAGGTAGTCTATTACTCTCTACACACAAAGATCAATATCACATACATGGAATTTATCACCGATATTACGAAATCATCTCGCTAAACACCGAGAATCTACAGAGTCTCGTTCTACATCCGCTTCCAATAAACGTACAAGCTATTTGACTGATATAATTATGCACTTTACATCACGTCACATGAGTGCTTGTATTCTCCGCATCTCTGACATGCCATCTGTTCCATGTCAGGTTAAATAGTAATTATATGATATAATGCCCCATGTTGTTGTGTTGATCTACCAAATCAATAATTCACATCTAAAGATCATGCAGTTTATGATACCAATATGTAGAATATTATACAATTCCATTAGCTTTATAGTTCTGGGGCCCGTTTCACAAAATTTTAACTAAGATAAAATCCAATTTTAGTAATTTGATTGGATAATATTAGATTGATTTTAGTGCTTAGCCAATCCGATTCAAGTATGTACTAAAATTTGGATTTTATCTTTAGTTAAGATTTCGAGAAACAGGGCCCTGACAAATTACATTTCCTACCCTCTTAATAATGCACATACATAGATCATGAATGACAAACAAATGCAGTTTATGATACCAATATCTATAATATTACATGATTCCATTAGCTTTATATTTGTGACAAATATGAATTATACGATTTATAATTCCGACAAATAAAATTTTCTACCCTACAACTGCAGCTTCCAAAATCTAGCAAAAAAGCGAATGCAGTTTACGATTGTAATATTTAATATGAATTACACAATTCCTTCAGCTAAACTTTACTAATAACAAAACATATTTCTACTCTGCAGCTCAAGCATCAAAAATCTAATGATAAGTCGCTTCAAATTCCAAAATCTCTCCTATAAAGTAATGAAAGAGGAATGCAGTTTACAATGGCGGGTGTGGCATGCCAGCAGGGTAATCTTACTCTTCCGGACACCTGTTATCAAAGAGGAATGTAGTTTACAATGGTCGCAATAGCTTAGTATTTCTAACCTTCTACCCCCAACGAATGCAGCTTCGGAAATCTATCGAAAAGCAAATGCAGTTTACAAGGCTAATTTAACGAAAAGTAGCTTCAATTTCCAAAATCTCTACTAAATAGTTATGAAAGAGGAATGCAGTTTACAATTGGTAGCATTAGCTTAGTATTTCTAATAAATAATATCTTCTACACCGCCACTGCAGCATCCAAAACCTATCGAAAAACAAATTCAATTTACAATGCTAATATCTTATATTTCACATTTCAATCAGCTCTCTTGATGTTTTTAAAAATTATCTTCTATAATAATAATAAAAATAATAATAAGGGTTCTTATATAGCGCTAGACTCCAAACAGTTAACAGCTTTTGTATTTTTAATTTTTTTTATCGTCCTATTCAGTAAATATTCAGTAAATACTAATAAAATATTTTGATACAATTTTTACAAAACTAACAAGGGGTATAATATGTCTTATAAATGGTCTTTTTAACAGCATTAATGTAGGAAAACTGTCACTTCTTATTACCAGGGGAAAAATTCTTAATTCAGTAAATAGGCCTACTAACAAAATTAACAAATCTGTTTGTCTTATAAACGGTCTTTTTAACAGCTTTAATGTAGGAAAAGTTTGTTAAATAAGGTCCAGTGACTCGAGTCCATCAGAGTCCATCACGCCAATTCAATGTGATTAGGTCTGGTCATTCGTAATAGAGAGAGAGATATTGGTACTAGTAGTGTACAAGCTTATTGATACAATTTTTACAAAACTTACAAGGGGTATAACATGTCTTATAAATGGTCTTTTTAACGGCATTAATGTAGGTAAAAGTTCGTTAAATAAGGTCCAGTGACTCGAGTCCATCAGAGTCCATCACACCAATTCAATGTGATTAGGTCTGGTCATTCGTAATAATCAGAGAGATTTTGGTACTATTAGTGTACCAGCTTATTACATGTAACGATGGTGTTATGTTAGAGAGAACACAGATCGTGGTAGTTGGTTGGTTGTTACTGTACAGTGTGATTCGTTTCTCGTTACACCAGATCAATAGTCAGTAGATTCTACCATGTCTGTGTTTGTATTCCACGGTTGCTGGGATCCCAAATAACACTGTGACATAATAAAACATGACGGTGGTGGATATTATACAGTCTGTTTGGTAGATTTCATTTAAATAGCAATCAATTTTAATCGCCTGCATTACTCCGCAATCCTGCACACAAACAGACCTGAAAATTCTAACATTATTACTTCACATGCGTCTGGATTCAGTCCAAAATCAATGATACCGTAAAATTTTCCCGAGCTACCACAACTTTCTAATTCGAACGAAAATATATGCACAATAATAGATATGGTTCAACTTTATTTCAATAATTCTTTCGCACGTAAGTGTCTTAAATAGTGGGAGGAAACCAGAGAACCAGGAGAAAACCCATGTGGTTGGAATATAAAAGCACAAAGTTGGAAAAAAAGGAAAGGTATTATATCACACTAGGCTACGAGTATATAAAAACCCCACCTTGATTATACCATAAATGCAGATTTGAAAAAAAAATAAGCTTTTAATTAACCATGCATCATGTAACATTTAGATCAAACCTGAAGGTTCTCGTTTAGTTTAGATGTAGGTAATGAAAAGGGAATATTCTGAAAATGTAAATAAAATTACTTTAATCTGAAAAGGTATTGCAGAACAGTGCTGTGTAGTCACGATTGTCATTGCTACGAATTTAACTATAACAAACAAAGCCTTGATTATCCATTTTTAAATTGAAGTTAAAACTGCAAATCAAATTTAAATCTGCTAGACTATCATATGGCATCGAGAGTTGATTATGGTCTTGGCAAGTTGATAAATAAATTCATAAAATAAAACCAAGTACGAACGATTCAAACCATTAGTCCTAAACAAAAATTAGAATAATTTAGATAACATTTCAGGCCGAAAGAAAGACCTGCAACAGGCAGAATTAGCTCTTACATAATGCATCTTTAACAGGTATGTAATACCAGTCTTAAACTAAAAGCCATGTTTATTGCGTAATTAAAGCAAATATTTTTGAGTTAGAAAATTAAAACAAAATTATTTCTGTCTTTTGCTCAATAGGTTATCAACTCACTATTATACGATCGTGGGCATTATTTCCCACCCTTAAAAATCAATGACACAGGAAATAATAACACAACTAACTCCTTTGTTTTTCCATTTCCCCCATGTTATAGCTATCCTCAAACGTTTGAATTTGAAAATGAAAATGATATATTTGCCAATTTCTCAACTGGCAATGTGAATAGTGAATTTTTGGATTTAATAGGTTTTCTTTAACAAAGTAGGACTGTTTTTAGATACTATCTTTTTTAAGGCTTTATTTTAATTCCCTTTTTTAAAAAATGTAACTTAAAAATATGAAATTGCACCTTTAACGGTATAGTAATGGATTAAAGCTGACAACTAAAAATAATGCTTACCCATTCTCTAACATCACTAAATAACATTTGACTATCAGTATTTTATATTTATATTAATTATTCAGAAAGTTGTTATCTTTGTTGTATCATTATAAATAAACCCTCGAGGCGAAAAAAATACAAAAACAAAAAAAATCTGTAAATAATTTTTATTTTTAGATTATGTTGCGACATCTTATTGAAAATTGCCTTAATTTGTAGCACGTTATAGAAGAGTTAATGCGAAGATATTTTGGTTTATTAGGTATTTAGTTTGGCGTAAAGCTAATTATCGAAGCCAGTGAACATCACTGTGGATGACAGAGCTTTGATAACGTTATTGTTCATCTTTCTCTCTCCGCAGGCTATAACACTTTTTCTTATTTCAACAAATAACCGTGGTTCACTAACAGCTATATTGGGAGATGTTAATATTGATTATATCAGCTTATTATAACATTCATGGGTAACACGGTAACAGGAAATAACATTTATAGTTATACCACAGTGTTTTTTATAGGTCTCAAGCAGAGTAATCCATATGCTGATTACACTATTTTGGCCAATTACATTATCTTGCCTATATCGTTTTTTGGTTGTTTTTTTTAGGACTTCAAGTTTGTCCATTGGTTTGGATTGTTCGTACTTGTTTTTATTGTTGGGATTGGTGTCTCTGAAGCAGGGGATATTTAAGCTATTTGCTCAATTTTTGGTATGAGTGGCTGAGGCTGAATTAACCTCAGCTAATTATAAGGTAACTGCCAAAGTGCTGGCATGACTTTCTAAAGCAGAGTTTACCTAAGCAACCTGCCCAATAGTTAAGATGGGTGTCTGTGGCGGGGTTTACTTCAGCAACCTGCCCAATTGTTGGGATGGGTGTCTGTGGCAGGGTTTACCTAAGCAACCTGTCCAGTTGTTAAGATGGGTGTCTGTGGCAGGGTTTACTTCAGCAACCTGCCCAATTGTTGGGATGGGTGTCTGTGGCAGGGTTTACTTCAGCAACCTGCCCAATTGTTGGGATGGGTGTCTGTGGAAGGGTTTACTTAAGCAACCAGCCCAATTGTTGAGATGGGTGCCTGTGGCAGAGTAAAATCTTTAAGAAAATCCACTAAGCAAGATATATATGAGAAAATTTTAAAATTCTATCAATAGGGCTCAATGAATGAATGAATGAAATGGGGTTTAACGTCCTACGCTTAAGCACTGTACCTGGGCCAATTGAAGACGCCATACAGTGTGCTATGAGGGGAATTTTTGCCCGGGCAGCGGCGCTACGGCCTACTCTTATATCGAATTCCAACTGCCAAGGGATCTTTTACGTGCACTCCAATTTGTACACGGGACCTCGGTTTTTCGTCCCATCCGAATGACTAGGCAGCTGTCCTTGTCAGGCCCTCCTTCTGCATCACTGACAAGGGGAAATCACGCCGGAAAATCGAGATGAACTTTCTCGGCCAATGCAGGGATCGAACACTCAACCTCCAGGCTAGCGAACCAGCGCCTTATCCACTTAGCCACCGTGATCCCCAGGGCTCAATGAACTGGACAAAACATCTTTGAAGCCACTCTGCGACCAACACAGTACTGGGAATATTTTAACTACCGTAAATAGTCTAAAGGAGTGGTATGCAATCAAAGGGAGAGAGAAACAGGGTTTAACGTCCACTGGACACAAACTAGGTCATTTCGGGACTAACACATGGTTCAATTCTAGTTCAATGCAGGAGTCTTTAACAGTGGGAATCAAATCCACGCCAGTTGACTGAACGAGACCTTATGATACAACGCGCACACGCTAACCATACGACCATCCAACACCCCAGCATACAATCCAGTTAATTCAAATTAAGAGCCTGAAAAGAGTTGATGATAATGATGCCTTATGTCTACATTGACTCTACATCCACCTCGGACCGAACAAGTTATTAATTTTATATTAATCCTTTCAATACGAGTGGTCGGGCGTGACATTGTGGTAATCACAACACGAACTGTCGATTCTTCAACCGTGACTATTATTTATTTAGATCCGGACAGGAACTCAGTGTATAGAACGGCAAACGTTCAGGAAATTGGTAGTCAATGGGTTAATCATGTTAAGGGGATTATATAGGTATCTAAGGCCATACCAAATATAATTTTTATTTCTTCAGAGAGAGAGAGACAGAATTTAACCTCCACTTGTCATAAACAAGGTCATTTGGTTCAATTTTATTTCGATAACTAAGAGAGAGAGAGAGAGAGGAGAGAGAGAATTTAACCTCCACTTGTCAGAGCGGGTCATTTGGTTCAATTTTATTTCAATAACTAAGAGAGAGAGAGAGAGAGAGAGAGAGAGAGAGAGAGAGAGAGAGGGAGAATTTAACCCCCACTTGTAAAAAACTAGGTCATTTTGAGACTAACCCATGGTTCAATTTTATTTCAATAAGCTTACGTAGGGTTCTTTAGCATTTGGAGGAAACACATGATGTTGGACCAGAGACCCTTCTCATAACATACAACCGGGACATAGAAACCATGCTAGTTGACTCAATGATAGAATCCCATCCCGCCATCAAAGTCCCTTCAGAACCTTGAGAAGTGAAAAGTCCCTCAAGTCTTGGCTCGTAAAAAAAATTGGGAAACAAGAACTTTTAAGACCAAACAACAATTTTTTTTTTTAGATTTTTCATGTCCCCCCCCGAAAAAAGAGAACTAACTACTTCGAGAATAAATCCCTGTCCTGAATGGTCACCATATAAAACAATCAGTCTACTTTTTCGTAATGCGGTTTTACTCTGTTTCCCATCTTCCACACACACAAAGACTTTTTTATTTTATCAAACTGAAGCGAAATAAATACTTCGCACAATTCAAGATGTATACCGTATTTCCTCTAATAAGTGCCGGGTCTCCAATAAGCGCCGGGCCTCTAATAAGCGCCGGGGGTCAAGGGGTGCTGAAAATATAAGCGCCGGGCCTCCAATAAGCGCCAGGTCTCTAATAAGCGCCGGGTCTCTAAAGACTCTCCGGCCCAATGTCCATGGTAAATGACGGCTTTACCCTAAATTTAATTTGCTATTAAACTGAAGCGAAATAAATACTTCGCACAATTTTAGATGTATAATTAGTGTATTACACTTAAACCAATGATTTGGTAATCAAAAATGTCCGTCAACTGGCTAAGTGTCTGTTCTCAACCCTGGTATGTCAATCAATAGACCTAATAATGATTTGATGACAACAGGAAAAATTGTTAATGGTCATTTTTCTGTTCCTTTCTCATTACAAGTTGATCAATAATTCAAACAACTGTTGGTGTGTCAATAATTCGTTATTCTCATCGTAATTTCTGTGCTGTATGTGTGATAACCGTGGCAACACAAACCCTTAATGTCTTTTTAGCTCATACACAATTATAACCTAAATGAGCTCCTAAATTATTGATGTTTCTCCAGTTTCTTGTGATTCTATTTGAAAGTTTTATTCTTTGGTTTCAAATCAACAGCACAGAACTAGCTGCTCAACCATATCACACAATAGATAAAGAGAGAGAGAGAGAGAGAGAGAGAGAGAGAAATGGGGTTTAACATCCACTCAACACAACTAGGTCATTTCGGGACTAACATGTGTTTTTAAAAATTTTATTTCAATTATTCGCTTGCGCGTAGGGGTCTTTAGCAGTGGAAGAAACCGGAGTGCCCGGAGGAAACCCACGGGGTTGAGAAGGCGCCCCTATCTCCATGTCACATACGCTCACACCAGGGCTCGAAACCACAGCCACAAGTCAGAGTTGACCGGCCAGCTAGAGGTCGAAGCGCGGCACTCTAGACCATCCCTACCCCCCCATATCACACAATGGATAATGAGATGAAATGAAATGGGGTTTAACGTCCTACTGTTCTGCTCTAACTGGGCTAATCAAGACGGGCATACGCCATAGTGTGCTACGAGAAACTTTTACACTGACATCCATGCCGGATTCTACACTCATTTCCAATTCAAATTGGCACGGGTTCTTTTAAGTGCATAACAATGTGTACCCAGGACAATGTTTTTTTGTCTCATCCGAACACCCAGACAGCCGTCCTGCATCACTGACAAAGGGAAACAACGCCAAAAAATCTTGATGAACTTTCTTGGCCAATGCAGAAAATTTTACTCTGAAATGCATGCCGGATTCTACACTCATTTCGAATTCAAATTGGCAAGGGTTCTTTTAAGTGCATAACAATGTGTACCCAGGACAATGTTTTTTTGTCTCATCCGAATGACTAGACACTGTCCTTGCTAGGTCCTCCATCTTGCATTACAGAAAAGGGGAACGCCAGGAAAACCTCAGTAACTTTCTCAAATAATTTAAATAATAATTTTATCATTTAAATAGCGCCGAATATCCAACACAAGTAAACTCAAAAAAAACCCCAAAAAACACAAACATAATACATTTTACACACAGAGACAAGCGATTGTAGCTCATATAAAAAACTCAATATATAAATCAACACTTGAAAACATTTTGGAAAAGGACAGTTTTAAGTTTTTTTCGAAACGTAGTTAATGATGCATTTTTTAGGGATTCACTTTAACTACCCATAATTCAGGATGAAGGTTCCTGTTCCTGCAATTGTCTTATTTTTGGATTTAACAATCAGGGGCCTGTTTCACGAAATTTTAACTTGAGATAAAATCCAAATTTTAGTACATACTTAAATCTGATTGGCTAAGCGCTAAAATCAATCTAATACTATCCAATCGAATTACTAAAATCGGATTTTATCTTAGTTAAAATTTCGTGAAACAGGCCCCTGGTTACTTGAAGATGATTGCAGTGTTCCGGATGGAGTATATGGGATCAGGAGATATTTTGGGTATTCTGTGACCTATCCTGGCACAATCTTTTTGTAGTTTCTGCAAGCGGCTAATTTGATATTTTGGAGAATTATATAGGAGTGAGTTGCAGTAGTCAATTCTGGATGTTGCAAGGGAGTTAACTAGCATCTTCGCTGTGGCTGGTCAATAAAATTTCGTATTTTACCGATGTTGTGAAGATGAAAGTTGACAGACTTGCAAACAGATGTTATGTTATCAGGCATATCGCACAGAGAATTAAATTGTACGCCTAGATTTCGTACAGTCAGCGTTCTCTTCAACTACAGTGTCACCAATTTTCAAAGAATTGCTTTTTGTTTTGCTGATATGGTATTTGCTTCCAACAATACAGGACCAAACCCAACACCATTTATTTTTGTAACACATGACCCACCTCTTAGTTAGCAAACCCAAGCTCTCATGGTTTAGCAAACCCAAGGCCTCGTGATTTAGCAAACCCAAGCTCTCATGGTTTAGCAAACCCAAGCCCTCATGATTTAGCAAACCCAAGCTCTCATGGTTTAGCAAACCCAAGCCCTCATGGTTTAGCAAACCCAAGCCCTCATGGTTTAGCAAACCCAAGGCCTCATGTTTTAGCAAGCCCTCATGGTTTAGCAAACCCAAGACCATTTATTTGTCAAACCCATGACCCACCTCCTTAGTTGCAAACTGAACCCCTCCTGATTACCAAACCAGGGTCTTACTGAACCACCTATAATGGATAAATAAAATGAAATGGGGTTCAACGTCCCGTTTTGCTCCTAAACAGGGCTAACAAAGACAGGCATATGCCATACAGTGCGCTATGAGGGAAATTTTTTCCTGGCCTTCTCTTATATCAAATTACAACTGTCAAGTGATCTTTTATGTGCACGCCAATATGTACACAGGACCATGGTTTTTTGTCCCAACCAAACAACTAGACAGCTACATCACTGACAAAGTGAAACCACGCGGGGAAATCTGGATGAACTTTCTCAAATCAACCAGAACCCTGGTTATATAACAACTTTATCCAGATCCTAGTGTAGTAAATACCCCACACCAACAGTGAATACAGAAAGTTCTCCTTCTTCCCAAGAACAATCAGGGACTGGAACTCACTTCCTCCAGATATTGCTTCCGCCACAACAGTAACCACTTTCAAAGTGAAAGTGGCCGCCATGATGGAGTAGAAACAAACAAGTGTATTAGTTTTAAATGTATATATCTGCTGTCAACGGGCAGTATCTTAAAATAGAATCCTAAGGCTCGCATTCGACATGGCATAAAAATCAACAAGTTGATGGTGGCCATTAAAAGGCAGAAGTAAGTAAAACGAAATTTTGAACTATAAAAACGAAATGAAATAGGATCCATGTTTTAATCAGATTGCTAAAGTCCTTGAAACATAATCAATAAAATCAATAAATCAATACTTCTGATTTGGTTTTATTGACACATCACTTATTCTTAATTTTAAAGAAAGAGTTACATTTGACAGTTGCCAAGGCAGCAAGATGTAAACCTGGAATTTATTTTCATGTTAAACCTTTGTCAACAAACAATGTATTATATTTCATTAAAACTAAAAAAAGCTTGTTTTGTCACCGGACAGCTATTGTATTAAGGGGTGATGACAAGTTGTTTACTGTGTTGCATGGCAACTATGTTACATGTTTGAAATCCAAACAATGTAATGAAATGAAAAGGGGGTTGACGTCCTACTTTTCTGCCTATACTCAGCTAATGAAGCCAGAACACTTCAAGGACATGAAACTTAAAGATACATTATTCAATCACTTAAAGATACATTATTCAACTTAAGATAAACCTACCAAATGGAGATGTTTTTTTGGCCTCAAATATTATATAAATCTTAATTAGATATTTATTCACATACAAATCCCATAATCAACTCTCTAGAACTTCAGATGGTTTTGATTTTTATAAGATTAAAATACGATTAACAGCTGCATTGTGTAAGATTTAAATATAAGGCTGACACTTCTTGCTATAATAGCTCAAAAATAGATAATGTAAAAAGGAATCGAAAATTTCAATCACATTATTTAAATCTTACACAATGCAGCTTTAAAGAGGAAGTTTGGAATACTTTCACATTGTTTTACTAAGTAATGATCGTATTACTGACCTTTTTGTGGAGTTGGGGTCTTATGTTCCAAATTTCAGATGTTCCAAACCCCATTTATTTTATGCCATTGTTTATAAGAACTTTAATGAAATAATGGTTGCTTTTATTTACTCAATGAAAACCGGCATCCATAAAGATAGGCCGACCAAGAAAGGACGCTGGATCAAACCAGACACCCACCAACCAAAAGATCCTGGGTGCAATTTGAGGGATTTTAAACCCCTTCTTATCTTTTAATTGCCAATCCTATGCATGCTTTTGACCAAGGGAAGTAACTCCAGTCTGGTAATTATCTCCCCTCTAAATTCGCTATTAAATTGAAAACATTTGGTGATCCGATTCTTTATAATCAACCAGAGCTCAACAAATATGATAAAAAGGGGGGGGGGGACTGTCTTGCAAAATATCGCGACAACTGGCAAGACTTTATTTAGCATATATGTACCACATGGCGTTGTAATTTTTCACTAAGATATTAGCTATATGTTTGACATCGACACTGTAAAAGGTTGAAGCAATTTTTAAAGCTTAATCCACATATAAATCGAAACAATTTTTCAATTTTCATCCATATATAATTTGATATGGAGTACAAATCTTAATTGCTGCGACAACACAATATTGACTTATACCTCGTAAAATAAGGTTTCAAAAGAAGAATTTTCATTTTAACATTTTTGACATTATATATAGTTATCTCCCCTTATACATGAAGCATCCCTCAATAATCAGTTGAATTCAAGGTGAGAGAGAGAAAAATTGGGTTTAACGTCCACTCAACACAAACTAGGTCATTTCAAGACTAACTCACGGTTCCATTATACTCAATATTTTGCTAGCGTGTAGGGGTCTTTAGCAGTTGGGAGGAAACCTGAGAACAAGGAGAAAACCCACAAGGTTGGACAGGCCACCCTACTCCTTGTCATGTACAACCGAGGGATTTAAAACCACACCAGTTGACTAAATGACAGGCTTTATGATACAGTGTGCACATGCTAACTATTCGGCCATCCAACCCACCTATATATCCAAAGGAAGCCTGCCTGTTAAATTTGAAGGTGGTTCGACTCCATAGTCTCTACTTCATTGAATAACATCACCACATCCGTTGTATTCTATACTTCATTGAATGACAGTTGTAAAGTTGTTATATCAAGAATGTGTAAACCTTAACTGTATTTACTCCTCCAAGAGAGTGAAATGAAAATGAAATGGGGTTTGACGTCCTACTGTTCTGGTACGACTGGGCTTATTTAGACGGACATACGCCATACAGTGTGCTATGAGGGGAATTTTGCACAGGCAGCAGCTCTACGACATATTCTTATATCGAGTTCCAACTGTCAAGGGATCTTTTACGTGCATGCCAATGTGTACACAGGACCTCGGTTTCTCGTCCCATCCAAACGACTAGACAGTTGTCCTTGTCAGACTCTCTGTCCTGCACCAATGACAAGAGGGAAACCACACCAGAAAAGCCTGAAAAACTTTTTCTTGGCCAATGCCTCTGGGCTGGCGTTCTATCGTCTTACTCACTTAGCCTGTAGGAGACTTTAATAATAGGCGACCCTACTCCTTGTCATGTACAAATAGGAAATTAAAACCTTTCCACTGACTCAATGAAAGAGAGAGAGCTAGAGACAAATGGGGTTAAACGCCAACTCGACACAAAATAGGTAATTTCGGGACTAATATATGGTTTAATCTTATTTTAACAATTTGCTTGCGTGTCGGGGTCTTTAGCAGTGGGAGGAAACCGGAGGACCTGGAGAAAACCCATAAGGTTGAACAGGCAACGACTCAATAAAGTGCATGTGTTAGATTGCTTGACTACCCAACCACCCTATCTGTGTACAGTCATATTGTCAAATCAACTTTAACAATCGACGAACACAATCACAATATTAATGAAACTGTAAAATGCAGAAATTGTTAAAAGGAAATGATTTTTATTGAGAAAAACACATAGCATGGTTTCTTGAATAACTGTGTACAATACATCCATTTGTGAGGGAAAATCTTGCATACACGTACATAGATAATATTTGATATAAATTCAATTTAAAGCACACATATATAAATCAACAATGTAAATAAATAGCATCTACCAGAGCAGAGCAGGTAATTTGCGTAGACGTGCCGATAAACCTTGAATCAATCGTCTACATGTATGTACCGCAGTTAAATATTCAGCAGGTAATTTGCGTAGACGTGCCGATTAACGTTGAATCAATTGTCTACATGTATGTACCGCAATTTAATATTCAATCAATGGTCCGTATCACACAGTAAAAACAGTAAGTGTGAAAAAGAATCAACTTCATGTCCCGAACTTGTTATGTTGTAATTCAAAACATGAGGTCTTCTGTGCTATGATAATGATTTGTATTTTGCACGTCTTAAACACAAGAAAATTTAATGATTTATTTAATATTATTTTTTATGAAAACTTTTCGACTTTAATGAATGTTTCTATCAATAAAAATAATTATAAACAATTTTGGCAAGAATACATTTTTTACAAATACATTCTAATTTCACGATTTTATAAAATACTACAAGTGCTTGTGATGTAAAATACTGTCTAATTCTTGAAAATTCATTTATTCATCAAAATCTAATTGCAAATTTATTATTAATATGTATTTTTAAAAAAAACCATGTTGTACTTTACAAAGAAATCTTTCTTTTAAAAAATATCCTTGATTGAAAACTCGTAGTCCATAAAAAAAAACTTTAGATTCAAAACATGACATTTTGAAAGGTGCTGGTATGTGTTAGAAGCCAAAGGGCATGATACACACACTGTATAATAAAGAATATATTAAAACAGAATTCAACAAAAGCTGTAGAGTTAGCCATTTGACATTGACCTGAAGCAGGAAAGGAGTAGGGGGCATGTACTGTAAAGTTTTGAATCAACAATATGTACATTATTATATACATCGTTTTTCTTATTAATATCTTATACGCATATCATTTTAGGATTCATGGTTTCTTTGTGTAACAACTAGTGATTTTCCAATGTGTTGTGTTTTTATTGAGCTTAATCTCTACAAGCCAATCAAGTTTTTCAAGCCTGGAAATAAGGCACCTGTCACTGACAATGTCAGGCACAGATTCATACTTTGTCGGGCACAAAAACCTCTGGTGCTTGCTTGTCAATTTCTCAAGCACTGATTTGTACTTTTTTTTAATGGTATTATCAATACATGTCCAGCACTAAGTTGAAAATGTCAGGTACCTTTATTTCCAGGATTGAGTATTAGACATGAAATACGATTATCAATTTGTTGTTTGGTATGGTGATTAAAACAATGGTATGCTTGTATATTGAATTATTGATGATAATTAATACAGATTATCAATAAGAATAAATCCTAACAACTATAACATTATGTAAAAAGACTTAAAAAGATAAAATTAGAACTAAAAAGCAGCAGTTGGCCAATGAATATTTCTAAAATAAAATCGTAAATAATTTGTTTTAAAAAAAACAATATAAGCAGGATGAATGAAAGAACAGGCGTTTGTACATTTAGAGGGGGTAATACTCAATGTAAAACTGTGCAGTTAATATAAACACCACAATATATCATACATTAACTTTCAGATTCTTTTCATGGGCAGATACGAAATGAAATGGGGTTTCTGCAACAACTCTACTCTACTAAGGAGGATTTGCCCTGACAATGGTGCTACAGCCTACTCTTATTTCAAATTCTAACTGTCATTTCAAATCCAACTCTTATTTCAAATCCAACTGTCATTTGTTCTCTTATGTGCATGCCGCTGCTTACATGTGACTTTAGTTTTTCAGCCATCATAACAATCAGACACTGCCATTGCCATATTATCATGTCTATGATTTGAAAAATCTTTAAATTAATGTACAAATAAACTGTCATGTTTACGTAGATTCAAGTCCTAAACATCGTTCTCGAGAAGGAGATCTTGTATATTTAAATCAATAAAGAGTGTGAACACATATCAATATGTTCTATTCCAATTTATTGAATCATTTCTTCAAATTAAGTTTTACAAACAAAAGATATACCATAGGGGTTTTATTTTCAACTAAGCCGAGTATCAGAAGGGGTTTCATTTTCAACTAAGCCGAGTATCAGAAGGGGACTGGGATCATTGGGCTGAATAAAAATATTGCTGAAAAACCAATGATTTATAAAGGGTCGAACTTCTAGATGACGATGACCTGGGCCCTTATTCACGAAAACTTAAACTAAGATACAATCGAAAATTTAAGAAATACTGCAATTCGATTGGCTGACCACTAAAATCAATTTTCATATATCCAATGAAGTTGCAGTATTTCTTAAAATTTCGGTTGTAACTTAGTTTAAGATTTCGTGAATAAGGGCCCTGGTTGATATATTGAGTTTAAAAGTCTAGAGTATCATTTTGTCAGTGAATGGTAACAACGAACAGTCTGGTGTGAACACATCTATTAGAACAAGTTTGGATTATACATTGCCATTATACAAGATGAACACAATAATCTGAATTAATAATTTGAACACTTCATTATTATAATATGAACACTTCATTATTATTATAAAATATGACAATAATTATCATACAGGCAGAGCGCGAGAGTAGATCTAATACTGGTAATGTTAAATTAGAGTTACCTCCCTTACACCAACAAAGTTCTAATAATCCTACAACCAAGACTTCAACATGAATGAACAATTTACAAAAACAAGCATGATCAGTGACTTGACTGGATTTCAACTATGGAAGAATAGACTACCAGAAGCCCCCTTTGCAAGCGCTGCCACAAAATTATTAATCTCGGGTACTGGGTACGGAGAATTTCCTTTTTTATCGTCTATGTTGGGGTCCTTAAACTATATCAATGTAGTTCACATAAAACAAAAGGGCTTCTTTCATTTATATAGGGACGTTGAGCCAAAATTCCTATCATAAGAGCATAATGTACAAATGTTGCGGCTACTTATTAATTAACGTTCAAACCCGAATAATTTATTCCACGAAGGTTGAAATCCTGATCACCAGTATGTATAATCTAAAATGGTGCTAATTGTGTAAAACTGGTGAAAATAAAATACTGTTAATCTCTATAGTAATTTAAAAACAAAAAGCGGCTAAAACTGATTTCTAATCCTCCTAGCACGAGGAGGTTGCTGACTGCCGACACCAGGAGGATCCATGCCGATTGCTTAGTCTCCTAGCAACAGGAGATTGCATGTTGAATGACTGCCGAAACTCCTGGCATCCGGAGGTTATATGCCGATTACTACTCCTGGCACCAGAAGGTCCATACTGGCATACCGAATACAGAGGAGTTGGCATGCCGATTGCTAAAGCCCCTTGCAGTTAGCGCCAGAAGTTGGCATGCCGACTGCTAAGGCTCCAAGCTGTAAGGCCCAAGAGATGGCATGCCAACTGCTAAGGCTACAAGCTGTAAGCGCCAGAAGAAAGCATGCCGATTGCTAAGGCTCTTAGCTGTAAGCTCCAAGAGATGGCATGGTGATTGCTAAGACTCCTAGCTGTAAGCTCCAAGAGTTTGCATGTCGATTGCACATGCTCCTAGCATCTGGAGGCAGTGTGGGTGCTAAACATACATATATATATATATATATACTGTATATAATACATAATATATATATATATATATACAGGAGAGTTTGTAATACATACTTTCATTATATTCACACATAGCTTTATACTCTTATGCAGCACTTCAAATCCATTGCTTAAAACATTATAATAATAATAATAATATTAATAATAATAATACCACTATGATATACGTAATATATCATACTATTCACATTCATTATCAAAACATTTCCGCTTGTACTACACTAAAATAACGGCTCATATTTACAGCATAGCTTGTTGGCTGAACACAAGCAGTATCAACAGATTCATTGGTACTTCATCGGCATCGCACAATATAAAAAGCTTGATTAATAAATTTCGCGTGTCAAAATTCTCCTGAACAAAATGAATTATTATAAATGTCATGAAATGTTCTAAAAGTTCCATTAAGTGTCTCATTTTTTTTTCCATCTTTTTTTTTTTAACTATAAAAATCTCGAAACATGGCTGAAACTACATAAATAAATGCCAAGATTTAAAAAAAACAACAATTAAATTATAGATCGAGCAGAAAAACATATTCTACAGTAATATTAACAAATGAAAACACAGAGAGAGAGAGAGAGTTTCAACAGATACCAATCCTTCAAGATCCCCCCACCCGTCCGAAACAGCACATAGTCTTGTCGTCACTTTCACTGTTGTTAAAATATTGAGATATAATAATCCAATCAGTCAACTGAAGAAATTAATATCCAATATTCACTCACACCACACTTGATATAATTCTTGTTCTATGAAATCTGTTAATCTCTTCATATCTTAATCCAACACTGATGGAACACCTTCGATAAATCAATCAAAATATAAATAATCCTTCCGATGTTTCACATTTCCTTCAAGTTCACATAACGTAAGTGGGTAAGACTCCTACGATTTGCTGTTGGAATATCTCTAAATGATTTTAATGTTTATTGTATTAAATAACAGGCTACATTTTATATCATGGCTTCTTTAGGGTCTATTGGAGGTGGTGGTAGGTCGGATGCATCGCCATCTGTATTCACCACTTTTAAGGCCTCCTTAACGGCATCATCGGTAACAATTGCTGCCACTTTTTCATAACCCTCTTCTCCATTTGCTACAATATTTTTACCTGCATCTGAAACACCACTAGCTGCTTTGGAAGCAGTGTCTGATACTTTAGTTGCAGCATTAGAGGCAGCGTCTGATGCCTTACTTGCAGCATCTGAAGCAGCATCTGAAGCCTTACTTGCAGCATCTGAAGCAGCATTGGTGGCGCTCTTCTTGGCATCGCTAGCTTTGTCAGCATAAGCATTCAAGGCATCTGCCATATCATCAAAATTTTCAGAAGCTGCATTTTTAGCTTGCTTAGCCTTATCATCAGCTTTACTGGAGAAATCATTGACAGCTGAACCAAAAGCATCAACCGATGATCCAGCAGCTTTCTTGGTGTTGTCTACAGCAGATCCAGCAGCTTTCTTGGTGCTGTCAACGGCTGATTCAGCAGCCTTCTTGGTGCTATCCACAGCTGAGCCTCCAGCTGTTTTAACACTATCCACCGCAGAACCAGCTTTGTTAGACGCATCATCAACAGCGGAACCAGCTGAGCTAGATGCTGATTTACCAAAACCAAGAGCTGAGCTGAATGAGTCTGAGGCGGTTTCGGTAACTTTAGTTACAATTTTTCCTCCGGTATCTACAACAATATCTTTTAAACCTACTGGTGCATTATTGGCTCCACCAGGAGTGGATTCTAGTTGACCAGCTTTCTGTTGCTGTGCACCACCACTACCAAAAGATGATGTTACTGAAGCTACACCTTGTTGGAATCCTTCACCAGCTATTTTCTGTATGGAACCAAGCAAAGTATCCGATTCCCCAGAAGCCTTGTTGGCATCTGCTGCAGCAGAGTTTTTAGCAGAAGCAACACTTTCATTTACAGAAACCTTAGCACTTTCCATTTTCTCTTCTACTTGTTTACCAGTTGCCGATGCACGTTTCTCAGCATCGCTAGCAAATGCACCTGCTGAACTTTGGAGTTGAGATGCTTTTTTGCTGGCGATTTCAGCTCCTTCATTGGCTTTTGCTTTAGCAGATTCGATTCCGGCTTTGGATTTCTCCTGGGCATCTTTTGCAGCAGAACTTGCTGCAGCCTTGGCATCAGAAGCAGCTTGATTTGCAGAGTCTTTTGCGGATTGAGCAGCACTTTCTGCAGATTTTTCCAAGTTACTCACTTTATCTCCAGCAGCTGCAATACCACTGGAAGCGGCACTCTTCGTCTGCTCAGCAGCTGAGGATAGAGATTCTTTTCCCTTACCGACAGCTTCTGTAAGAGCAGCTTTACCTTCTTCTATCTTTTCAGCGACGACAACCTTTCCATCTTCTACTTTCTGTGCTACAAATTCTTTACCTTCCTCTAATTTGTCACCAGCTTGTTTTTGTGCATCTGCGGCTGCTGATTCAACACCTGAAGTAACTTGAGATAGAAGCCCTCCACCTTCTGTGGGTTTTTCGTAGGGGCCTTCAAGCTTTCCTTCCTTTTGAAGTTGGCGAGATTCTTCTGTGGAGCAAATATTTCCCATGATGATATATCGTTGTTAGGCTTTTTAAAAATTAAATTGTTCTATTCTTCTATTTCATTTACCTGAAAAGATAAAAGAAAATTTAATAAATAACTGGCTGATAAAGAGAGACTTAGAAAATGGGTTGCCAGGAATGGAACGTAAGCCTAGAGCAACTCAGGCCTCTACTAAAGCAGTCCATAAAGACTATCATACAAAAGTAAATCTCAGAATTCTATAGGCATCTGTATATCTCTCATGAACATAATAATTGTGTATTCATTTCAAAAGAATGACAACACACGAACACATAAAATGCATATTTCATGATACCCATTACAAACAACATTTGAGTTGAGATTAAGATAGGGCTGGCCCCCGGATCCATTCACTTGATTTGATAACTGTTTGTTTAAGCAATGTCTATTTTCTGTCCTGTCCACAGGTTTATCTTGTAGATTTTTGTTTTGCGTGTGGTGCGGTCCTCCTGCACTTACTATATTAGTTAGAGATATAGTCTAATATCACTAATAGTAACAAAGACAATAGAGTGCCTACAGCAAGTTGATAAGGTTAACAAACATCAGCAGATCAATAATGAAGACAGGCAATAATCAATGAGGTCAACAACAGCTGATAAATAATCAATACTGTTTTACTCTGACTGAGCTAATGATGACAGGCAATAATCAATGAGGTCAACAACAGCCGATAAATAATCAATACTGTTTTACTCTGACTGAGCTAATGATGACAGGCAATAATCAATGAGGTTAACAATGGCAGATCAATAATCAATATAATAAGCAAACATATCTAACAAATATATATACTTCACTGAATAAACAACATAACCATGTAAACACCACTAATTAAACCTCATTTATATCAGGTGAATAACCTGGCCCCAAGTTCACAAAGCATTCTCAGACTTAAGTTGAGAATTTACTCAACTTTCAATCGCTGTTTATGAGAAATATCTTTGATCCAGAAACACAAAACTTTGCACATAGCATCTTAATAGTGTATTTAATAGATTAAAACAACAAAAGTGTAATAAAGGGCTATAGTTTCGTTAAAATAAGGCGAACAATTTTGAGTAAATTCTCAACTTAAGTCTGAGAATGCTTTGTGAACTCAGGGCCTGGTGTACAGAAGTCCAATCTGATTAAAACACAGATCCTATTTCGTTTTCCTTTCGTTTTTTATAGTTCCAAATTTTGTCTTACTACAAAAGCCGCTCAGATAACCTCCAATGTTACTTTACTTTACATAACAACCGGTCAGAAGTTCATGTAGTAGTACAGGCCATCGTAAGTATAAAAAAAACCAACCAAAACATAGATTGTAGAGAAGTCTTAAATAAATAACAATAGATAACAAACACTGTATCATAACTTATCCCCTAGTCTATAATACTATTCTATAAATAAAATAAAAACCAAGTACGAACAATCCAAACCATAAGACAGAATTCAAAGTCCTAAAAACGTTATAGGCAAAATAGTGTATTCAAGCAAAATAGTGTAGTCAGCAAATGGACTGCTCCTCATGTACAAAATACAACGCCTACACTTCAGGCTTCATATAATGACTAGTTCTCAAATTATCATATAAACTACATTATTACCCTGTAGAATTCTATTCCTATCTATAACATTAAATACGCTTCCCTGCCTCCATTCAAATAATGTGGTCATAATTATCTCAATAATATTATCAGAAAAATCTAGTACAATGTATAACAAACTCATTTCAGGTAAAAACTATTCCCTACACGCAAAATGGTAATCAAATACAAAATTATTATATCCTTTTTACTGGTAATTAAACCAAAAGATTGCTGAAATTCCCAACATAATTAATAAGTGATATCCGATGTTCGATCCCTGCATTGCCGAGAAAGTTCATCTCGATTTTCCAACGTGATTTCCCCTTGTCAGTGATGCAGAAGGGGGGCCTGACAAGGACAGCTGCCTAGTCGTTCGGATGGGACCAAAAACCGAGGTCCCGTGTACACATTGGAGTGCACGTAAAAGATCCCTTGGCAGTTGGAATTCGATATGAGTAGGCTGTAGAGCCGCTGCCCGGGCAAAATTTCCCTCATAGCACACTGTATGGCGTATGCCCGTCTTCAATAAGCTCAGGTTAAGTGCATACGAGTAGGACGTTAAAACCCATTTCATTCATTCATTCCAAAAGTAAAATTGTAAACAATTGGGAGAATGTGTTTTTTTTCTGTATAATGTAGATTTCCAAAAAGTAAAGACTAAAATGTTCACACTTTATGAGCTGTACGGAAAGTTGAAAAGAGTAGACCGGGAAGATGCAAGGTATGTAAGAGAGATGGGGTTTAATATCCACTCAACACAAACAAGGTCATTTCGGGAGTAACATATGATCGAATATGGTAAACCATTTGTCCACCCAACCACCCTGATAGGATTGTTTCATTGACTAGAGAAGCTTAGTTGAAATGTTGCTCAGTAATAAACAGTAATTGTATTCCATAGAATCGTGACCTGTGCAATAGAACAATTTTTTATAATAGCCTAAATATGTAGATGCCGAAGTATGCAGGGCAGTGTTGGGATTTCAAATCGGGTTGAGTGGTAGTTAAACTCTTAGTACTAGTCAGTACACTTTATATTAATTTTGTAATTTTGAATAATATTCACCATGTCTTGATGTCCGAATGGGCATATTCACGGTCGGACAATAGAGTGCGTTTGGAAAAAAAATTCGGACACGGCCGGATAAAATCCCAACACTGATGCAGGGTATAGAAGACCTTGATCAGATGTTAAAGCGAGATCAAGCCTTCTATTGAAAATGCTCAACCACCTAATAACAAGTTGAAAGGAATTGGCACTCTGGTATAATTGTGCAATGAATACATATATGTAGTTCCAATAGCACAATTTTTCATAATGGCCTAACAGTAAATGTAGATGTCTGCTACCATAATAATTCACACAATCTTGACTCAATAGGCCTGTGTTAGTGTTTTGTAGTGGAAGACTCAAATATTTCTATCTTACAAGACATTAATGGCATTTTATATCAACAATATTCACCATCTTCTTAGACAGATCTATCAAAACATCGGTCAACTCGACATGCAATTAAATTCCTGATGGGATTTAACGTCCACTCGACGCAACCTTGGTCATTTCGGGACTAACATATGGTTAAAGTTTATTTCAAGAATATGTTGGTGTAGGGATCTTTAGCAGTGGGAGGAAACTGGAGGACACAGAGAAAACCCATGAGGCTAGACAGGTGACCCTACTCCTTGTCATGTAAATTCCTGATTAAGAAACCCTTTTTAAGTACCGGTGTGTACTATTCTGTTGGGTTTCTATTAACACACGTCTCAGTGGGTCAGTTGTTCGGGTCATAAACAAGGAGTTTCAGAGTTTAATCCCTGTATAGGACGAGAAAGTATGTAGGGATTTTTCTGTCTGGTATACTTTTGTCATTGGTGCTTGAAAAGGACCTGTCGTAGCATAAAACAGAGACTTGCACGTAAAAGATCCCTAGAAAGTTGAAATTCGATGAAGAGTAGTACTGCTGGAAATGCTGGTGTTTGGGCAAAATATCCTTAACAGCACACAGTATGGTGTATGCACATCTTCATAGCATAGAGTATAGTGTATGCACATCTTCATAGCATAGAGTATGGTTTACGCAGGTTTCATTGCACACAGTATGGTGTTTACCTGTCTTCATAGCACACAGCATCGTTTGCACCTGTTTCCTGGTGCACATAGTATGGTGTATTCCTATTTTCTTTGACCAATAAGTGCATAAAGTAGAATGCAATATCCCATTTCATTTCATTTCATTTCAAAAACTATATCGTTTGTGCCTGTTTCATAGTGAACAACATCGTGTATGCCTATTTTCTTTCAACATCTGAATTAGCACAATAAGTGCATAAAATAGGATGTAAAATCTCATTTCATTTCAAAAACTATATCTGTATTATATAAAGTTTGGAAGGAAAGCCACGAGGTTGGGAAGGTGCTCCTATCTCCATGCCACATCGGGAGGAGAATACTTCACATGAGCTATAAACTATATCTGTATTATAGAAAGTTTGGAAGGAGAAGACTTCACATGAGCTATTAACTGAAACCTGCCTGACAACAAACAAACTTGTCATGTCCCAGACCGATATTCCCCTTCTTATATAACGGCCCAATAGAACTCACATGGCAAGCTTACGCTAATATTCCTGAATATTGAACCACATTAAGTCATTGACAAAAGGTCTCAGATTGCCAGCGAGAGAGAAATCTATATTGTCATACTGCTATCGGGAAGGTTTAGAGAACTTCTAAATAAATATATGCATGGAATAACATTCCCTGGACGATTCGAGCTTAGCAATGAAGACTCTAAATCCAAATTACCATTCATAGATAAATTTTTGATTTGTTGTTCCTTTTTGAATTATTAGATATCGATGCTTTCGGAAGGTAATATTCCCTGTGTGTCTAGTGTGTGTATTAGTTCACTCCAGATACAGCATCATGTGTAGAACATGAATATTACATGATGGGAGAGAGAGGGAGGGTTTAACGTCCACACAACACAACTAGGTCATTTCGGGACTAACATGTTTTTAAAAAAATTCTATTTCAATAATACCCTTGTGTGTAGGGGTCTTTAGCAGTGGGAGGAAACCGGAGTGCCCGGAGGAAACTCACAAGATTGAGAAGGCGCCCCTATCCATGTCACATACCCTCACACAAAGCTTGACACCACAGCCGCAAGCCAGAGGTCAAAGCGTGGCACTCTAGACCACTAGGCCCCCCTGCAGATTATCAACATTTAATATTCTGATTATAAAATCAACTTGAGAAAGCTTTACCATGGACGGAGTCCGTGAAAATTTGATATTTTCTGAAAATTACAAAAAAAACCCCAAAAATATGTATCTAAATCTTGATCATAAGTAATCCTTAACACTTATATTCCTTAGTTACACAATGAACGCAGGTTCTTCATTTACATCAACGAGTCGTCATCAATGATTTAACCAGGCCCGTAGCCAGGGGGTGGCACGGGGGAGCAACTGCCCTCCCAATACTGAGTCATGCCCCCCCCAATATCACAAGAAAATTGGCCTTTACTACCACAAAATTCATGCAGATGCCCATGCTAGTTGGCCCTCCTGAAAACATCTTTGCCCCCCAAAAACAACTTCCTGGCTACGGGCCTGGATTTAACATAAGTATAGAACATGAGCTAGCCATCCTTGTCAGTCACCAATATTCCTCTTTAATACAAACCAAATAACGCTAGAATATAGACACATTTGGACACAGATGTATAATTTGTGTTATTGATATTAATATTCCTCTCTCAGCTGTGTGATCCTAGAATGTAGAACCAACATTTGGACACAGTTCTATAATTTGTGTTATTAATATCAATATTCGTATCTAAGCTGTGTAATCCTGGTGGACCTGAACTCAAGTGAAGTACAGATGAAGTCATTAGTGGTAGAAATCATGTTAAACCCTCGAACACCCGAACAACGTTATTTTCATTTCACTTACTGCTCTATAGGCACGACCTCATTTCTACAACACCATTACCCACAATAAACTCATTTATAAGCTGAACTTCCAATACCACTCATTCCCATTTATAGTCCAGGGGGGTTTCGTAATTATACAATCAGGTCACGAACATTTTTGCCCTACTTCACCGCTTCGGTACTTTGAGTACAAGTAATTATTAAACCATCATGATATCATTTAAAGAAGCACTGATAAAAAAAATCAAAGAGTCTTCGAACGTAAGTGTTAAACACACACCTACCACCCCTCTGACAAATAATGAACAGAACCCAAAATCCTGGAATTCTTCTGAACTTCTTAATAATTACAGAACAGTCCAATATTCAACGGGAAGGAATCGGGTGATATAAAACTGACTACAATTTCTGAAGATTCACACCATTTTTCTTTCCCAATACCTTATTCCAAATAATCTGAAGTGAAAACAAAGCTAACTATGAGCTCCTACTGCTAGTAAATAATATCCTTCATCTGTGAACATACATCGTATCACCACGTATATATTAACCAGAATATTTCACAATATTTTCTCCGTGGGAGGGACGTAAAACCTGATTAATTCTTAGTCACAAACATTACTCATCTTGATGAAGTCAGAAATTAGGAGTTGAGTTGTATCTTGTATATATTGGAACTTATCATATCTCGACTTACATAAAACTCATAAATAAATAAATCAATGAGCCGGTAGCGCCATTAGTCACAGGAGATGTAAGAAGCAGGACAGTATTGATTGATTATTGATTCCTCATCTGTTGTTACAAGTCCATTCAGTGCTAATTTGTAATAAATTAACATTTCTCGGCATCAATTACATTTGTTTATTTTGAAAATATTAAATTTTTCATGGCTAAATCCAGGCCATGATGTACGGTACGCAAATAGATAATTCAAAATTGGACGACCTGATGTATCATTTGCGAAATAGAGAGAGAGAAATGGGGTTTAACGTGCACTTAACACAACTAGGTCATTTCGGAACTAACATATGGTTTAATTATTTATTTCAATAATTTGCTTGCGTGTAGGGGTCTTTAGCAGTGGGAGGAAACCAGAGTGCCCGGAGGAATCCCACAAGGTTGAGAAGGTGCCCCTATCTCCATGCCACATACACTCATTTGCATAATTTCAATAAAATATCAAATGTCTCCCCGACTTAATCCACGCTAAAAGCATACTCAAATTGATTATTTACCATTTTATTAATAAAACAAATTCTAAATAATGTCCCCAGTTTGTAAACACATCCCTTTTAACAGATGAGACCCATCAGAATATTATATCAAAGACTAAAGGGGGAAATTTTAAATGTTATTCAATTCATATCCTGCAGTGTATTCATATCTTGTAACTTCGGGCCTCCCAAATTTGGCTCAGCAATTTCCAACAACCGGCCCTACTGTAGAAATACTGAGGGAAATTAAACCATTTTTGAATTGATTTTCCTTTTAAAGATTCAACTTTGACAATATTGTGGTTTACAAGAGATTGCCCATTCCCTCAAATAATCAGAAAGGTAACAGTTGGACTATAAAATTATCAAATAAATTTAAATAAATAGCAGTTTTATTTGTCCTTGTAAAAACTGTAATTAACAGTTTCCTAACAGAAACACCTTTCTCCATAAGAATTATCAGGTATATAAACAGGGTGGCACATCCCATATAATATGTAAAACATTCATCAACACCCCAAACACCTAGTTCTTATTCAAAATATCGGCTTCATACAGTGTTAATACTGGTATATTAACAGGGCGACACATCCCACATAATATGTAAAACATTCATCAACACCCCAACCCACCTAGTTCCTATTCAAACTATCAGGTTGATACAGTGTTAATTAAAGAAATCAAGAAATTAGTTGTAACAAAAATATACTGAAAGCAAAGCTGATTTATCAATCACTAATAAGGTGATTCCAAATGGGGTGAAAACTTGAAAACGACAAGCGAATCAGCTCTTATTAAAATACAGTAATTGTTTGTAAAAGGTACTCTTAATGTGTTTAATTTCATATGTTCAAATTAATAAAATAAAACCAAGTACGAACAATCCAAACCATTAGACAAAATTCGAAGTACTAAAAACGGTATAGGCAAAATAGTGTAATATCGCAAAATAGTGTAATCAGCATATGGACTGTTCACCATGTACAAAATACACGACGAACAGTGGTAACAAGTGTCCGGAAGAGTAAGCTTACCCTGCCAGCGCGCCACACTGCTGCTTCTACAGTGTAATATAGAAGCTGGAGCTACGAGGTACTCGAGGTAGTAGTTAAGACATGTAAGATATTCACTAGTTAACCTGCCAAAGGTCCCTAATTCGATTTTCGTGTTGCCAGAGAACGATCCCTGGGATTTTTAAATCATGTTTGCCCCCTTGTCAGTGGTGAACAACAGAGGTCATCCTAGCAAGAACATTCTCTAGTTATTTAGATGGACCAAAAATCTCGTTGGCATGCACAAGTTGAGACTTAAGATTCAGTTGTCAAATACCGGTAGTAAGTGCAGGAGGACCACACTACAAGCAAACCAAGAATCTACAAGTTAAACCTGCGGACAAGACAGAAAACAGACATTGCACATAAAGAAATAAAAAAAAATAAAATCAAAGAATGGATCTGGGGGCCAGCCATAAGCGTCTACTGTGCTGTATTGATTATTAGGCTGAAAACACATGAATTAATGGATGGGAAGAGAATTACTGATTGTCAGTTTGATTTGCTGCCAATTAGCAGATATTAAGGCATGTATAATTATGTATCTTTCTTCTGATTGTTCTACATGTTATAGTTCAATAGTTCATGCTGACCTAGATTCTCCGTATGTGACCTAGTTTAGACGTGACCTAGTTTAGGCGTCATGATGATGAATAAAATGTAATCCTACCAGTAGTAGTTTTGGTTTTAATTATTCCTTTCAAATGAAATGAAATTTAATAGAGAGAGAGAGAGAGAGAGAGAGAGGAAAATGGGGATTAACATCCACTTGACACAAACTAGGTCATTTTGGGACTAACATATGGTTTAATTTTATTTCAATAATTCGCTTGCAGTGGGAGGAAAGAGGAGAAATGTAATAGCATGTCAGCACCAACCCGATAATATTGAGTGACTTTAATTTGTTTCTAAGTTTCATTGTGACGAATAAAATACAGTACAGTCGACAATCCTATATTAACAGAACTTTATCTTTAATCATCGTTTAAAATGACATATCGTGTCTTATGACATGTCAGCACCCATCTGTCTTTATCGCATCAATATCCTTTTAAAACAAAACTTCACAAAATGTAGACAAGCTCCACAAAGTTTTCAGACGAATAATAATTAGTGTTAATACAAATCTGACCAGATGGAAATCTTAATCAGATCAGATGTGCTTTGACGAATTAACGTGGAAATAAACACAGTTCGACCATCTAGACGTCTGGACCAGAATTGTAAGGGTTAAGGATTCAAAAGGGGTCAATCCAACACCATTAGGTCATTTCTGAACAAACAGGCCTTCAGACTTTTGAACTCAATACTTTAAGACCTGAATAGTAAGACTTAATCCTAAAAATCGTAGACCAGAATCCTAAGAATTGTAGACCAGAATCCTAAAAATTGTAGACCAGAATCCTAAAAATTCCAGAATCCTAAAAATTGTAGACCAGAATCCTAAAAATTGTAGACCAGAATCCTAAAAATTGTAGACCAGAATCCTAAAAATTGTAGACCAGAATCATGAGTGAAGGAATGTGAAAAGGTAATGTATTTGGCACCGTTTGAGTAAGTACATACCAAGATTGTTTTTTTTATGAGTAAAAGGTAATAATCAGAACTATAAATGAAAAAAACAGCTGGCATCATTATGTTCATGGTACTGTAACCATTTACAACGCACTACCAGCCAACCCTCTTAAATCTCAACATCATCACAAACTAATCTCACCAACAGTTGTATAATATATTCACAGTAATAGCTTCTGTAACTTACTTAGGCTCGGTCAATCTCTTTGATTTAGATAAGAGAGAGAGAGAATTGGGGTTTAACATCCACTCGACACAAACTAGGTCATTTCGGGACTAACATATGGTTTTTTAATTTTATTTGAATAATTTGCTTGCGTGTAGGGGTCTTTAGCAGTTGGAGGAAATCGGAGAAACCCAACGAGTTTAGTGTTTAGTTTCAGTTTTTGCTAACTGTGTCGACGCTGGAACACGGTTAGTTTAAACAATATTTTATTCAAAAAACTGAAATGGATTGAACAAAAGGCAAAGGCATATATAAGTTCTCTTCAGAGTTGGTTATATCTGAATGCCCGATTTATCTGTGACATTTACAAAATCAAAGCAATATATTCAATTTTCTTTTTGACCCAAATCAAAGATTTCATGACCTATGCCGTTATGTGTTCCGTAAAAGTAAAACTTGGTGCAAATTCGGTTACTATCTTCAGTTGTAATTGGAAACAAACTCACGAAATATCTTGAATTTAATCCCAAATCAGATTAGGCAAATTTAATCTTTGGAATGAATATTGTTGAATTTTTTAACAGACCAACCAACACATTATTTTTAGGTAGCTAAAACTTTCATCACTAAATATTTTACCCAGAGAAATATTCTTATTTTTTTACTACAACTATTGCACATGTTGTGAACATTCTACTACAACATTGTGTATAAGTTATGGATATTTCTCATGCATTCCAGTCTATATACCATACTGTACCTACTCACATACACTGTATTAGTTAGTGCAGGGGGACTGCGCCACATATGATTTACACAAAGGACAAACACAACGACAATACATCATACTCAGAAACAGCAAACGAAACAAACAATAAAACAACAATTCAAAAAAGAGTGAATGGATCCGGGGGCTAGCCGTAAGCGTCCACTGCGCTGTACAGTCCCGGGTCTGAAGCAACTCAGACTTCACTCAAGATTGAACATATTGACTCGTACAAGAAAACGCACAAACAGCCCAACACAATGAAGCAAAGAAAATGTAGACCGCCTCGGGAGGCAGTCGTCTGCTAACTGAATGGTGTGACGTAAATACGTCGTAATGTTATCAATGACGTCAATAGAATTTCTTAACAAAAAGGGCGATAATCAAGATTTAATAATGCTAAAAGCTATGAGTTTAAACAACCAATTAGAATTTTTAAGTTGTATAATTGCACAAAACATAATACTAAATACCCTATACAAGCAATGCAAAACAGGAATGTAGAAGAAAGCATACAATGTAAGTGTATTTATGAAGTAATAAAATAATAACAATAAGGGCGATAATCCAAACATGGCTACGTAACTATACAAATTAAACTAAATTAAATTGGATAATTATCCAATATGTACTCGGTTATATACTTATAAGAAATGTTAAACTTGGTATATTGATGAAACGGAAGTTTCAAAAAACTTGGCACAGTATCAATATGACACACACTGTATCATACATTATACCTATAGTGATTGTTGATAAAAACATAACCCAACCTATTTAACATACCGTATTTCCTCTAATAAGCGCCCAGGCGCTTATTTTTTCAGCACCCCTTGACCCCCCGGCGCTCTTTGGAGGCCCGGCGCTTATTTCTTTAATAGCAAATTGAATTTAGGGTTAAGCCGTCATTTACCATGGACATTGGGGCGGAGAATCTTTTGAATTACGGCATTTGATCAAAAGCAATCTTATGTCTATTAGAGACCCGGCGCTTATCGGAGGCCCGGCGCTTTTTTTCTCAACTACCATTGACCCTCCAGCGCTTATTAGAGGCCCGGCGCTTATTGGAGACCCGGCGCTTATTAGAGGAAATACAGTACATATCTCTATACACACCTAACCTATTAAATACAACACACAAAACACTCATATTTTATATTATATGGGGCTTATTTCTAAAGAGTTACTTTTATCATCAAACTAGTTCAAGTAAAACACTTACTGCATGAATGAATGAATGAAATGGGGTTTAACGTCCTACTGTTATGCACTTAACCTGAGCTAATTGAAGACGGGCATACGCCACACAGTGTGCTATGAGGGAAATTTTGCCCGGGCAGCGGCGCTAAAGCCTACTCTTATATCGAATTCCAACTGCCAAGGGATCTTTTAAGTGCACTCCAATGTGTACACGGGACCCAGGTTTTCCGTCCCATCCAAACGACTAGGCAGCTGTCCTTGTCAGGCCCTCTTTCTGCATCACTGACAAGGGGAAATCACGTCGGAAAATCGAGATGAACTTTCTCGGCCAATGCAGGGATCGAACACCCGACCTCCAGGCTAGCAAACCAGCGCCTTATCCACCGTGATCCCCCTTACTATTAGAAGTAACTATCATATACTTATAGTACTGAATGAAACATACCAATATCTAAGTCAAATTTGTTTTCACTGAAACAACGATTATCAAATATGTGAACAAGTTTAATAACTTGTAACACAAGGCATGGCTACTCTACCTACACTCTCTACAAAGTTTCCTTAAAAAAAATATATCGAGAACGGTTTACGAGACATGCTCTGGAAGGACAGACACCCTTCTTTTACCTTCGTTTGATGCTTCCACGACGGATAAAAATTGAACACTTATTAGTATTTATCATTTTTGGCTTTGAATTTGAATCCTAATATTAACAGGTATTCAACACATAGCAGAGTGTGCTTTTTCTTTTCAAACTGTAATTAAAGGTAAACTTACTTTTACCTAGTTTTGTCCAATTCATGTTTTAAATTTCTAGTGACATCACATTAAATAATTTCCACATGAGACAATAAATCATAGATATCTAGATCGACTACATTTAAAAAACTTTTAGAGTTTCATCAAGCTGCAAATCATCAACGGCTGATTCTAATCACAAACCAACTGTCCACAAGTTCACGTAAGTTTCGGCAAATTTGCAGTGATCAATATCTGATTCTAGTCCCAACACGAGTTGTTACCAAGTAGAATATATACGACTGAATGCCTTGTACGTTTAATGACCTGTCTTGATCACAAGCAAACAGTCCACAAGTTCAAATGAGTTTCTGATTCTGGTCACAAGAAGAGCGAAGAGTGAACACAGGTCGTTACCAAGTAGAAAATATACGACTGAATGCCTTGTAAGTTTAATGACCTGACTGTCTTCTTGAGGCATCAGACTATAAACCAATTTAACCCCATACATAATACAAAACCAAGGGGAAACAGGGGACATAAAATTCTTCGGAGCCAATATAATGAACAGCTTGACACACGGTTGTCAAGGTAATAGAATCTGTTCGTTCATTCCCATCAATCGGATTTATTGACTCTTCAGCATTCTATGGTTTGTTTTATGGCTGTTTATTGGCTGGTTGCATCCTACAGACACCTAATCAACAATAAGCTTGTAAACGGTAACAAATACAATCCACAGTTTCATTCTATAGATACCTAATCAACAAAAGGCTATAAAGAGAGAGAGAGAGAGAGAGAGAGAGAGAGAGAGAGAGAGAGAGAAATGGGGTTTAACATCCACTCAACACAAACCAGGTCATTTCAGGACTAACATATGGTTTAAATTTATTACAATAATTTGCTTGCACGCCAGAGTCTTTAGTAGTGGGAGGGACATTAGAAAACCCAGGAGGTTGGACAGGCGACCCTACTCCTTGTTACATACAAACTGGGAATCGAAACCATACAAATTGACCCAAATGCATACCTTATGATCGAAAGTGCACAAGTTAAACAAAATAAAACTATATTGCTTGTAATTAATAGTTTGCAGCAATGATGAGCTACTTTTTACAACCCTAACACAAATATAAATATCTGCTTTCCTAATGCAACTGGGGAAAAAACATAATGAACAGTTTTAATCATATACAGTTAGAGGGCATGCTCATAAAAGATCCCTTGGCAGTTGGAATTCGATATGAGATAGCCATAGTGCCACTGCCCTAGCAAAATGTCCCTCATCATAGCACACTGTATGGCCGTATGCCCCTCTGCATTAACCCAGTCAGAGCAGAACAGTAGGACTTTAAACCCCCCCTTTTTTCTTTTTGATTATTAATGTTTAAGATGAAGATCAACAATTCTTTAAACTGTAACAAATGCAACAGTAACTGTCTGTAAAAACTGTAACTGTAACAAATGCAACAAATGCAACAGTAACTGCAACAGTAACTGAGTGAACAGAATTTACAATTTTACAAAGTAAACCTGTAAATATCTAACAACGAACAGAGTGAATGTTCTGAATGAACTTTTAAATCAAATCGGTGAACCATATAATACCCTACATTTCATGCTTCACTTGATCTCATGAAAACAGGCTTGGTCTCAATTCAAATATGACATTTTATTTCAATTGGTTGATAAAATTATTATTCAAAAACTGTCAGTTAAATATTTATGGTTCTCTATAAAAATTCTTGATCATTATTAAGCTATCACCAATCTTATCCTTCCCATGAATTCCTAAAATATGTTTCTATAGAAACCAGTACATTATTATTTTACAATAAATTATTGATAGTTTTAAACATCTGTAAACCAACAAAGCATTTGCTACCCCCCATTTAAACCTGAGCCTGCCAGAATACAGAGAGAGAGGAGAGAGAGAGAGAGAAAAATGGGGTTGAATGTCAACTCACACAAACAAGGTCATTTCGGGACTAACATATGTTTTTTAAAATTTTATTTCAATGATTCGCTTGCGAGTAGGGATCTTAAGCAGTGGGAAGAAACTGGGGGACCCAGAGAAAACCCACGAGGTTGGACAGACGGACCTACTCCTTGTCACGTACAACCAGGCCAGTTTGACTCAATGACAGGCTTCATGATACAGCGCGCACATGCTAACCATTCGTCTAATGATAAACTTACAAATTACTGGATATACAAGCCTTATACTAATACAAACTAGTAGAATAGTCTGTATAGACCTGTTCTATTATTAGATGTATTTAAATTATAGGTTTAACAAATATTGGTAAACTGTCTAGACAACTCTAGACATATAGAAATATATCAATTTATCTCTTAGTACTCCAGCTTGATGATGGATCGATCACCCGTTTAAATCCAGATACATCATCCAAATGTGATAGTTACTTATACAGTACAACACAATTAGTTAGCTATATGAATGCCCCCGAATAAACAAAACTAGTCATTTCTACCAGGATTTCTAGAAAAAAGAAAGCATATAATTTGTTAGAAAAATAAAGCATACCATGTACTGTGTACTAACTCATGGCTTATTTGAAGAGATAGCTAGAAACAGATATCAGAAATAGCAGCTGTAACCGGGTTGTCAAGCAGAATGCTGATTTAGCTATTTTTGAATATTAGTTGATTACAATGAATTATTAATGATCTATATTTTATTCTAGACAAAACTTATCAAATACTATTATTAGGTTTAAATGAAATTGGATAACAAATATTAAACAATTTGTTCCTATAGCCTTGAATAAACTACTTTAATTTGAAAATTCAAACAGCACCATTACTCAATTCCTAGGGCAATGACCAGCACTACTAAATCTGGCCAGTATTATTAGTATTGATTCCTTGGACGATGAACAGCAGGACCAGTATTAATACAATTGAATAAGACGCTGGATATAGATTTATACAATATCTGGTTATATTTTAGTTCACTTCACTCACAGCACAAACAAAACCTACCATTAAAACTACTGCTAAATCCAATGAACAATGATCAAATATCCTACAAACTTGAGCAAGATATGGCATCAATATAATACTCAAATTGAAAATACATTAAATCCCCTCTTTACACGTTACCTCTTTATATTAATACAGTATTTATTCATGATACGACCTGTTTTCTCTCTCCTTATCTTTACTTTGACATAGACATTTAACAAATGTGTAACACGTTACGCAGGTCAAACTCTTCATATTATTAATGTGTAACATGTACCCGTAACGCAGGTCAAACTCTTCATTATTTACTCCTACACGTTTTTTTACTTACAAAACACACACCTATACCTATTACAAATACAATCTTATTTATATCAATTATCATAACGCACCTATATCCTGCTACACTATTCATATTTCATGATTGATTATCATAACTCGAAAACACACCAGCAATCTCATTAAAATACACATCTATATTTTGTTTCATTTTTTTATACATTCCATGGCGTACACTACATGAAGATCTGACCGTTTGTAGAAAAAGGTTGTGTCAGAGGTCATACTAACAGCTTTTAACCCTATGATATCAGACATTTAATTAACCAATCAGCATTGATGTTTTTAGTGGATTACCCACAGTTCCGTGCAAAGCACGCCTAAAGCCTGCTGTAACAGATTCTTTTTATTGGTTAATCCCACACAAATCTTCCTGATCCTAGTGTAGTAAAGTAAACCGAAATCTTGAACTATAATCAGACTGCTCATTTCATTCACTAAAACAACGAGGGTTCAATCCCAGCTCAGGGCATGAACTTTATCGTTGTAAGTGAGAGGGATATTCGGTCTCCCGTCCGATCAGGCAGGTCCCCCCCCCCCCCGAGTTCTTCGGTTTCTTCCTGCAGTAATGATCGAAATCATTCGCACGATCTGTGCCAAGAACCAAATTGGAAAAAGGCCTCAGGCCTAATTTGCTACCCTTGTAAAATGTTGTGATTATTATTATTAAAGCAGTGGACCACCCAAACACTGACTGTAGTGGACGGATGGTCAGTGTTGTATGTTTACCATTAGTCAAGGGGGTTAGTAAGTTAGTAAGTCAAGACATGGTGTTGTTTGTTTAATATGAGAAGTAAGTTAGTAAGCTGGATGAAATGGGATAAGAGTAAGTGGGTGTGGTTAATGGTCTATTAAAATATGTGATAAAACACTCTCAGTCAACAGACCAGTATTCAAACAATAAACCAATAACCATTCATATATACCAGCAGAAAAGTAGGAGAGAGAGAGAGAGAGAGAGAGAAATGAGGTTTAACCTTTAAAGTCTACTTGACACAAACCAGGTCATTTCGGGACTAACATATGGTTTTATGTTATTTCAATGTGGGAGGAAACTGGAGGACCCGGAGAAAACCCACATGCTAACCATTTGGGCATCCAACCCCCACCAGAAAAATAGGATGTTAATCCCTATTTAATTTCATATCTTATAATATAAAATGACAGCATTATTCCTGAGTTTGCTGTATACTCATATAACTTTATATAAAATCTCATCCCATATTTCATTTTATTTCTTACATACATATACATGTACAGTATTATTCCTGATTTTGTTGTACAAAAACAACTTTATATAATACATCATTCTTTTGTTGTCACTTAGAGAAATAACATCTGACATCTGGTTATATCCTATTCTTATTTCCCACTACATATCTAGATTATAGTGTTGATTCCCACACAATACAGGTACAGGGCTCTAAACCACAGACACAAGCCAGAGGTGGCCGGCAAGCTAGAGGTCAAAGCGCGGCACTTTAGACCACTAGGCCATCCCCCCCCCCCCCGCACAATACAGATACACTTTGTAAGTACCAAAGAACTGTGCAGCGCACTTTATAAAAGTACTGGCTAGAAACCCGGCAATAAAATGAAATGGGGTTTAATGTTTACAGCTCCATCCTGGGCTACAGAGAGAGAATTGGGGTTTAAAATCCATTAGACACAGATTTTGCCTTTTTGGGACTAAGTAACATAGGGTTAAATTTAGTTCAATAATTCGTTTGCTCGTAGTGGTCTTTAGCAGTGGAAGGAAACGGGAGGACACAAAGAAAACCCACAAGGTTTGACAGACTTGAGTAACAGTGCACCCATTGTTAAGAAAACTAATTCACAAAGTATCGGAAAACAAAACCATTATGTGGACGGCGAACACTCCCTTGAAATTGTATTTAAGCTAGACAGGCCTCAGCATCTATCTGGATACTGGATCAAGTACTGATACTGGCGGGGGCCATAGGAGTAAATAAAAGAAAATTGAAAATCCCCCTAGTATTGCCACCCGAAATGTTGTGTTAATAAATCATCTTAACTACCCATTTGTCATGCTGTTGTACCGGATTTTTAATTTTAAATATTTAACTTGTAAAGAGAATCAGAATCCTTTACATATTAATTACATGTATGCAGGGTTAAACCAGCAGACTGTGTATCACCACGGTTACCAGCTGCAGACTGCTGTTAGCAAACTTCTAGTGCAGAAGTGTCACCAGGTAGAATAAATATATAATATATAAATTCCAGATCTACTTAATTTGATGAACACACAGGTTACTTTGCCCTTCTGTAGTTAAACACTAGTAAAATATACTGTTTATAGACCCTTGACCAACGATGGTACAATTGCTTTAAATAACACTTGTTCATATTGTTTGAGATAATGCATGTTCAAATATTTTTTATTTTTTTTCCCAACAATATTTATTCAATACACAAAAACACATACTTATGGAATAACAGCTACTTAATTTATTTAGGCGACGTTTCGAAGAGTATTCTCTCAACGTTATCAAGCTTATAATACAGTAAAACAAAAATTATAAGATCAATATATACAGAAAAACTATAACAACAATTCATGAAACCATACAGGACAGCAACAAGATCAAAGGAGTTTGATGAGGCGTAGACCTTTGGGGATGATGTTGCTGTCTCTGCATCGCATCAGGAAAGTGAGGTTACACTTCGTCTTAACATATTTACCCTCTAATCGGTTGACTGTATTTATAGAGGAAACTGCCACATCTCCATATTGATGACGATAATATTCTTTTAGAGGCATTTAGTAACTGGATAAACTCCTTTGATCTTGTTGCTGTCCTGTATGGTTTCATGAATTGTTGTTATAGTTTTTCTGTATATATTGATCTTATAATTTTTGTTTTACTGTATTATAAGCTTGATAACGTTGAGAGAATACTCTTCGAAACGTCGCCTAAATAAATTAAGTAGCTGTTATTCCATAAGTATGTGTTTTTGTGTATTGCTCTATCCAGTTACTAAATGCCTCTAAAAGAATAATATTTATTCAGTAAATATTTACATAATATAAATATAATCTATATAAATCTTGGATCTGAAAACAAGCCGGGGCTTATATAAATTCATATTTTGAATGATGCATGTTCAAACAATTTTGAATGGTGCATGTTGAAACAGTTTTGAATGGTGCATGTTCAAACAATTTATTTCTCAAATAAACCAGCTCACTTATCAATCAATATCACATGACTAAACTATATGGTTGAATGATCAAACTAGTCTATTTATACATTACAATATTATATAAATTTAATAGTATTCAACTACTGTACTAGTGCTAGTCAATATAATATTATTAAATCGAGATATAATATATTGAATTCTACAATCAATTTTATTCATATATAATAGTCTATCAGGACATAGTGCTGAATTGCATATATATAAATGGTATTAATGATAAAAGCTTATTGCACTGTTATATTGAAATCTACAATCAAATTTATTCATATATAATAGTGTATTATGACATACCGCTAAATTGCATGTAAATAAATGGTATTTATGATAAAAACTTATTGCACTGTATATAAAGGGTTTGAACCCCAGTTATTCATGGGTTATAATCAGTTGGTTCAAGATATTGACCCTGTAGACTGTTATTCATGGGTTATAATACCTTGGTTCAACATATTGACCCTAGTATATAAAACACCTGCGAAACAATAAGATATTGTGAACTTGTTTTAACTGAAAATATATTAATATGTTAAATGTACTTGTGTAGATCATTAATTATAATACAATCATTTGAATAAATAGAAGATTAACCCAGCTTGGGATAGAGCTGACCAATTAATCTGTAAACATATTTATTATGAGCAACAGTTTATCTATATTATAACTATTGTATATTATATAGTTTATTGTCTAGTCTGTATAATTATTGTATATTATGTAGTTTATTGTCTAGTCGGAGGAGTGAAACTAAAGAATATAATGATTATTACTAATATTAAATCATGACTGTCTGATGTACATCCTATATACTGTGGGTGGTCATCTATTCACTTTCTTCATTCAATAAACACTATTCTAATATAATTACAAAGAGAAAACAGAGAGAGAGTGAGAGAGAGAGAGAGAGAGAGAGAGAGAAATTGGGTTTAACAGCCACTCTACACAAACTAGGTCAATTCGGGAATAACATACGGCTTAATTTTATTTCAATAATTTGCTTGCACATAGGGGTTTTTAGCAGTGGAAGCATAAAAAAAATGAGAAAATATTATCAAAGTGATACGAGGTTCTCTAAGGCAGCATACACTGCCTTGTGTACCACATCCTTTACAATTACAGCCAAACTGAGTAAATGCCACATACAAGCGGGGAATAAAAACCTATTATTTCCCCTGTATTCAAATTGGCAGAGAGATAAACTGTTTGGTTGCACATTTTGAAAGCCGAGCCATGTGAGCCAAGCTGTGTGAGCCAAGTATACTACCGATTGCTAACTGATCATTATTTATAAATATTCACCGACCAGGAGTATATGAGTCATACATGTTATACCATCTGTTAATAGTCGTATATCTAGCAAGCACCTGTTGTTGATATGGATTATTACAATCATTTCTCACTTTATTACTATAAACATATAATAATCATAAATATCAAGAGTACTAAAATACAAAGCTAAATGAAATGTAATGAAGGTTTAAAACCCTAGGCTAATGAAGTTGGGTATGTGCCGTATAGTACAACATTGATCAGGGAAATTTGGACCGGACAATGACGCTATACTCTTACTTCAATTGTCAATAATCAGAGAATTTTTAATGTGCTGCACTGGACCTTAAGTATCACTCCCAACACTAACTGCACAGGTTATGATATGACACATATTCCACAAGCAGCTGGGGATGGATGCGTCTAAACCATGCAGTTTTATTTTTTCCTGAAACACCTCGGCTAAACTCACCCTCCGCCCTATCTACGAATGGGGAAGGGTGCGTCTAAACCATGCAGTTTTATTTTTTCCTGAAACACCTCTGCTAAACTCGCCCTGAGCCTTATCTACGAATGCGCCTAATACACCGAAAAATATGGTACTCTCAATACTAACTGTATACTTCTGGGGCTGGTTGCTCAAAGCTCTGTTGTCTATTAACGATCCGTTAACTTTAACAGAGAGTGATTGTTGCTTGAAACAAAGGCCCCCAACTTTCTGTGGTGCAAATTTTTCCTACAGATTTATGGTTATATTTCTAAAGGAAAAAGATAGAGTATTCTTTAGTGTTTTCTGTTGAAAATTTAACACAAGATATGTCCGTTAGAGTTCAACGGATCGTTAAAATAACTTAGTTTTGATCAACAGACCCCTGGCCTATAAAGTTCTAACTCTACACTCTCAACCTATATATGTTATACTTACATAAGTAAATAAACAGAATGGCACTAATATTAACCATCAGTTATTGTGTATATATATATTGTATATTATTGTTATGAATATATAAGTGTGGCCAATATCACTCCCATACTACAAATAGTAGGCCTACTATCACTTTATCTTGATGTGTTAAACAGTTGCTAACATTCTCCATTAGTGAAAAACATTCGGCTTCAATATTCAACTCAGTATTAGAAACATGAAAACAGTATTTTAGTAATATGTGAATACTGTACTACTGTAGTACAAATAAAATAAAACAAAGTACCAACAATCCAAACCATTAGACAAAATTCCAAGTCCCCAAAAAAACGGTAAACATCCATGACGTTTATAAGTTTAATGCGTAAAGGCACCAAAATGCGAAAAGTAAGCAAACCCTGACCAATACACAACACCTATATGAATACTCTTCTCACATGATATTGTAAATCACTACATAAATCTGCTTCAATAAATCTGCACCCAGCCCCCCTTCCATCCCCTGATGGTCTTTATGCTAGTGAAATTTTACATTTCAGGGGATAATATCAAGTATACCCTGCCCAAACACAACACCAATCAATACAGTTCACATATCCATATATATAGCTGATCCCGACATACATCTTCTTCAAAACAACTGACTCATTGAACCCTGACTCATTGAACCCCCTCCTTCGCTCGTGCCCCCCTCCCTCCTCCCCCACTCTCTACCCCCTATGGCCGTTACGCTAGAAAAATGTCTATCACAGGTGAAGAGATAATATAAATATCCACTCAAATATCTTGAAATAAAAACCATGTTATATTCGAACACCTGACTTATCGACTCCCTCCCTCCCTCATCCCCCCTTCCCCAATCTATACCCCCTATGGCCGATACGCTAGCTAAATGTCAATCACAGGTGAAGAGATAATATAAATATCCACTCAAATATCTTGAAATAAAAAACATGTTATATTCAAACACCTGACTAATAGACCCTCTCCCTCTCTCACGCCCCCCCCCCCCCATGGCCGTTACGCTAGCAAAATGTCAATCACAGGTGAAAAGATAATATAAATATCCACTCAAATATCAACGAAATAAAAAACCATGTTATATTCAAACACCTGACTAATCATCATTTACCTGACATTTGATTGACACCTTGACAGGTTTTATTTCTCATTATTCGAGTCTATCATCAACAATCTTACTTTAAACTCATAGCTCTTTCGGTTTTTTCTCCATTTCTTGCTTAAGTAGTAAATAATACCCTACTACGAGGTTGATATTAGAAATAGCCCGAGACCTGTTACAAAGGTGTGGTTGTTGTTGCACAGATAATGGTTGTACCATGTACCATGTACCATTAAAATAGAGTATCTTTTTTTAGAAATGAGGTCTAACGCTTTTTCTGCACATGGAAATCTGTCTGTTGCAGGTATTTTTTAGGCCTAAAATGTTATCTAGATTATTAAATAGACATTAACTAACTTATTTAGACCATAATCAACACTCCATGCCACAATTAGCCTGTGATATTTACTGCAAGTAGAAGATACACTGCCATGTGTACAACATATGACACTCACAACTAAAACGCAATTAGACAAACAGTCTAATACCCAACAAAAGAGAGAGAGAGAAATGGGGTTTCACATCCACTTAACACAACTAGGTCATTTCGGGACTAACATATGGTTTAATTTTTTTTCTTCAATAATTCGCTTGCGCGTAGGGGTCTTTAGCAGTTGGAGGAAACTGGAGTGCCCGGAGGAAACCCACGAGGTTGAGAAGGCGCCCCCTTCTCCATGCCACATACGCTCACACCAGGGCTCGAAACCACAGCCGTAAGCCAGAGGTGGCCGGCCAGCTAGAGGTCTAAGCGCGGCACTCTAGACCACTAGGCCATCCCCACCCCCCTAATACACAACAATACACAAACTCAGTACCGTATTGAACTGAAAACACGGCTCAAACTTTAATTTCCATCTTGTACATAACATACATTAAAACAAACTTCAAGGTTGTTGCCATGGAAACAAATATTTGCTCAAGGATGTCCCGAATTCAAAATCTAGAAGAATTGTTCTCATTTTCAAAAATGTTTGCATGCACTTTATTGATACATGTATCTAACAACAGTGAAGCCAAGGAAAGTGAAAATCAGGTCTAAAATAGATTGAGAGAGAGAGAGATATATAGCTGGCATAGCGAGGATATTACGCAGAACTTATTTACAACCCGTTCCGACGTCAGTTGCTAAAAGCAAATCCATGTAACGCAACATACATTTAGAACACAACTTCACTTAATGATTTAAATCTGATTTAGCGCGTTATAAAATTACAATAAAAGGAGGTTATTCTTTAATTTACACCATTTCGATCAGAAAGTAAAACACATCACCATCGTTAACAGGATAAACTTAAACCATTTCTCTATTTCTGTTTCCAGCCCAAAAAAAAATTGGTAAAGTTACAAATTGTTGGCTAAAAATAACTTGAACAAGATTTTATAAATATCTTTACATCCAGTATAAATTAATCAGTTGCATTCCTTAGTACATGTTCAAGAAAGCAAGCATAAAAACAAGTTCATCATAAGTCATTTGAGTCAAAGAGTACACTATTTTGCCTGTACCATTTTTTTTAAGACATTGAATTTTGTCTAATGGTTTGGATTGTTCGTACTTGGTTTTATTTTATATATAATATAAAGATTCATCTTTTCCAAATGTTTAATAGAGTAGTTGGTGAATTCTGTCTGAGCAGTGTCATTTTTTCGTCCACTCTTATTCAAATTTTAACTGGTCGTTTGTTTTCCTTAAAAAATACATCTCACATGATAATTACTGCCTAATGGTGTTAGGGGTGGGCAAATTTTTGTTCTGTGACGTCATTTTGAGCTGGTTCAGTGGCCATTTTCAAAATGACATTTTTTTCAGTTATTACCCTCATATCAATAAAGGATGTTATCAAATTATAAATGGGAGTGCAATTTTAGAATCCACGGTCATGAAAACATATATTCTAACATATTGGACAACTAGTTCCAATATTGTCTCGCTTTTATGAGAAAAAAGTCATTTTTGGGCCGCCATTTTGAAGGCCACGGAACCAGCTCAACAGATAATAAATTTCTCCAGATTCGGATTCAGCAGCCAAAATCACCTTAGAAAACACACGTTCCCAAAATTCGACCTCCATTTGCCCACCCCTAGTTTCAGAAACAAACAAAAGAATAAAGTGGGTTTATTTCTGATAGTGGGTAATACATTATTATTATTATCATAATTTCATTTTTTAAGCACTACATTATAGCAAGTTATTTCCAATACATTAGCCTTTTCTATTAATTGTATCTCTATTTCCAATTGAAGGGATGTTCAAATAAAATACTGTGCAAAACACGACAAAAAACTTGTAATGTATTATCTTTAAATAATAAGAGAGAGAGATGGGGATTAACAGCCACTCGACACAAACTACGTCATTTCGGGACTAACATATGGTTTAATTTTAAATAATAAGAAAACTTACTAAAAGTTACGATATACAGAAAAGCAAAATAACTCGATTTGGATGATCCCTGCCTGAATAATACAAATTACTACAACTGTCTTCTTCAAACTACACCCAAATGACTACTTCAGAAATGTTTTATATCTGTGAGGTCTGCAGAGATATGAACGGTTGATTCCTAGTACAAGCCAGAAATAGAATCATAATACATCAAACAGAATAATTGATTTCATCTATTAATTATTAACAATTAATATTGTGTAGAACAATAGGCAATAAAAATTAACATAATTCTACTACTTCATAACTCGGTAAGTTGAGTACGAATAATTAATTAGCCTTAAGTTAAATGAGTACGAATAATTAATTAGCTCTTAATAACTCTATTGTAGCACGACAAAACTAACCTCAATGACTTACAATAGTCAATCATAGATTGTATAAATTACTATAAACTAATTAATAATTCAAACCTACAGAAGAATAAACTTGATTGATTTTTTTGAGAATATTTATTCCTTCACTAGTAATCTGATACATGGGCTAAGGATTGGACTTCTCTAATACTATTGCCTGTATTTTAAAAAAGTTCTAATAAGGGCCGCTGCCCAGACAAATTTCCCTCATAACACACTGTAGGCGTTAAACCTTATTTCATTTCTTCAAAACTTCTAAAGAAACGCGGAAAGTGGAGAAGCTCTTTGTGCAATAATCTTTTAATGTTTCTAATAAAAATTCTCCTTTTCTATACTCTTTCTATTTAGATAGTAATTAGTCTGGTTTGAAAATATCAAAGTTTGTTATTATCTAATTAATTACTAAATTACAATGTAATTAACATTCTGTCATAACTAACCTGGTTACACACATTACAATCAGAGAGAGAGAGAGATGGGGGTTTAACATCCACTCGACACAAACTAGGTCATTTCGGGACTAACATATGGTTTAATATTATTTCAATAATTCGCTTGCACGTAGGGGTCTTTAGCAGTGTGAAGAAATCAGGGGACCTGGAGAAAACCCACAAGGTTTGACAAGTGACCCTACTCCTTGTCAGGTACAACCGGGGATATGAAACCACACCAGTTGACTCAATGACAGGCCTTTATACTATACCCTTCAGTCAAAATGTAAACTGTACAAACAATAATGCAATATGATCAAAGGGTGAGGGTGGTCAAATCGTTTAACATATGCACTTTAGATCATAAGGTCTGTAATTGAGTCCATGGGCATGGTTTCAATCCCTTGCTTGTGACAAGTAGGTCCACCTGGACAACGTAATGTTTTTTTTTCTGGGTCCTCTGGTTTCCTCCAACTGCTGAAGAACTTACCAGAAATGACCTAGTTTATGTGAGTGGATGTTAAATTACATTTCCCTCACTCTAATTTGCTAATGCCTAGATAGCTAAAGGTGATGTCAATGCTGTGCATAATGCAACATACAGGGATCTATCTATTCTTTTATTCTTTCATCTGTGCATGTTTTTTTTTTTATTAACCACAATGCAAGAACTTGAGTTTCTATTTCAAAGCTTGCATAAGGTATACACATACAGTAGGGTCATGCATGATGAATTAGTAGTATATTGTTATAATAACGCTGGTTGCCTTGAAATAAACTATAATAATAAAAGTACACATACTATTTACTACTAATTCATCTAGGATTGATCACACTATATTGTATTTATAGAGATAATTTGTATCCCAGTTAAACTATTGTTTTGATGATCTGCAGGTGGTTGTTAAGTACCATGTGCAAGAGGGTGTTTATATTAACTCCAATTTATTTATGCATAAGTAGTTCATATGAAACATGACGCAGGGATTAACCTTCATCTTACCTACCCAGCCCAATTTTCAATTAGCATACAATTTCTACAAGTGTAGATTTATCAATGAATTTCTAACTTGACTGTTAAAAATATTAAATTACACACTTCACGAAAAAAAATAACAAATATTTCATTGACAATATCTTAAGTTCATATTATGGAATCATTGGAATGTGAAATATTTCGAAGCAACTCTAACCAAATGATAATAGGTGCAGTGTCGGCCAAACAATAGAAGAACAAGAATGTTGACCAACCAGTTTAAATTGACATGTGTAGGATGGGGTATCTGCTAGAATTAAAAAAGGAGCGGTAAATTCAATTCACAGGCAGATGTAATTCATTTTAAAAAGAACTCGAATACCTTTTTATATCTAAAATTATGTCAACCAGAACATTCAATTTGAATGAAATGAAATGGGGGTTAAATGTTCTACTGTTCTAAATACAATTGAGTATAAATGCTTAGTATAAATGCCCTTTGGTTTAACCACTTCACCTGCTACATTCTTCTGTATAGTATTTATAGCTTTTTATCAAAAGGCCAAAACCTGGTGCTTTTTTCTGAAGCTGTATCTAGAAACTAGAACAAAGATTAGAAACCGGAAATTGCACAAGACTAAAAGAATAAGATTACCTTTATCTGTATACTTAGTACTACTATACTATATACTAATACCATAGAACTGTGACACACGGGATGGCGAGTCAGTGACTAGTAATAATATGTTATAAGTTGTCCTAGATCTAGATTTACTATGTATGAATCATCAGCTGCTAATATTCCCTGTAACTGCTCCAGTTATAACAACAAGTATTGATTTACTGTACCCTGCTGGCTGGCTGGTATATATATCTAATATCTCATATCTAACAGTGTCTACCAGCCTATAACTGTATAATAGGCATCTAAATTGGCTATGAAAGAACATTACAACATTTTTAATTGACACCTGTCCTGGTCATTTGTAACAAACAATAGATCAATGGAAGACAAAAGATCCACAAAAGATCAACAAAATAACCCAAGAAATTTTTTAGAAATAACAGATGGCTTAGGTTTTTTTTAGTAATTGACAAAGATTCACTACTCTTTTTTATTATATGCCTTTAAAAAAAGAAAAATCTTGCTTTTTGTAAGACAACTTCTACAAAACAAAGTAAAGTGAACAGGAAAACGTCATCCAGTAGTGATATAGAAAGATGGGGTTTAATTGTCCACTCGATACAAACTAGGTAATTTTGGGACTAACATAGGGTTCAATTTTATTTCAATAATTCGCTTGTATGTAGAGGTTTTTAGCAGTGGGAGGAAACCATAGCACAGGAGAATCGAAATGTTCCTCAAATTAATAGTCCACTGGATACAAACTAGGTAATTTTGGGACTAACATAGGGTTCAATTTTATTTCAATAATTCGCTTGTATGTAGAGGTCTTTAGCACCTAGAGAAAACACATGAGGTTGGACAGGAGAATCGAAATGTTCCTCCAAAAAGTAAGTTATTTCAACCTTGTTCTCCTTTTCAAATACAATATTTGAATGATAATCTGGTTGACTAAAGACTACAGAAAGACAGCACACCAAAACAAAAAGGTAAAACGAGGAGTTCAAGACAATACAAGGAGATGGAGGGGGGAGAGAGAGAGAGAGAGAGTGAGCACAAGCTACATTAACACCCGGGTTTCATGCTATGCTTGATCACAGTGAAAGGTCACTCCATACACCCACTTCACAACAATTTTCCCAAACGGCTCTTGAGGCGCTTGACTCGAGATATTAAAAATGTTGAATATAGAAATAAAACTATTATCTTATCTCCATACAAGTGGATCACATCCGTTTTCTTGACACATGTCAAGTGGCCTCATCCCCCCACACAAGAAACTACAAATTTAGTATTGAGCACTTCACAGAAAAATTACAAATTTTCTTAGAATAAACTATTATATGAAATATATCTTCCTAGTTTTCTGCACGTACGCAAGTGAGATTATTTCCCCCCGGCACCCACACATTATCCTACGAGACATTGGCAACATCCTATAAATATTACGTTTATCATACATTATAAAATAAAACCAAGTACGAACAATCCAAACCATTCGACAAAACTCGAGGTCCTTAAAAATAAAAAACGGTATAGGCAAAATAGTGTAATAAGGCAAAATAGTGTAATCAGCATATCAAGAGCTGAATCTGTTTATTACAGGTCTTTCTTTAGGCCTTAATTGTTATATTAATTATGAATTAGACATATATTAACTTATCCAGACCATATTTAACTCTCTATGTCAACGGACATCTGACTTAACATAGATTAGAACGGTTCAGCCATTTTATGATTTAATCTAACTATGGTGATGCGAGGCTGAACTTCCAACACATTTTGTTAAACATTCAAAGGCTAATATCTCTGCTCAGAATAAAGTCATTTGAAAGAAATTTTCAATATAGGGGCCATCCATAAAGTACGTACGCTTGAAGGGGGGAGGGGGGTCACGCCAAAAACGTACAGGTGCGTAAATTCATTGGCAAAACGTATGTACAGGAGCGTACAGGGGGGGAGGGGGGGTCTGAATTTTACACATTTTGAGCGTACATACTTTATGGATGGCCCCATATTCCGTTTGCATTGTCTATTTTTGAACTGTTATTATTATAGCAAAAACAGCCAGCTCTTTCTGCCCCAATCTGGCCAATGAAAAAGGTAACTGTCAAAATTAACAATAAGTTTATCACAAGATGGTGTGTTCTTCCAAAATCTTTGTTTTTTTCTACAAGAAAGTTATGGCCAAATCAGTTGGACTTAAATTAACTAAATCAATTGCAAACTATAACCAAACATTTGAACAACTATTCCCATAGCGAGAGAAAGAAAGAGAGAAATGGGGTTTAACGTCCACTCGACACAAAACCAGGTATTTTAGATTTTATTTCAATAATTCTTTTGTGCGTAGGTTTTTTTAGCAGTGGGTGGAAACCAGCGACTCTTAATCCTTACCATTCGGCCATCCAACACCCCTATTCACCATAAGACACTGGATTTCAACAACAGTGTGAAATCGAATTTTGAAATTTTTCCTCCCGTCGGATTAAAGTCAATTGTAGGAACGAGAGGACGAGGATTCTATCGTCTGATTCGAGTCAATTGTAGGAACTAGAGGACGAGGATTCTATCATCTAATTCGAGTCAATTGTAGGAACGAGGGGTCGAGGATTCTATCGTCGGATTAGAGTCAATTGTAGGAACTAGAGGTCGAGGATTCTATCGTCTAATTCGAGTCAATTTTAGAAACTAGAGGATGAGGATTTTATTGTCTGGTTACAGTCAATTGTAGGAACTAGAGGACGAGGATTTTATCGTCTGATTCGAGCCAATTGTAGGAACGAGAGGTCGAGGATTTTATTGTCTGGTTGTTAAAATGGAGGAAGTTTTATATTCCAGCCTAGGAGATAAGAGAATAATAAAACTAGACGGTTGAATATTGATTTTCATCACCAATAACCAGACATTGTGTCGACCAACGATCAGACATCTAAAATCTAAAAATAATTCTCTCCATTCTTCGGACGACAACTAATACATATCCAACTCTAAATCTGATTACAATATCGCCATCAATATATTATTTGGTCCAGTTAATGCGAGGAAACCCTTCATGGGTTTAAAGTTAATTATTGAGCAGAATTCAATGTTAATTGGTACAGGGAGTCTAGAAGAAGATCAATTATTGTTGAATAGCAATTCATGGCTCTCATGTCCGTATTGTAAAACACGTAGAAATTCACGACTAGGATCTACAGGATCAAACTCGATCAATGCTCCAATTCGTGACTCTGGACCAATCTTATTCTATTTTATATCGAGAATATCTTAAACAACATTTATTATTACTACATTCTTATCTTATCTTTAATCACCGTGAACCTCTCACATAGATGATGAGTGAAATATATTAACACCAGAGTAAAGCTACACTACTTGGTTTTGAACACCGTAAAAGATGAAAAGAGAGAGAGAGAGAAATAGGGCTTAACGTCCACTCCACACAAACTAGGTAATTTTGGGATTAACTTATTTTGGGTTTAATTTTATTACAATAGGACATTCTATAGTCAATAGGGTTTAATTTTATTATAATAATTTGTGTAGGGGTCTTTAACAGTGGGAGGGAGCCGGAGGACCCTGAGAAAACCCACGAGGTTGGACAAAGGACCCTACTCCTTGTCATGTAATAACCAGGGATTCAAAACCACGCCAGTAGACTCAATGACAGGCTTTATGATACAGAGCACCCGTGTTAACCATTTGGTCATCCAACCCCTAATGATGAAAAGATAAAGGGTATGAAAATTTGGATGTTTTAATATGAATTTAATCACTTCTCACTAATCTTACCCGGTATTAAGGCGTCATGTACAGGGCAGGGTATGCACAATCCCTCGGAAACACTACTATCAATTCCAAGTTGAGGAGATCAGTTATATTTAGTCATAATTTTCAGTTCACCCACTTGTAATTTTACGACCTCATTGCTGTGTCAGTTTTGCCCAACTCTTAGACTTAGTCGTAAATTTCAGTTCTCCCACTTGTAACATTATGACCGAGCTGTGTCTCTTTTACTAGTTTAACACTGATATCGATTCCAATTTGAAGAATGAATGAATGAATGAAATGGGGTTTATCGTCCTACTGTTATGTACTTAACATGAGCTAACTGAAGACTGGCATACGCCATACAGTGTGCTATGAGGGAAATTTTGCGCGGGCAGCGGCGCTACAGCCTACTCTTATATCGAATTCCAACTGCCAAGGCATCAACTGCATTCCAACTGCCAAAGGATATTTTACGTGCACTCCAATGTGTACACAGGACCTCGGTTTTTCGTCCCATCCGAACGACTAGGCAGCTGTCCTTGTCAGGCCCTCCTTCTGCATCACTGACAAGTGGAACCAATTTGAAGAGATCACTTAGATTTAGTCATAATTTTATAACGTTGTCGTGTCAGTTTGCCCAACTCATGTCTCTTTAAGTTTTAACACTACTTTCAATTCCAAATTGAAGAGATCACTTATATTTAGTTGTAAATTATGACGTTGTCGTGTCTCTGTAATACTTATATCGATCCCAAATTAAGGAGATCACTTACATTTAGTCGTGAATTATGACGTTGTCGTGTCAGTTTGCCCAACAGTTACCTGTTATGTTATATAAGGTATATAATATAAGTAGGTAATCAATGACTCAATGACAGGTAAGACAGGTTGTTACCTGAAATCAGGTCATGGTGACTAGACAGGTGAGTTAACTACACAGGTAAACTACTTATTACCTGATCTTATACCTCATTAATACATGCAGGTCTGTCAGGAAATATGACATGAAATGGGGTTTAACGTGCTACGCTTCTGCACCTAACCTGGGCTAATTGAAGACGGGGCTTGACAGGAGAATTTTTATGTGACATAGAAATACTAATTTTAGGCCTTCCCTAACCCAACCCCTGTACAGGAGAGAGAGAGAGAGAGAGAGAGAGAGAGAGAGAGATGGGGTTTAACGTCCACTCAACACAAACTAGGTCATTTCAGGACTAAACCCCTGTACATGGACTATGCTAAAAAATTAGGGTTTCTGATAATACCGGTCACACCGACATAAAAAAACAAACAAAATGGATATGAATAGGGCCCCTAGGGCTTAATGGTCCTTGGGGCGATGGATCAGCTGATCATTCCTCACCTTAGGCTTGGCTACCTACATAATCATACTTGAAAGTTGTCAAGTCATCAGTAATTTCTGTCATTTCTTGAACAGAGGTTTAAAATCATCAATGACCAATGACACTAAGTCAATACCAATAAATCTGACTGGTCACATTAGATAATATTTGATGAGAACTTAACAGACATATATCATTTGACTCATACAAAGAAAAGACAACATAAAAAATGATATACCTATAGAAATCCATCAAACTGAATTACAAGTCATAAATAAGCTTCCATATAAGGGGCCATCCATAAAGTACGTATGCTCAAAATGGGAAAAAATTCAGACGCCCCCCTCCCCCCTGTATGTACATTTTGCCATTGAATTTACGCACCTATACGGTTTTAGCCCTCCCCCCCTCCCCCCCTTCAAGCGTACATACTTTATGGATGGCCCCTAAGGTTAATATTTGTTAATTTTTATGAACTCCTCAAATTGAGAAGTGACAGGATAGGGTATTTTTTTGTTTTATTCCTAAATTTATAACCTTGGACAAGTGCAGAATTAATAAATTTCAAATTGTAAAAAAAACAAGTTTGGTCATATTCAAATAAAATATCAGCCTTGAAAACTTGAATAACATGTTTTATACTAACGATACCTGTATGTGTATTGAAACGAAGCATGTTAATAAAATTCAGAAGTAGTATATCCATACACAAGTGTGTTTATTTTTAGTGAAATCTATTATGTCCTGTAAGGATTATGTTTTATATTGTCATATCATATATCTTTTCTGTATTACTTCAACATCCGGAGAAAAATAGTTAACAATGATTTCTATTGATCCCAATGAACATAAAACCTGTTCAGTAACTGAATAATATAATAATAACTGCTCTCATTGATTATTCTACAATATTCATGTTGATAAAATTTCCTCAACAAAATGTGTATTTTGAATCAATTTGTAATCATTTTCCATACTATATTAAGTTAGAGTACGGAATGCAGCTAAATGGGGTCTAAAGCAGTGGAAGGAAACTGGAAGACCAGAAGAAAACCCACAAGGTTGGAAAGTGAAGCCTACTCCTTGTCATGTACAACCAGGGAATCGAAATCCACGCCAGTTGACTCAATGATCTAGACCTTCTTACGATACAATGCGCATTCGTCCATCCAGCTATGTAAACTCCTAATCAGAGCACGAACAACATTAACAATACCACAAATAAACATCTATAGTTCCATGTCCAGAACAGACAACTTAATCTTTCCACCATTACAAGGAGATATACCAATAAACATGTAAATCCGATATGAAGAACTTATATTTCAACACATGCTAGAAATAGATCACCCTATATAAACTAACAGGTTTATTTGTGTCTGCATTAATAGAGGTGCTACAACAACAGTTCTTATATGAGAGAGAGAGAGAGAGAGGGAGAGGGAGAGGGAGAGGGAGAGAGAGAGAGAGAGAGAGAGAGGGAGGGAGGGAGAGGGAGGGGGAGAGAGAGAGAGAGAGAGAGAGGGGAGAGAGAGAGAGAAATTGGGTTTAACATCCACTTGACACAAACTAGGTCATTTAAGGGCTAACATATTGTTTAATTTTATTTCAATAATTCGATAATGTGCGTAGGGGTCCTTAGCAGTGGGAGGAAACCAGAGAAAACCCATGAGGTCAGACAAGCGACCCTACTCCTCATCACGTACCACAGGGGAATCGAAACCACGCCAGTTGACTCAATGACAGGCTTTTATGAAGTCTTGGATATTTTCCGAAATCAATGCAAACACATTTGGCAAAATTTTCTTTTTAAATTCTGTTAAAAATATTTTTTTGTTAGGTAATAACCATTATAGGCTACAATAGTTGAATAAAATATCTGTGTGAAGACATACTAGGGTAGAAAACAACCTCTGTGATCTAAGTAGATCACATGCTTCCATATAGTGGCAGTGTCTGTGCATGAGACAGGGTATGCTCACTCGTTCTACAACACCCAATGTTAATATTTGTTAGTTTTGTGAACTCCTCAGATTGAGAAGTGACAGGATACAAGATATGGTATGTGTGAAGACTTATTAGGGTAGTAAACAACCTCTGCACATCTAATTAGAAAACATGCTTTCATATAATGACAATGTCTATGCATGAGACAGGGTATGCTCACTCGTTCTACAACACCCAATGTTAATATTTTTTAGCTTTGTGAACTCCTCAAATCGAGAAGTGACAGGATAGGGTATTGGTGAAGACAAACTAAGCTAGTAAACAACCTCCATGATCTAATTCTAACTATATAAACTATAAATAATATGATTCTTATAACATTCGAGGTCACGTCTTCCCTCGATAGATCCTATAACCATTCAAGTTTTATAGCCAGGTATAAATAATAACTTTATTATGTGAGCTCAAACTGAACAGTGGTGGTCTCAACAATTACACCTTATACATGAAAACTTGTGGCTAATATGGTTTCAGTACGAACAATCAGATATCTTTCAACGCACAGCATGAGCCTCCAGGGCACTGGTTTTAAACCCATTACCAGTCCTGGACGTTTTAAAAGGCCCAGCATGACCCTCCCGCCCTTCTCAACAACAGGATGTTTTTTTAAAGGCATAGGATGACCATTTAAGGCAGTGGTTCCTAACCCTCTCCATTCATAAAAGTTTTGAGATACACATGTAAGGACTGATCTTCCGCCCTGACATACTACGTCCATCAACAGCAAACTAAACTTACTCTACCATGAGAATTGTGTGTGAAAAATCTCAAAGATTTTTAGTTGTACAGACAGATGATAAAAACATGTACTGGTATCTAATGACCATTTCCTAGTCTATTCCTGACCATGAATGTTTTGGGACAAAAATGTCCAAGGACCGATCTCCCTCCCTTGTTCAGTAACAGCAAACCATAAAAACGAGTGCCTTAATTACCATTAGGGGTGGGCAAATGGAGGTCGAATTTTGGTGACAAGTTTTCTAAGGCAATTTTGGCTGCTGAATCCGAATCTGGTGAAATTTTTGTTCTGTGACGTCATTTTAGGTTGGTTCAGTGGCCATTTTCAAATTGACTTTTTTCCAGTTATTACCCTCATACCGATATAGGATGTTATCAAATCATAAATGGGAGTGGAAACATATATTTTAACATATTGGACAACTAGTTCCAATATTGTCTTGCTTTTATGAGAAAATAAGTCATTTTTTTGGTGCCATTTTGAAAACCACTGAACCAACCTAAAATGACGTCACAGAACAGAAATCTCATCGGATTCGGATTCAGCAGCCAAAATGGCTTTAGAAAACACTTGTCACCAAAATTCGACCTCCATTTGCCCAACCCTATTACCATTTCATAGTCCATTCCTGACCATTAGGAATTAATTTTATTGCTGCAGTGAGAAACTGGCTACACCCACACAAACATGGCATTGTCTAGACGACGTACAATCTGTCTCCAATCTCATCAACGATAACTAAAGATGTTTAATAATCCTCCGGCAACATGTGTCCGTATAAAATAGGCTTACTTCTAATATTATCATTATTCAAATTAGTCTCCTAGATTATTCTTTACAAGAAATATATTGTGACATCGGTGACATATGGTTTCTCTGGGGGGTTGATTAATAATCGACATTGATAATCAGATCATCAAGGAATAATTAATACCTGGGTTTTATTTATTATACGAAATAAAATGATATTGGAAATAAAATGGGATTTAACGTCCTACTGTTCTGCTCCTAAACTTGGCTAATGAAGACGGGCATACCCATACAGTGTGCTATATTGAATTCCAACTGCCAAGGGATCTTTTACGTACATGCATGCCAATGTGTATACACGACTTTATTTTTCGTCTCATCTGAACCCTTAGACAGCTGTCCTTGTCAGGCCCTTCGAAATGATATAGGGTTTAACTAGTACAAAGGTGGACCTTAAATTGTTTTTCCCATCCAACCCACCTGAACATAACCCTGCAAGATAACCATGGTACTTAAGGCAGTAATTTCTGCATGTAATTTTAAACAGATGATTAAAATCTAACAGATCTGGATTCCTTATTTCAAAGGACAGCATGACCTAAAATGTTTAAGTAAAGACATACCGGTAATGGAAATGTCAACAAAAATAAAAACACCAAAAACCTGCTGTGAACATGTGTAATACATTAGCAGTTTTAACTAAAATTAATAAAGAGAGAGATAAATATGGTTTAACGTCTACCTGACACAAACTAGGTCATTTCGGAACTAACATATGGTTAAATTTTATTTCAATAATTCGCTTGCGCGTAGGGGTCTTCAGCAGTGGGAGGAAACCGGAGGACCGGGAGAAAACCTGCGATGTTTGACAGGCGACAATATTAATAAGAACTTATATTCCCATGAGATTCTTCATAATCAAAAGTCAGTAAAACTACTGTAAGATTTATATTAACTGTTTGTTTCTTTGTATCCTTATGTCATATAAATATTGCTGCGTTTGAAAAAAACAAATAATCCCCCCCCCCTCCCAAACAAGAAAACGCTTAAAAATATTAATAACCAGTCACAGAAATAAAATAATAAAACTATCCTTATACACAAAAACTATGGCTCCCCCCCCCCCCCCATCAACAAAAAATGTTTAAAAATATTAATAACCAGTCACAGCAATAAAATTTTAAAACTATCCTTATACACAAAAACTATGGCTCCCCCCCCCCCCATCAGCAAAAAATGTTTAAAAAATTAATAACCAATAACAGCATTAAAATAATAAAACAGAAAAATATATCATCCAATATATAAATATTTCAACCTTGCTGAAACCCTCTGCATAAATATCAAGTTTCATTTGATCAAATTGGATACAAAAACAACAACCGAAATTTAAAGCATGATGTAAAATTGATATTTCCTGCCTGCAGCCTACTAGCCTATATAAACATAAATAACCCTTGTTAACAACGAGTAGTTCATATTACAGTAGAACACACTGGTTTATAATTTAATTAATTATTCCTTTCTCAATTACATATATACTGTATCCTTGTGTCAGGTCGACAGCGAGCCCCAACGCCACAACAACCCTCTTGCTTACATAACCTTCTAATAGCAAACAGGCTAGAAACAAAGAAAACGCTGTGATGTAAAATCTTACTGCAAATACCGAGGAAGATTTCACGGTTTCACAACCCAGAAACATATCATCAACATACACCGGCCTGCAAATCAATACAGGGAACAACAGCAGCAGCACAGGAGGAGAAAAAGGCTGCGTTGTTTAAAGTTACTCTGGTTTTAATGTCTTTGTTTAAAGCTCACGAAATCAAACAAACCCAAGTCCACAACAAATGAACAAGTTGATGACGAAGATTTAAAACACAACCTCTTGGATTAACTTACCTGATCTCACATACAATATACACTCGACTCGACACTATCCCTGGCTACTACGATATATATATATATCACCGGTCCGTTCAGCACCCACAAATAGAGATAGGTTTACTTCCCTCACTAGAAGAACGAAATGATGGCTGCTCCACTTAGTTCACAATGTCAGAATTCTGAAACTATTCCTGTCTCGAGTTGTTGTTTTGTAAGTAAAAAGAGATTATTTTCCTCCTCACTGTTGAATTGAATATAATACAAGCTAAAAGCAACCCCGAGTTAAATGGCAACCATCCAATACCTCTCTCTAGTAGCTACACGTATCAATCTACTACCGTCGTTGGTCGTCGTTCTAACTCTAGCTAGCTACACTGTTAGGTCTAGCAGAGCACGCCACAATGATAATCTATTTTCCAGTTGTAATTCAGACTGCCAGCTTGCCTTGCCTTGCCTTGCTTCAAGCCCAAGCCGTGCTTGCTTTCAATACAGCTAAATACCCTAGTGATAGTGTTAACACGGTAGTCTACATCCACCAGTCTTTTTATTACCTTCTATACAACCTATATAGATTGTAGAACTGATAACGAAGACTACATTTCTCTTTATTCATTACCCAGTATTTCTTCCTCAATCTATAGCTAGGTTACGCTTCAATGGTTCCACACAATCCCAGTATTATAAGGTTTTAAGATATTGTTTAAACTTTGCTTATATTTATATATATATATCTACTCCCCTTTCATTAGGTCACATATTTTCTGTTCTATGGGGACACAAGGGTTGATTTATGTTACCACATCAGACAGTTATTTATTTTTATTTAATATCAAATTTCATATTTTGATGTTTTTATTCAAATTTTTTTTTACTGATTCACAAATTTTTAATTCGCATCATAAAAAAAAGGTGTGAAATTGAATTATTACACTCTATTTGGGGATTATTGGAATAACTCACAAACTCAGAATTTATTGATGCAATAAATATATAAAAGCTGTAAGTATTTTGACTATTTTCCAATCATTGCATTAGCCTACTTCAATGTTTTAGAACTTATTAATTTTTTTCTTAAGAACAATAAGGCATAGAAGATATTCAGTGAGTTACAGCATGATGGTATATTACATTATTCCACAATTGTTATAACTTGTATGTGGGAAATATGGAATGATATTCCACAGCAGTCCGATATCAAACTATGGTATACGGATTATATGGGGATTATAGCATGATATTCCACAGCAGACTAATATCAAACTATGGTATACGGATTATATGGGGATTATAGCATATTTCATAGCAGATTGATATCAAACTATGGTATATGGATTATATGGGGAATATAGCATGATATTCCATAGCAGACTAATATCAAACTATGGTATACGGATTATATGTGGATTATAGGATGATATTCCATAGCAGTCTGATATCAAACTATGGTATACAGATTATATGGGGATTATAGCATATTTCATAGCAGACTAATATCACACTATGGTATTCGGATTATATGGGGATTATAGCATGATATTCCATAGCAGACTGATATCAAACTATGGTATACGGATTATATGTGGATTATAGGATGATATTCCATAGCAGTCTGATATCAAACTATGGTATACAGATTATATGGGGAATATAGCATGATATTCCACAGCAGACTCAAATCAAACTATTTAATATTAGATTATGGGGAAGGGGCGGTGGGTATGAGGGATATCTAGCCATGGCATGCCAGAGATATTTGTTAGATTCAACTAAATTTAAAATGCCATATCTCACTATATAATGGCATACTTCTCTTTGATTTCACTACATTGTGGACTAGAAGTGGGCCTTAAATCAAGTTATTTAACACACAAACATACTGTACACACTGTGGAATAGAAGTGGGCCTTAAATCAAGCTATTTAATACACAAACATGCTGTACACACTGTAGAATAGAAGTGGGCCTTAAATCAAGTTATTTAATACACACACATACTGCACACACTGTAGCTATGGTATAGGAGGATTGAGTGGGTGTATAAAACTGTTTATATCACCTCCTCCTTTAGGTCAGTTCCACCCAACTGATTTCTACACCTCATTAAACAGGAGGTGCCAGTCAGTCAGTATTCTGTGGTAAACCATCTAACACTTGATCTATTTAAACTACTACTGTGGGGTAAACTTCCTCATTAATCAATCAACACTAATCACTAATTGGCACAATTAATTCTTTCTTCATGGTGTGGCTATTTTAATTGACCAGTTATCAATCTACTGTTTACCATTCCACTAAAACTTATCCAAATGAACAGCACTAATCACTTATTATCACAATTTGTTGCTATTTTAATTGACTTGTTATCAATCTATTGTTTACAATTCCACTGAAACTTGTGTACATGCTGACTACTTAATGTTTATTTTGCCCTTTCACTTTGTATTTTTTTAAAAATTTAACCTAGTTAATAAAAGAGAATTTCTAATTAATGATACCCTATTGCAATTTATTATATTTTTCACATTAAATAATTTATTTTGCTTATCCAATTTTCGACAAAAGAATACACATTAATTTTTTTTCTGGAATAAACCTGAACCCTGATGATATATTAAACACATCCAAAGTAACATTTGTATCATTATCCCCCCAAATACGGGGCCATCCATAAAGTACGTACGCTCCAAATGGGTTAAATTCAGACCCCCCCTCCCACCCTGTACGCTCCTGTATGTACGTTTTGCCAATGAATTTACGCACCTATACGCTTTCAAATCTAATATAAACATAATCCCCAATTCATCAATCATTTCAAGAATAAATTTCTTATTAAATGTAACCTCAAAATCTCTTTTAAAAACTGTAAACAAATCAAACATTATCCTTCATTCATATAAATCATTCAAGAATAATTTTCTTTTGAAATGAAACCTCAAAATCTTTTAAAAATTGTTAACAAATCAAACATTATCCTTCATTCATAAATCATTTCAATTTCAAGAATAAATTTCTTTTAAAATGAAACTTAAATAACTCTTTTAAGAAATTTGTCTGTAACCCCGACAACAAAGGATGTGATGGGGTTGAAAATGAAAGGAAAAGTTTGGACAAATTAAACATTTCATGAAAAGGTGTAAATATTAGCTAAGTTAACAAACTGTCGAACTCTAGACAAAGAGAATTTATTTATAGCGAAAATTTCATGAAATAATCAAACAACGTGGGGGAGATGTTGTTACACGAATAAGATGATGATGAAATGGGGTTTAACGTCCTACTGTTATGCACTTAACCTGAGCTAATTGAAGACGGGCATACGCCATACAGTGTGCTATGAGGGAAATTTTGCCCGGGCAGCGGCGCTACAGCCTACTCTTATATCGAATTCTAACTGCCAAGGGATCTTTTATGTGCACGTACACTAAATGTGTACAAGGGGACCTCGGTTTTCCACCCAATCCGACCGACTAGACAGCTGTCCTTGTCAAGTCCTCTGTCCTGCATCATTGACAAGGGGAATCCACGCCGGAAAACCTGGATGAACTTTCTCGGCCAATGCCGTGATGGAACAACCGACCTCCAGGCTAGTGAACCAGCGTGTGTAAAGTATGATATATGGTTCTGGATGGAACAACCGACCTCCAGGCTAGTAAACCAGCATGTGTAAAGTATGATATATGGTTCTGGATGGAACAACCGACCTCCAGGCTAGTAAACCAGCATGTGTAAAGTATGATATATGGTGTATATTGATTGGTGATAGTATCAAGTATATCAAGTATATGTCAACTTTACACAGTAAATAACCTAATTTACCTGTCTAGACAGTCCAACAACCAATACATTACTATCGCTTCCATTTTAAACCTATGCTAGACTAGAGAGAAAGATTGGGTTTAACCTCCACAAACTAGGTCATTTCGGGACTAACATAATATGGTTTAATTTTATTTCAATAATTCGCTAATGGGAGGAAACAGAAGAACCTTGGAGAAAACCCACAAAGTTAGACAGACGACCCTACTTCTTGACTAGAGAGAGAGAAATGGGGATGAAAACCAAGTCACTTGACTCAATGACAGACCTTATCATCTAAAGAACACGCATGAAATTATTCGGCCACCCTCCCTCCACCCTCCACCCTCTGTTAAAATAGAAAGATATATCTAGCATGAGCTTTTATCGATGCAAATTATGTGTTATACATTGACAGAGCGATAAATGGGGTTTATCGTCCACTCGACACAAACTAGGTGATTTTGGGACTAACATATGGTTCAATTTTATTTCAATAACTTTCTTGTACGTAGGGATTTTATCAGTGGAAGGAAACCCGAGGACCCGATGAAAACCATCGAGTTTGAGCAGGCGACCCTACTCCTTGTCACAGACAACCAGGGAATTAAAACCACACCAGTTGACTTAATGACACACCTTTAATGTAACGTGCACAAGCTAACCATCAGGCCTAAAGAAAGACCTGTAATTGGAAGATTTAGCTCTTGCATGATGCAAGTTTAAGAGAATCAACTTTTATAATAAATCCTACAGTTCTGCTCCAACTGGGCTAATGAAGACAGGATTCTTACAATATTGCAGTTTACAAGGAATTCTATCACATATCTCTAAAAGTAGGGGTGGGCAAATGGAGGTCGAATTTTGGGAACGAGTGTTTTCTAAGGCGATTTTGGCTGCTGAATCCGAATATGGTGAAATTTTTGTTCTGTGACGTCATTTTGAGCTGGTTCCATGGCCATTTTCGAAATGACTTTTTTTCAGTTATTACACTCGTTCCCAAAATTCGACCTCCATTTGCCCACCCCTATCAAAAGTCATATAGGCCGATTAATCACAAGTTTCTCTAACTGCACTCCCTTTTAATTATACTGTCGTAAGTTAATGTTAGGAATGTTGCACACATTTAACTATATTTCTTTAAGCCAAATGGAATACCTACCTACCAGTCGATAACCCGAAGGCCAAGTGTTGCTTGTAATTAACGTCAAGTGTTTTTACATGCATTACTAACAAATTAACTAACAATTGTAGCCTTTCTTTCTTCTGTTTTTTGTTCTTTTAAAATTGGGTTAGTGTACTGTGTGACTCTTGTTTTTATCTGCACTAGCAAACAATCATAGACTATATGAATGCAATATTTATTCTTTTGCCATCAACAACAAAAATAATTGCCAACTTGTAGCCTGTCCAGATCACATTTCATGCCTAAATACATTTGTTTGATTTGAAGTTACCGAAAACAAGCGATTTGGGCTTCAATATTTACAATATTGTATTTTGCAGGGGATTAATTTTTTGTATGAAGTTGTAAGACTAACATATGGTTCAATTTTATTTCAATAACTTGCTTGTACGTAGGGATTTTAGCAGTGGACGAAACCTGAGGACCCAGAGAAAACCCATGAAGTTGGGCAGGCAATACTACTCCTTGTTACATACAATAGGGGAACATGCACATGCTAACCTGTATTTGACAGATTTAGCTCTTGCATAATGTATGTTTAAGGGAATCAACTTTTGAAATAAAATGGGGTTTATTATCCTACTGTTCTGCTCCAACTGGGAAAATGAAGACAGGATTCTTACAATATTGCAGTTTACAAGGAATTCTATCACATGTCTCTGAAAGGCATATAGGCCTATTAATCACAAGTTTCTCTAACTGCACTCCCTTTTAATTATACTGTCGTAAGTTAATGTTAGGAATGTTGCACACATTTAACTATATTTCTTCAAGCCAAATGAAATACCTACCTACCAGACGATAACCCGAAGGCCAAGTGTTGCTCGTAATTAATGTCAAGTGTTTTTACATGCATTACTAACAAATTAACTAACAATTGAAGCTATTCTTTCTTCTGTTTTTTGTTCTTCTAAATGTGGGTTAGTGTACTGTATGACTCTTGTTTTTATCTGCACTAGCAAACAATCATAGACTATATGAACATGATCGTCATTCTTTTGCCATCAACAAAAATAAAAATTGTCCAAATTTAAGGTCTAAATACATTTGTTTGATTTGAAGTTACCGAATACAAGCGATTTGGGAGATGCTAATTGTAGGCCGGTTGGGGAGGTTCGTGTGTTTCCGGAGTCCAAAATGACCGCTTTATATAAATGAGATTTTTGGGGAATACTAACCCAAATCCTAACCCTAACCCTTTTTAGTAGACTGAACTTGGAACTAAGTTACCTTTTACACCTCTTAAAAGGGTTAGGGTTAGGGTTCGGGTTAGTATTCCCAAAAATACTCGTTTATATAAAGCGGCCATTTTGGACTCCAGAAACACGCGAACCTCCCCAACCGGCCTACAATTAGCAGGTTAGTGAGCCATTGTTCTACTCACTGAACCACTGTGACTCTCAAACAATCCTAGGCATTTCATCTACAGTATATCATTTTTTGTTTTCCCAAAAATAGGTTAATGTGTAGTGGCTCTGTTTATGGTCATATGAAAGTTGTGTTAATTTAATGAGAGATATGTTTTTTTGTATGAAGTTGTAAGAATTCTACTCTTCTTGATTTTTATTGTCCAAGGCCACGCCAATGGGAATTTCTGTTCTTTAGGAGTGGAACACCAGTTAAACATCGGTCGTAAATTTCTTCAGGAACAAAAATAATTTACAAAGAATAAAGAGTATATTAAATTGCTGCAGTTCTGAAAAGCTTTTAGTACCCAATATTTAAAATCAGAAATGGATAATTGAGACTTTGATTTCAGGTTTGGCCAAAAATTCAATCAATAAAAACTTGGTTCAGAGTGGATCAATTTGACCGAAATTTTCAGCAAATTCCCTTTACATTATCCAGTGAGAACTTCAAGCTCTTTATCTAATCTCCCATAATGTATCTTTAACACCAGTGTGAATTATCTACATGTATAAATAACGTTATATGTTGACACTAGCGTAAGAATGTTGTAAGGGTATATGATACTATAAGAATTTATAAAGGGAGGGAGGTCTGCTCAGTTAGTATTACGTACTGAGTAGGTATACGAACACCGATAGAAGTCGTCAGGTTTCGTTCAGGTAATATTCCTGATATATTCTGGCACTACCTGAATTTCTCTCATTTTTCACAGGTGAATCATACTCCACCTAAATATACTTATATATTTATATACCTAGACTTCTAAATAAATACACTTCTTCATGAGGCACTTATAGTATCATACTCAAGATTCACAAATTGTTATGGAAGAACTAACGGGGTTTAAAGTTTACTCGACACAAACTAGGTCTTCATAAGGCACTTATAGTATCATACAAGATTCACAAATTGTTATGGAAGATCTAACAGGGTTTAACGTTTACTCGACACAAACTAGGTTTTCATGAGGCACTTATAGTATCATATTCAAGATTCACAAATTGTTATGGAAGATCTAACGGGGTTTAAAGTTTACTCGACACAAACTAGGTTTTCATGAGGCACTTATAGTATCATACTCTAGATTCACAAATTGTTATGGAAGAACTAACGGGGTTTAATGTTTACTCGACACAAACTAGGTCTTCATGAAGCACTTATAGTATCATACTCAAGATTCACAAATTGTTATGGAAGATCTACCGGGGTTTAATGTTTACTCGACACAAACTAGGTCTTCGTGAGGCACTTACAGAGATAGAGTGAGAAGGGGTTTAACGTCCACTAAACACAAACTAGGTCATTTTGTGACTAACATATGGTTTAATCTTATTTTATTAATTCGCTTGCCTGCCGGGGTCTTTAGCAGTGGGAGGAAACCGGAGGACCCGTAGAAAACCCACAAGGTTGGACAGTCGACCCTACTACTTGTGGCGTACAACTGGGGATTCGAAACCACACCAGTTGACTCAATGACAGGCTTTATGATATGGCATGCATGTGCTCACCATTCAGCCATCCAACCCCCCTCTTCATAAGGCACTTATAGTATCATACTCGAGATTCATACCTACAATTTGTTATGGAAGATCTAAGTATTTCAGAAACATAGTTTGCCAGGCAACTTAACATAAAGCCTGTTGGTCTGTACAATCTCATGCCTTTGGTTTCTTTGTTTATTTTCCATTTATATATAAAGTTCCAAATTAGTTTCAATATCTCTAGAACTACTTTTAATGCTCTAAATCAACAGGGACCATTTTACACCAACTAGGCCTGAAAGTAGGCCTGGATTGACAAGAAACGGACACGAGGGACAAGGCATTAAAGGACAGAAGGATGACAATTTCCTTCATACATTTTCAATGGTACAACATCCTTCAGGGGGAAATGGAGTTTAATGTCAACTTGACACAAACTAGGTCATTTCGATTTTAATTTTATTTCAATAATTTGCTTGCATGTAGGGCTCTTTAGCTAGTGGGAGGAAACCATAACAACATCCTTTAATGGTACAACAACCTTCAATATCACTTTTTTCCCACTTGGGTGTCCACATGAAACTGACATTATCTACTGCAAGGGGAAGTGGGTATCCACAATCTGACTATATCTACTCCGTGGGAAGTGGGGTGCCTTTAACACGGTAACCATGGTATTACCGATATATACAGAGCCTCCAGGAATTGTTACAGGATGTATCAGTGTACGCTTGATATAAAAATTGTTTAATACCCCCGGGGGGGAAATAGTAGAGTTAGATCCACCCTACTAACATTTACAGGATATTACTTAGATTATATCGGTACTATGTTACACTGTTATAGTATAGTATTAATGTATGTCAATAACCTATCTAAACTATTGTAACACTTTCTGGGTGTAATAACGGTACTATGTTACACGGTAAGAGTATAACATACATATGTATCAATAATCTATTTAAACTATTGTAACACTTTCTGGGTGTAATAACGGTACTATGTTACACGGTAAGAGTATAACATACATATGTATCAATAATCTATTTAAACTATTGTAACACTTTCTAGGTGTAATAATGGTACCATGTTACATTGTTATAGTGTAGTATACATGTGTATCAACAATCTACCTAAACTATTGTAACAATTTTTGGGTGAAATAACGGTACTATGTTACAACTCTTTCTGGCTGTAATATTGGTACTTTGTTGCAATTGTTTTTTTGCGGGCTATATAAAATGGGTGCTATATTATTATGTTAATGTTATATTGTTTTCAGTTATGGTGCCCGATTTTTTGGCCAAACTACTCTAAATATCAAGACATCATCCATACCTACAACACCTCCCTCGATCAAATAGCAACCAAATTAATAAAAACAGATGACTTACTTCCACCAAGACAACATGGAGTTAATCTCAGTGCTAGGCAACTAAATATCATATGTAACACGGTACACACAAAAACATCGTTAGAATGTCGTTCATTTGATCAATCTGATACTTATTGGAGTAATTCCAAACTACTGCTTAAATTAGTAATGAGGTAATGTAATGAGAAAATAGTATGGCCAGGAGTCCAAGACAGAGGGAGAGAGAAATGGAGTTTAACATCCACTTGACACAAACTAGCCTTATGAAGATGGGCAGACACAGAGAGAGGAATGGAGTTTAACATCCACTGGACACAAACTGGGCTAATGAAGATGGGTAGGCGCCATACAGTGTGTACTATGAGGAAAATTTTGCCTGGAGAGCGGCGCTATGGCCTACTCGTATATCCAATTCCAACTGCCCAGGTCTCTTTTACGTGAACGAAATTGTGTACACGGCACCTTGGTTTTTCGTACCAATAGAATGACTGGTCAGCTGTTATCTTGTCGCGCCCTCCGTCCATCACCGCACCACTGACAAATGGAAAACCACACCGGAAAATCGTGACAAACTTTCTTGGCTAACCCAGGGATTGAGAGAGAGAGAGAGAGAGAAATGGGGTTTAACGTCCACTCAACAAAACTAGGTCATTCTGGGACTAACATATGGTTTAATTTTATTTCAATAATTCGCTTGCGCGTAGGGGTCTTTAGCAGTTGGTGCAAGTCAGAGGTGGCCGGCAAACTAGAGGTCGAAGCTCAACACTCTAGACCACTAGGCCATCCTAACCCCCCCACAGGGATTGGACATATGACCTGCTGGTTAGAGCCCCAGGATGAAAGGCAAGGATAATAATAACTAAAGAAAGATGATGCGTGTGAATGTGGGTGTTACTGTTAATCTAATAATAATTATCAATTTATATTATATCTAATATTAGTGGGGGCGTCATATCCACTATCTCACTTATAATAATTATCAATACGATCAGTTAATATTATAACTAATATTAGTGGGGGCGTGATCTGAGATCAATGAGATACCAGTCACACTTTATCATTGATATTTCTTATTAGAGAGAGAGAGAGAGAGATAGAGAGGCATAATATGTACACTTTATGATTTCTTATTAGAGAGAGATAGAGAGAGATAGAGAGAGAGGCATAACATGTACACTTTATATGATCACCATTTCTTATGAGAGAGAGAGATAGAGACATGGGGAAAGAGAGAGAGAGAGGCATAACATTTACACTTTATATGATCACGAATTGAGAGAGAGAAAGAGCGAAAAGAGAGAGAGAGGCATGACACTATCACTTTCTATTATCAAGAGAGAGAGAAATGGCCTTTAACTTCCACTCCACACAAACTAGGTCATTTCGGGACAAGATTTCTGATATTAATAGTAAGGAGGACCGCACTACACGCAAAACAAAACACTAAAAGATAAACCTGCGAATAAGACAGCAAATAGACATTGCAAACACTAAACAATTATCAAATCAAGTGAATGGATCAGGGGGGGCCAGCCCTAAGCGTCCACTGCGCTGTACTGTCTATATTCTATTAAGTCTGTTGAATATTACAAAACAATCCGGAGACCAGCCAGACACTGTTGAAGGTTAAAAATACATCCATTCATTGAGATAATTAATATCTAAATCTAGTTTTACATGTGGAAAGTGGAAACTGTTGATGAAAACCACTAATTAGCTCGAACCAAATGAAGACAATGAATTTATTGATTTCTTTCAAATTTAACGGGAACACGAGAGAACATGACCTTTACATACATGGTAAATAATTCTATATAATAATAGTCTCGTTCAACCAGACCACTTCTATTCCATTACAGAAAGACTATTACAGAGACTTGGAGATAGAGACTATTTGTATAAAGGTTGACCGTATTTGAAATGAGATAAAAATAATGCCTTTTGGGTAATTACCACATTAAAACGACTTCACGCAAGATGACATTAAATGTCAGGGGGTAACGCCATTCACAATTCCACACCACAAAGCTTCGGAATTTATTTTTGGACAAAACCTGTCGGAAAATTAAATTAAACTACATTCTCTGTTATCTGCAGAAACACCATTTTTAGCCATAAAGAAGATTTTAATAGCATTTACATTATTTCAATGACATTCAAATTTGTGGCGTTGACATTTGCCAAAAATGAAAGAAAATTAAATTTCAAGTGAATTATCGTTCTGTTGAGACTTGAAAACAAAACTCCAATATTTTGAGAATAAGTCTCTGTTCAGAATGGCCGCCATATCCAAAAATAAGTATATTGTTTTGTAATGCGGTTCTACTCCATTTCACACAAGACTAAATAAACATAAATGCAAGCAAGTTTAGAAAGCAGGTGACCCTTCCGCTTGTGCCAGGTACAATAGATAGGGGGGAGAGGGGGAGGACGTGTTACAATGCATGTTGTATGTGGCAGACCTGACGACACTCAATAGCGTATTTTGAAACCTTAGGATTTCTGCATCCCTTTGTTACTTTAATGTCATTTTAAATTACATCTGAAATGCCACAGATTGATTTTTTATTTTCAGGGGAGAGGGGCTGCATTTTTATTTCTAACCAGACATCCTCACCTCGATGCAACTTGCACCCGTACAGTTTCCGAAATGTTCTCATCTCACATTGTGATTCAAACGTTGGAGACTGTTGACTGGAGAGTTCATTGACCTTATACCTTGTCAACACATGAGTCATAGAAGACTATTGTAATTATTTATAATATGTTGTTAGAAGTAATAATATTATATGATATGGTTGAATGAGTAGATACTAGAGAGGGAAATCAGTGAAGCGTGATGGTAATACTGTTATCAGTATCAATAAACAATTCACTAACAATATATACACTACATATACACCAACAATACACACTACATAATATACTTAGTTTATTTGGTCCAGTTGCTGTCATATTTAATACACTTGGCAAGGACAGTGGAATGAGAAAGCACAGGTCTTGTGTATACATCAGGCCTTCGCTCCTCCTCCGCCTGCATTTGCTAACTTAAAATGTTTGCAATGAGTGAGACTTAACAAAGGTGGGTTTATGAGCCACAGATCCTTGGGCAGGTCCTGGACGATGTCCTGACGGGAGGGTGGGGGGGAGGATCTAGTTGGCAGCTCCCCTCAGCAGAAAAAGAATTGAGCACTTTGGAGACTGGTGAATAAAGATAAAGTTATTCACAGAATACACTTATTAAAACTTTTTATGCAGATGATAACTTGGAAAGGCTTCCAATCTGAATTGCTGTCCGTGTTACTCATCTTGTAGGTTTTCTCTCACTGAAACGCATGTGAAGGATATTCCGGTTTCTGAACAATGGTAATGAAACAAATAATTTCATTGGCTGATCTAACCCATCAAGCGTTTGACTAATTGTATCTCATCAGTGTTCATCCAAATGTAACTCGTACGTGGAAATCCTTTTTATTTTGTTTTTATACTATATATATATAGATATATAGATTTGAAAATGCGTGGTGAGATTTTACTATGTGCTTGTGAGAGCGTGATTTTGATTAAAAATGTGTGATTCTCATGCCAAATGCACGACAGTTGGCAGGTATGGGCCTGCACAGACGTAAAAGAACCTGTATGTTCGTAGGAATGTGCATTACGGGTACACCGTAGTACTGTCAGGACAATACCATACTGTATGCCCAGTCGGTGCAGAAATATAGGAAATTAAACCCCATATCTCACTCTCTCATCGAAAAAAACCCACTTCAGTCAATTTGAGACTTGCTGTGTATTTTGTACATGAGGAGCAGTCCATTTGCTGATTACACTATTTATCTTGAATACACTATTTTGCTATAACGTTTTTAGGACTTCGAATTCTGTCTTATGGTTTGGATTGTTCGTACTTGGTTTTTATTACTTTGGTTACAAGTGCAATGCCAATCAGGACAATTTTGCCCCGACAGTGGCATAATTGGTGCATTCTATTTCTTGATTTCCGACTGTCATGGGTTCTTATGTATTTATTCAAACAGCCATGAACATTTTCCTTGTCCGACTCACAGTCACCAAAAATGACAAGCGATGGATGGGTTTTAATTTTTGAATTCTAAAATTCTATTATGGAGATATAAGTTGGGTCACGGTGGCTAAGCAAAAATTCATTTTCTATGTGAGAACATAAAACGCCAATTCAGCAATATTGTAAAACTGCATAAAAAGCACAAGGATGAGGCAATCCGAGCTAAAAGTGTTAATTTAATTACAGGTTATATTGATGTAGTGCTACATCAAGAACTTCGACTCCGCAACGACATTAAAAATTTATCGAATGTATAGGAGAAGAGAAATTGCTTGCTGGGAGTTTTAAGATTTATACATCATTGCTTATATTTACATCAGGGACAGACAGGATAATAGCCCGACGCTACAAGACCACAATTAGACTTCACGCTCCCGTTGACAGACGCAAACAAATTTCTGTCTGATTGGTCGACTGGATGTAATCAATGTCTGAAATACGAACTATCGTGAATAATGGCGTCTGGTAACGGTAGTCGACTCCATTTTCTATAACCATCCTTAAATAAACCTTTTTAAAATGACGTATAGATCGTGGATACACCATTAATCAGAAGAACAAATATTACTTTCTTCCATCGTTTTCTAAATTAAGAAATTCAAAGTTTGAATCCAAAGCCACCAAATAGGGGAAATTTTCATGAAACTCATTTTTTCTATCACAATTTTTTTTTTTTTACAATATCTTTTTCATAATCGGTCTTGGTTAAAAATTTATTATTTGCATTCCCAAGTTTTTTTTATATAATATTCGTCTTACAATTTTGTCTTTGTTAAAATGCTGAAGCTAAGAGCTAAGATAAAGCCAGAGCTAATAGTAAGTGCAAAAGGACCGCACTACATACAAAACAAAAATCTATAATCACAACCATGTCTTTTTAAAAGTGTTGAAGCTATAACACCAGAGCTAATAGTAAGTGTAGGAGAACCGCACTACATACAAAACAAAAATTTATAATCACAACCTGAAAGTACAATAATTAAACAAGTTGCCATCAACTCAATCTTAGATAAACAAATATTCAACCCTAACCCATGCTCAGTTGCTAATCGCATCAACCCCTCCATATAAGGCTAATATTCAACCCTAACCCTTGCTCCGTCGCTAATTGCATCAACCCCTCCATATAAGGCTAATATAGAACTTGTCCTAACAACAATCAAAATAAAAAATCAGTCAACTCAATTCAAGAATTTATTTTGATCAGAGATTAAGCAAAATTAAATTATGTCAAATAGGGACCGTCGCACAAATCAAACACTTTAGAGGGTTAGACAAGGACAGCTGTCTAGTCATTCGTATGGGACAAAAATCTGAGATCCTGTGTACACATTTATGTGCACGTAAAAGATCCCTTGGCAGTTGGAATTTGATATAAGAGTAGGCTGTAGAGCCACTGCCCGGGCAAAATTTCCCTCATAGCACACTGTATGGCATATGCCATTCTTTCCAAAGAATAACCTTCAGAACTACGAAGTGAGTTGAGTATTCCTTTACTCAATGAAGATCGATGTCATCTGCTCAAAGTTTATTTACTACAAATTTTCAAAGATCAGTTTCCTGATGCAGAATTTCTAGTTTAAACATTAACAAATTTTCTCAAATATATTAAATTAAAATTTTTGTCACTTATCAATGGATCACACTTTTATTAATAGGGTCAAATTCGCTCAAAAGTTTCGATTTTAAATTTAATGATTAATAAATTCTAGTTTACATAAAAACCAGTTTGACTTTAAATACATCCAGTAAACTGTAGAGAGAGAGAAATGGGGTTTAACATCCACTCGCCACAAACTAGGTCATTTCAGGAATAACATATTTTTTTCAAGACAATTTATTTCAATAATTTGCATGCACGTAGGGATCTTTAGCAGTGGGAGGAAACCGGAGGCCCCGGAAAAATACAAACGAGGTTGGACAGGCGACCCTACTCCTTGCCAGATACAAATGGGGATTCGAAACCACACCAAATTCAATGGCAGGTTTTTATGATACAGCACACAATTGAGCCATCAAACCCACAATTCAAATAAACTGTAGCCATATTCGAATAGTTTATTGCAAGTTTTTAAAATCGATAGCCCCCGAGCAATTATAACGGCTCGTTAGTCGCTCTATATATAATTATACACCTTCTTCCATTCAAGGTTTATAACAACCTGCACACACATTAACGCCTACATATTTACATAACGTGATCAAAACCTATTACCATCTTCACACTACACCTCTAATTTATACAGGTTACCTTTTCTATCAATATTGATTCAAGTTCTCTTTCAACAGATACAATTTAAAAGGATGCATAAAGAAAAGCATAATGGTTTATACAACACAAGAGCTCTCATTTCAATACTAGTTGCACAGAGAGAGAGAGAGAGAGAGAGAGAGAGAGAGAGGGGAGGAGAGAGAGAAGAGAGACAGAGAGGGGGGAGAGAGAGGAGAGAGAGAAGAGAGAGAGACAGAGAGGGGGGAGAGAGAGGAGAGAGAGAAGAGAGAGAGAGATGGGGTTTAACATCACTTGACTCAAAACCAGGTCATTTATGGACAAACATTTGAAACAATTTTATTTCGAATTCACATCATTTGACCCAATGACAGACCTTGGGATATAAAGCACGCACTTTACACCTCTGGACCCACTAGTTCCAACTTGAGGGAAATGGCGCTTGGGGGCAGGTTCCTGGCACAACTTCAATAAATATTAAATCATTGACTGAGCAATCAATTTTTAATTCCAAAAATTTGAATCTAACAAAGTCAACATCTGTCACTGTTTCTTTGTGATGGGTTGGATGGCCTAATTGTGCGCTTCAGATCATAAGGTCTGTCATTCATTGCAGTTTTGATTCCCTGCTTGTGTGAACGTAGAGTGGGGTCCCCAGTGCAACCTTATTGGTTTTCCTCCACTGTTAAAAACTCCAATGTGCAAGCAAATTATGGAAAAATAATTGAACCATATGTAAGTCCCAAAATAACCTACTTTATGTTGAGTAGACTTTAAAATCCATTTCTTTCTTTCTCAGATGTTAGTCCCAAAATAACCTACTTTATGTTGAGTTGACTTTAAAATCCATTTCTTTCTTTCTCAGATGTTAGTCCCAAAATAACCTACTTTATGTTGAGTTGACTTTAAAATCCATTTCTTTCTTTCTCAGATGTTAGTCCCAAAATAACCTACTTTATGTTGAGTTGACTTTAAAATCCATTTCTTTCTTTCTCAGATGTTAGTCCCAAAATAACCTACTTTATGTTGAGTTGACTTTGAAATCAATTTCTTTCTTTCTCAGATGTTCATGGTCAACATTGATAATAAGTCCTATGCAAGCGAATTATTGAAAAAAAATTGAACCATATGTTAGTCCCGAAATAACCTACTTCTTTCTCAGCTGTTCCTTGGTCAACATTGATAAAGCTGATTAAGAAAATCGATGTCTTTATTCAGGTGATCGTAAAATAGCTCAAGTTCTATTGGTGATTTAGCGGTGAAATTAGTCTGGCTGTGTTACTGTTGACAGATGTAGAAAATAGTCAATTACTCGACAGACAGAGACTATTAAATAACTAGTCTTAATTAACTAGGTTAATCACCCCCATAATCATCATACTGGCTGTTCCTGTCTATCATCTTCTATTAACCAGACCTATTCATTAGTCCAGTTAGAAGCAGAACAGTAGGACATTAAACCCCATTTTATTTCTATTACCCAGACTCAACCCTGATTCAACAGAAAAGACTCTTTGTTAATTTTTTTTGTTAAAATATGAGAAAAGATAAAGAAGCTAGAATATTTGAAATCAAATGCAGAATTCTTTTTATTATAGTATCAGGTCCTCCGGTTTCCTCCAAGTGCTAAAGACCCCTATGCGCAAGCGAATTATTGAAATTAAATTCAACCATGTTAGTCCCAAAATGACCTAGTTTGTGTCGAGTGGCCGTGAAACCCATTTCTTTATCTCTCTCTCTTGTATAGTATAACTGCTTTATTTAATTATTTTATGAATTTAAAAGTGAGATTGTAAATAAGTTTGTGTTTTTGAGGAGGAATGAAGCTTTTAAACAATTAATCGGTGAGACTGCATTTAAATATATTGGTAGTTTTCGGGGCTGCTGGGTGGAGTGGGGTTGGGAGTGGGAAGTCGAGACACTAATCACATCCCTAAGTTACAGAGAGTTTTTAACCAGCAAATATTTTACAATAACTGTATTCTTGTATTGAGATCACATTCCTCTAGTAACAGAGAATTTTAGGATTTAAAAACTGAGTGAATAACACAAACTGCATATCACATAAAATACGGTCCATAATAACAAGTAAACGAATATCGATTGAAGGAAATGTATAAATAATGGATATTAAATTGTTTCTTAAAACTAGCTACAAATTGTTTATTGTGGAGAGCCTATTAAATGGTTCCATGGGGTACTGAAACACCTGGTGATTATGAGAGAGAGAGAGAGAGAGAGAGAGAGAGAGATGGGGTTTAACAGCCACTAGACACAAACCCGGTCATTTCGGGACTAGCATATGGTTTAAATCATTTCATTAATCCGCTTGCACATAGGGGTCTTTAGCAGTGGAAGGAAATCGGAGGACCAGGCGAAAACCCTACGAGGTTCGACAGGCGATGTATCATACATATTAAATGGGGTTTAACGTGCTACTGTTCTGCATCTACCGGGCTCATGAAGACAAGCAAATGCCAAGAACTGTGCTATGAGGGAAATTTTGCCTGTACAGTTGCGCTGACGCCTACTCTTATTTCAAATTCCAACTGTTAAGCGTTCTGTTCTTTATGTGCATGCCAATGTGTACATGGGACCTCATTTTTTGTCCCATCCAAATGACTATGCCCTGTTCCTCACCAGGCCCTCCACCCTGCACCATATTATAAGGCGAATAAATTTAAGTAAATTCTAAAATTATGTCTTAGAATGCTTTATGAACTTGGGCAGTTGGAGGCCCAAGAGTAAAGACCATTTGTTGCTCTATCATTAGTGAAAAGAGTTCAACCCAAACAAAATATTGGAGTTGACCATAAAGACATGAATTACCATTGAAATCAATGGAAAGATGTATTTTGGTCTGCCTGCTACATATGACATGAAATGGGGTTTAACGTCCTAATGTTCTGCTCTGACTGGGCTAACCAAGACGGGCATACGCCATATATACAGTGTGCTATGAGGGAAATTTGGCCCGAACAGCGGCACTACGGCCTACTCTTATATCGAATTTCAACTGCAAAAGGATCTTTTACGTGCACACCAATGTATACACAGGACTTTGTTTTTCTGTCCCATCCAAAGGACAAGACAGCTGTCTTTGTCAGACGCCTCCTAACCACACACACACATTTACACACTGCATCCCAATATTTTTATTAATGCATTTAAATTTTGATCACATGGTCTCCTCTCAGTATTTAAGATTAAGACAACTCCCCCAAGAGAGCTAATTTATTATATACCAAGAGGGCTATCAATTCAAACAACAATTGAATGACCATCTATTTTTAGCTACCATGACATTATTACACTGCACCTCACCAAGCGGCTAAAAATAAACGATAAATGGTGTAATTAAACATCCTCCCGGAAACAAAATAATAATCTAACACGCTTTAAACAACGTCCACAACTATGCAATCAACTACAAATCTCTCAATGAACCATACACAAACGTTTTATTCGCTGGTGGCAAGATTTACAGCAAGATGCCAACATGATAAGAGAAATGATAGAATTGTTTGCCATTGCTTGTTGCCTAGTAACCACCATCTGTCAGCCATCTTGTATGACCTATTCAATAATCAGCCTGATGCTAGGGCCAGTAACAGTTGGAATTTCTATGGAGTAATGAGGCCACTTGTAAAAATTTGTTGTTTCTCTAGTCTCAGGTCGACAGTGCCAATACTGAAATAGTGAAAAAACACTGGATCCCTCTAGGAAATGAAATTAGGTTTAACGTCCTACTGTTCTGCACTTTACCTGGGCTTATTGAAGAGGGGCATACGCCATACAATACAGTGTACTATGAGGAAAAATTAGATCAGGGAGTGGCGCTACAGCCTACTCTAATATCGAATTCCAACTGTCAAGGAATCTTTTACGTGCACGCTAATGTGTACACAGGACCTCAGTTTTTCGTCCCTCTGAACGACTAGACAGCTGTCCTTGTCAGGCCCTCTAGGACAAGGTGTCATAATTGCATATCTGGGTTACATCTCACCAATTCAATAATTTGACAGTGATTTTAAGACTAAAAAATTAGTCTTTCACTTCTTCTATAGTTTGGTGTGCATTTAATAGGTAGAGAGAGAGAAACACAAACTAGGTAATTTTGGGAGTAACAATTGGTGTACGCTATTTTTAGTTCAGTAGTTTGCTAGCGCGTATATCTTTAGCAGTGCAAGGAAACCGAAAGGTGCGGAGTAAACCCCACAAGGTTAGATAAGTAACACTACTCCCTTGTGATGTACACATGTTTGAATGAGATAGGAGAATTTTGCCTGGACAGCACCAGTCAACTTTTAGCTGCAACTCTCAGGGTCTCTTTTATATGCAAGCAAAAGTGTGTATATAGGTCGTGTGACGTCGTGCACATGATCACGACATAATCTAACAACAACGTGACATTAACCCTCAGATGGTCTCAGCATGACTGCTTTGCACTCGGGGCGTGCTTGATAACTGTCAATCATTCCAAATAAGGTAGGACGAAAAACATGGCAAGAACGCCCATTTTATTGTGAAGTTCCCAAATTGTCCAGTCTCTGGTGCTGGTTACAGGTTTACTCAAATTTTTTATACAAATGGAAACGAAAGTGTTGGTTTACTAAAAATTAATACTTTTATATAAATCGAAATGTAAAATAAATAGAAGAGACTGGGCCAGTCTACCCCTGGATCTAAGAGACTTTGGTTATAAATAGAAGAGACTGGGCCAGTCTACCCCTGGATCTAAGAGACTTTGGTTATAAATAAATTAACTATCTATTCTACAATCTTAAAGTTTAACAAATTGAGCCTAAATATCAACAGGATGCTATATGTTAGATTTATAAAGTTGATTTATGGAACTCGAGGTTTAATAACGATCGATCGAAATTTAGGAACAATAAAACCTTGACCCCCCAAAAATAAACAGTTTGATATTTCTTACACAATGCATTGGCAGAAAAATGTTCAATTACACAAATAGATTTAAAGTAGAAATCAATGTCCTGCATGTGTCAGAAAAATATGGTAAATCTATTTTATTTAAAGTCGCCCAATGAAGGTTATCCCTTCAAACATTATTTGGGAGCCACATTAGGCAGACATAAACAACAAATATCAAACCAAGTGATTGGAGTCGGAACCAGTCATAATAATAATATATTCTTCACTAAAAATAAACAAAAAACCCACAAATTAAGAGAGAGAGAGAGAGAGTGAGTGCTGTAATTTGCGGGGCTAACATATATATGGTTCATTTTTATTTCAAACATTTGCTTGCACATATATACAGGGTCTTTAGCTGTGGGAGGAAACCGGAGGACCCAGAGAAAACCCACAAGATTGGACAGGTCACCCTAATAATTTAAAAGAAAGACACAATAGAAATAATGTGGCCGGTCTTGACATTGGTCCTGAATGGCGCTAGTCTTCAAGTTGATGTCAAGGGTGAGAATGCCAAAAAAGGCAAAAGTCTGGATAAGACTCACGGAAAACAATAAAAATAATGTTGTGTTCAAACTGACAGGAGCATGACAATTTCGTTGAAGTGAATTTATGTCTTACATGTTTTTGTTCGGCCACTTTAAAGTTTTAAAAAGAAAAAGATGAGGAATAAATGTAGCGACGGTTACCATGTTATTTTATTGACGAACTGAAGCTACATGAATTACAGAAAGACTGTCATATTGATTTACAACTCTCCGATCGTGTTGGCCATCAGCTTTACGTATATTCTCCCCCCACGAGACCTCACATTCCATATCTATCAATACAAACGCTCTTTTTATATCTCGTACGCGATATCACAATTTTTACACGTTCTACACGTCGAATCACTTGTAATCAAATCAAACCAACAAGGAAATTCTCTCATCTTATCATGCCGTTAAAACATTGGATCGTAACCCATAGTAACCTAATGGCTTTACCGTGTATAATAAGATAAAAACCTGATGTTATCATACAAAACTTATAATAGCTAGTAAATATCCATTAATAATTAAATCTAAGTAAACGCAATAAGACATTCTATAGTAAATATCCATTAATAATTAAAACAAAGTAAACGCAACAGGACAGTCTATAGTAAATATCCATTAATAATTAAATCAAAGTAAACGCAACAGGACAGTCTATAGTAAATATCCATTAATAATTAAATCAAAGTAAACGCAACAGGACATTCTATAGTAAATATCCATTAATAATTAAATCAAAGTAAACGCAACAGGACATTCTATAGTAAATATCCATTAATAATTAAATCTAAGTAAACGCAATAAGACATTCTATAGTAAATATCCATTAATAATTAAAACAAAGTAAACGCAACAGGACAGTCTATAGTAAATATCCATTAATAATTAAATCAAAGTAAACGAAATAGGACATTCTATAGTAAATATCCATTAATAATTAAATCAAAGTAAACGAAATAGGACATTCTATAGTAAATATCCATTGATAATTAAATCAAAGTAAACGAAATAGGACATTCTATAGTAAATATCCATTAATAATTAAAACAAAGTAAACGCAATAGGACATTCTATAGTAAATATCCATTAATAATTAAAACAAAGTAAACGAAATAGGACATTCTATAGTAAATATCCATTAATAATTAAAACAAAGTAAACGAAATAGGACATTCTATAGTAAATATCCATTAATAATTAAAACAAAGTAAACGAAATAGGACATTCTATAGTAAATATCCATTAATAATTAAAACAAAGTAAACGAAATAGGACATTCTATAGTAAATATCCATTAATAATTAAAACAAAGTAAACGCAATAGGACAGTCTATAGTCAATATGGTTTAATTTTATTATAATAGGATATTCTATAGTCAATATGGTTTAATTTTATTATAATAGGATATTCTATAGTCAATATGGTTTAATTTTATTATAATAGGACATTGTATAGTCAATATGGTTTAATTTTATTACAATAATACATTCTATAGTCAATATGGTTTAATTTTATTATAATAAGACATTGTATAGTCAATATGGTTTAATTTTATTACAATAATACATTCTATAGTCAATATGGTTTAATTTTATTATAATAAGACATTCTATAGTCAATATGGTTTAATTTTATTATAATAATTTGCGTAGGGGTCTTTAGCAGTGGAAGGAAACTGGAAAACCCAGAGAAAGCCCGCAAGGTTGGACAGGGACTAAAAAGGGAGGGGATGTTTCCAGGCCTAGAAATACCAATTAACATTAACCTCGCAATATTAACTATGTACCAGACATGCTTGAAATATATAAATAAAAATTACGTCAAGGAAGAAAATCACGCCTGACAACCACATCCTCCCTCACATATATGTACTGGTATGTGTGTGTATGTACTTGTTTGTAAATTAAAAAAAATTGTAATAAAAATTGTTAATTGTTACTTATTTATAAAATTTGTCTATACAGGATTTTGATTTTTTTAATGTTGGTTGCCCATGTGGTCTAGTTTCAGAAAAAAAATAGTTTACCACTTGAACTTTTTGTTCACCCTACCGAAAATTCACCATATATGTGCCCTGTATTTTAATCCCTACATTTGCTGGCTCCAAATTCTTCAAAGAATAAATTTCAAGTTACTCAACTTAATCTTCCAATCATTTAACAACTTTTGAAGCAAACATCTTCTAAAAACTAAACTATTTAACTAACAAATTGGAAAACGTGCTTTTCCCATAATACTGGATCTTTTCTTTGGAATAAGGGAATTAAACGAAATGAAATTGAACTTCTTGCTTTCCTTCACCCGCTGGACTCTAATGAAGACGGACATACGCTATACAGCGTGATATAAAGGAGAGGGTAGTATAAAAAAAAATCCATACTTTTCGAAAAAGATTGAGTAAATGTCAACTGATGGTAGACTACCATTAAAGCCGAGGTTGAGAAGGCGTCACATACGCTCACACCAGGGCTCGAAACAACAGCCGCAAGCCAGAAGCTGAGCCAGCTAGAGGTCGAAGCGCGGCATTCTAGACCACTAGGCCAACCCCTTATCTAATAACCATGCTGAGATATTAAAATACATGTTAAGAGTAACGCACTGCCAGTCGTCACTATCAAATATTTATTACCTTGTAGATGGTTGACTACCAGTAAAGCCGAGTAATTCTCGTATAGATGGGAGTCTAATCGTGGAATATGGGGTACATATAGATCAATGTTTGAACCTGGTCGATACCAGTAACGTTAATGTTCTTGATGTCAACTCCTTGTAGATGGTTGATTGCGAGAAAAGCCGAGTAATTCTGGTATCGATGGAGTCTAATCGTGGAATATGGGGTACATATAGATCAATGTTTAAACATGGTCGATACAAGTCACGTTAATGTTCTTGATCCCCGCTAGTACAGTAACGAGGACGAGGTCAGCTGTAATTATATATTACAGGAAGTCGGGTCGTCAGGTTAACGACCGGCGGCGGCAGCGACTATCACACACACAGAGTCAATACTACTGGATTATTTATTTATACAATTCATATGCATTGGATCTACACGAAATGTCATATGGTTTAAAGCCCCAATACCACTCTTGTTGTAACTGAATAATATGTTCCAATCTTTATTCTGGTCAACAATTTGTACTATTTTACAATATTTCAATTACAAAATGATACAAATTTTATCTTAACACACCTAATTTTAAAAATTGGAAAAATTCAACTACATGCCGTAACATGGTTTGAAGCCTTACGTAAGCACTTTCAAATGCAACTTGGATTTAAACATATTTTCGAACCCTCTGGACAAGTAAGATAGGTTGTAATGGATAATTTACACAACAGGTAGGACACTTAAACATCTTGTAGTTAGAATAAGGCTAATTTTTTTTCTGGACCTGTCAAGCCAGCAAGAGTGTTATTTTCTCTTTAATGTCCCATTATTCTGCTTCAAGTGGACTAATAGAGATTTGAGAGGGGTGATATAGGCCTTGTCCTGTTCCCCAATCCTTTCAGTTACCTGAATAAATATTGTTTAAATAAAAAAAAAAATAGAGATTTGCATACACCATACACCCCTTTCGGGACTAAAATATGGTTTCATTTTATTTCAATATTTCGTATGCATGTAGGGTTCTTTAGCAGTAGGAGGAAACCAGAGGCCCCAAAGGTGCTAAGGCTTATTCTTATATCGAATTCCAACTGTCTTGGGTTCTTTTACATGAACGCCAATGTGTACACCAGACCTTGGATTTCACACTGTCCGAAACAGCTATACACTGCCACCTTGCCAAACACTCTCTTTCCTGCAACACTGACAATCAAGGGGGGAAACATGGGCGGAAATTTCAGAAGAAATTTTTCGGCCAACCCTGGGACTGAACACCAGACTTCTTGGTTAGCAAGCCAACGTTTTACTCCCTGTGCCACCAAGGTTCCCTCGGATCAATACAACACTTCGTACAGCATTTATAACCGTCTCGGTACCAGTGATATATTCACTGAATATTCATATACCGGGTATTCCTCGGCGAGGCGAGACAACAAAACATCGATCAATACATTCCAGATAAATTTTTAAGGAGAGAGAGAGAGAGAGAAATGGGGTTTAACGTCCACTCAACACAACTAGGTCAATTTGGGACAAACACATGGTTTAATTTTATTTCAATAATTCGCTTGCGCGTAGGGGTCTTTAGCAGTGGGAGGATACAGGAGTGCCCGGAGGAAACCCACGAGGTTGAGAAGGCGCCCCTATCTCCATGCCACATACGCTCACACCAGGGCTCGAAACCACAGCCGCAAGCCAGAGGTGGCCGGCCAGCTAGAGGTCGAACACGGCACTCTAGACCACTAGGCCATCCCAACCCCCTAATTTTTAAGGAGGTACTTTACTCAATATCTATTGTTCCAACACCTATGTTATTTTTCTCAAATCAAACGAAATGGGGTTCAACGTTCTACTATGAACTTGACCAATGAAGACTGGCATACGCCATACAGAGTGCTATGAGTAAAATTTTGCCTGGACAGCGACACTACAGCCTACTTTCATATTGAACTTTAACTGTCAAGTAATCTATTAAGTGCACATCAATTTGTATACAGGACCTCGGTTTTCTCGTCCCATCCAAACTAGACAGACTGTTTCTGTCCTGCACAACTGACTGTATACACAGAATCCAATTTTTTTGTCCCATCTAAAAAACTTATCCTGCACCACCAACTTGTATCGCGATATTTTCCCTTCTGTATCGTGATACAAACCGACTCTGTATCGTCACAACCCTACTCAGCCAACACCTGGATCGAACCTGTGACCACCTGACAAGCGAGCCAGCCTTTTACTAACTAAGCCACCATGCCTCCTGTCCAAGTAAAAGAAACCGGTGACGAATAGGCAAGGCTACCAGTTTTCTCAAGTCTGTTTGGACGTTAAATTCTAGGACGTTAAATTCTATTTAAATGAAGAGTCGGCATGGTATCAACTTTAGTACGTATCGTACAGAAAAGGAGGTTGCTAAATTCTATGATATTTCATAATCATTTACTAAAAATATAATCTTAAATTATTGTAGCGCCACATCAAATATTAAAATTATTGCAGCCCTACATTAAATTTATTGTTAAATTAAAATCATAAGAAACTGTATTGATTATAAAAATATGTTAGAAAATATTTACATAACACCTGTCACACTCATTTATGTTATTTCGTTTGTAGCTGAATTTCAAACTACAGCACACTGTATAACAACTGCAGATTACAGCATATAACAATAAATTAAATCAACTTTTTTCATCACAATAATTTATTCATCACTGAATACATTTTTATTTTTATTTGAATTTTATCAACATTAAATGGTAATAAATCTTATTGTTTACGCCATCAAGGAAAAAGGTTCTTCAAGCCTGAGTCTCCGTTTTAATTCACCAATATCAAAAGATAAAATCTAAATTTTAATAGAAACTTCAATTTTGATTGACTAAGCACTAAAATCAATCTAATATTATCCAATCAAATTACTAAAATTTGAATGTTATCTTAGTTAAAATTGGGAGAAATCATAATTTCAGCCCAGATATTGAGTAAGTTAGGTATTTAAATAGAAAGGAGGATGAGAACGACAACAACTCTCGTACAACGGGTCCGGTGTAGCTGGAAACTAGTGACAGGATGAAATCTAGACTGGGATCTCAGTGATGCATGAGGGGTCTCAGGAACGGTAGCAATAAGTTGAATATTAGCCCCTCTAACCAGTACAAAGTAGATAAATCCTTGGTAGTTTTTAGATTTTGAAATTTATTTAGACGTTTCGGACTAGTGGCGTCCTTCTGGCTAATATTCAACTTATTTAAATATAAGTGTGAAATATTGTAATATACCACGGTAGCGTATTTAAATAGAAACGTGAATTGTAATAATTCAATGTGTTTATATTTACATCTAAAGTGAACTGTGGAAATAGTAACACATGTTACCAAACATCAATTTTACTTCATATTTCTAAAACCATCTGAAGAAAATTGATTTTTACAGAGTTAAAAAATCTATAATTTTTAATACACTTCCTAACCTATGATCAATAATATACTTTTTTATGATAAAAAAAAATAACATATCATTTTATGGTATAAATAACCTCCGACCAATAACACACTGTTTCATTATAAAAATAACCTCCAACAAGTAACACACCGTTTCATAAAAATTAATTAAAAAAATAACCTCTGTCAAAAATAACACTGTTTCATTATAAAAAAAACCTCCATCCAATAGTACACTGTTTCATTATAAAAATAACCTCCGTCAAGTAACACACGGTTTCATAAAAAAATAACCTCTGTCCAATAACACACTGTTTCATTATAAAAATAACCTCCGATAAGTAACACACTCTTTAATAAAAAAAAATAACCTCCGTCAAAAATAACAGTGTTTCATGGTATAAATAACTTCTGTTTAATAACACACTGTTTCATAATAAAAATAATCTCAGTCAAACATAACAGTGTTTTGGGATTTAAATAACCTCTGACAAGCAACACACTGTTGTCTGTTTCATAAAAATAACACACTGTTTCAGGATTTAAATAACACACTGTTTCAGGATTTAAATAACACACTGTTTTACGATAGAAATAACCTCTGTCTAATAACGCATTGTTTCATTATAATAAAATAACCTCTTTCAAGCAAGCGATTTCATATGATCATAAATAATTTAAAAGATATCTTGTGGAATAATTGACAGTAGTGCCATATATTTTAAAGCATCACAGAGCATTCAGAATGACGGAATGTTCAGCGCTATAGAAAACGATAATAGAATAATTAAAGCAGTCAGAATGACGGAATGTTCAGCGCTATAGAAAACGATAATAGAGTAATTACAGTCTAGACTATCGCAGGAATATACTTTCAATTGTAGCCCTTAAACCTTGGATGAATTATATTAATATGAAAACAATATTTCTAATTTAACAAAAGAAATCACATCAGTTCTAGACTCTAATAATATCATTGAAATTTACTAACACCTTGGAAAGAAGCCAAAATATTTTTTAGAAGACTAATTTTCCATTCTTCAAATCATATTAATTTCTTTTTTTCCCTTCTCGTATATTTCTGTCCAATATACCAGCAGCCTCTAAATCAATATTTTTTAAAATAGTAAGAAATTTGTTATTGGGTGAGGAATTGTTTCTCCAAAACTAAATATACCATACTATGATATCCAAATGTGATATAATACAAAATGTGAGAAATTCAATATTTTCCGTCTACACAGCAATATTTAACATTATAACTGGTCTGGTTTGGATGGATCGATATTTCCATACAAACTTGGTAAATTAGACTTTAATTGTCTAGCCCATCATTTACAATGTATATTCAGTACACTCAATCAAAATTAAAATATCTTGCTTTAAAAATTACTTGTCAGAAAACGTTTACCTTGTGCTCGATAACGACAAGAGGATACTTGTTGAAACGTTGCACATTAAAGTTGCTAGTGATTGTTATCAATAAATTGTGTTTGTGTTTTTTTCAATGTTAGTCCTATCACTAAATGCCTTATAAACAATGTGTCAGGAATTAATCAATGGAAATAGCCTTAAATAGAAAGTAATCTAGACAACATCATCCAACCCTGTACCTTAACTCAGAATATAGGAATATGAATAAAATTTCAATATATTAATTTTTTATTGTCTATTTTATCTAGCAACTACGGCAGTCCTTAACGTTTATAAAATTGTGCGGGAGCCATAAAAAGCTCCTGATACCTTGAATGGGTTGGTATCAAACTCAGTAATTGTGTATCCATAAAATTGTACCTTGTGTTACTTTATTAATCTCAATATTTGGGAGATTGATTTGGCTAATTTGAATGAGTCTTTAATGACTCCTTAGAAGGAAAGCCGACGAGTAGAGAAGAGCAGGAGCAAAAGCTCCACTAAAACACAAAGTACTGCAACGAACAACTCTTTATTTAAATCTTACATAATGCCTAATAAGTCAAGAAAAACTAAACACATCATTAGTCTGTACAACAGTTATTCCAGACTTCAAATATATCAACATATATTATCTTAAGTTGTTAGAACTTTTGTTTCATCCTTTTGTATTGTACAATGATAATATCTATGCAATAAAATAAGTTTAAACTAAAAACTATATTATCTATCATTAACTATATTATCTATCATAATGGAGACAATTAAAAAATAACTGTTCAGTAAATTATCTAGTCAGATATTTTAAAAACACAAGTCAATCCTGCTCCTCTACACCATTAATAATAATAATACGTAAATTTATATTGTGGACAAACACCACAGTAACAAGGTCCCTAGTGTGCTTGAAAAATTTATGACTGATCTTCGGTACCAAAGTGTAACTTGAACAGATATGTTTTAAGTCTACGTTAGAAATGTCAGTTGACTTAGAGTTTTTAAGGGAATGATTTGGATCGATCGAGTTCCATTGATCGTCAAAAGAAAAAAACAGACTATATTTCTACAAACAAATTCATTAAAATAAGTTGGGGTTTTTTTTATATGAAAACTTACATTATTATCAATAACAGTCTTCAGGTCTAGTAATTTACGCTTGCTCCATATCTAAAATATTAAATAACAATCATTAATTACTAATGTAGCTAGCCTACTCTTCAAATTTAATGAATAATTGAAATGTTATTTTATTATATCGATAATCAATATTCAGTTTTTATTGTGAAAGACGAAATATGAAACATTAACTCACCTGGGGTCCCGATGCAAATTCACCATTTATAATAATTTTCACATAAAAAAATAACAAGTCACAAAACAAAAGTAGATTTTTATTCATTGAGGTATAATTCTGTGGAGATTTGTGTATAAATATTATGTTCATAAATATGTAAATAATGTAAAGGTGGAATAAATTATAATTTGATATTAAACACCTGCATGATAAACCAATCAACAGGTGTGTTAAACATTAAATAGCATGAATAAAAATGTTTTCGTCAATATTCAAATTAATAAACCACATAAAAGTCTTGCTTCAAACGAAATCTGAAATAAAAGTGTTTTTTGTTTTGTTTTGAAGTGCTTGGGAATTGGATGGAGTTCTGTTCTGCTATTAATATTCTATGCAAGGGTTTTTATCTTTGTTAGGAATTCAGAAAATGTATGAATATAGATTGTATGGATAGCATACTTGAATATGTTATTTTAAAACTTGTGTGTTTAATAATAAAGTTTTAAGAGTCGTCTCCCTTTAGTTATTAATGAAATCTTGTTCAAGCACCTCTTCCAAATTAGGCACATAATTTAATTAAATTTGTGTAGAATTGATGTTGTGTAGTTACATATGCGAATAATAATTTGTGTTGATGCCGATGAAACTATGTAAATATTTATTCGAAAGGCACAGTTGTACAATATGACTTGAAGAGTTATGTCCCCTGTTGACAAAATTACAAAAAGTGGCAACTGTATAATTTTCATGTTAACTTGTAATGTAAGTATTTAAATTTTCAAGTCCATTTAATTTCAACAGCAAATAAAATGTTGTATTTGATTTGGATCATGTAAAGGGTAAAGGGTGTCAGATAGATCTACTTGTCTGTATTTCAGTTACGGGTAAAAAATCTGACTTATTCAAATTTATTTGTTTCATCACAAAAATATGACGTTGTAAATTGTATGGACTCTGATGAATTTCTATGTCCGTGTTATGATATAATATGTAAATGTCGAAGAAAGTGGTCCACAATCCACAAGTAGACTATTTGGATAGGACTACAGAAAGTAGATTGGTATCGCCATTCTGTCTCATTGTTTCAGTATGGACTGTATGGTCATGGAATTATTATTTGTTATATATGAAGTAGGGTAATTGTGTTTTTTGTGAAATAAATCATTTCACTTACCTTCACGTTCCTTCAATAAACCTTCCAGATGTTTTAAACCAAATTCAAATACATCTTTCGGCTGTGATCTTAGCACTTCTCTGGCAAGTCCTTCCAAAATATTCTGGAATCCTTTTGGTACTCGAACTTTGGTGTTTGAAAATGGAACAGCCATGACGATGATTCTTGACTCTGATTAAATATATTGAAAACAAAATAACACTGACTGAGATGATCACTTGACAAACAGAATGAGATTCAGTCCTATGTGAACAGGTAAACGTCTTGATGTGTGAATGACTGATATTATGTAGTCTATACCTTTCAATAATGTGTCGCCGGAAAGCACCTGTAGTAAAGTTTACACGTTACTTAGCAACCGAAAGGTGAAGGTCGAATTCTAAACGCAGATTTCTCAAGTCCAAACACTGTTGGAGTGAGGATTATGAGATATTCTCGGGCCTGAATGACAAACGCGTCACAGAAATATATAGATTTTTTACAATACCTAGCAATTGTCCCATACATTTACCTTCTTAAAATGACTCGAGAAAGAAAATGTACTACAAAATCGAGATAAAATTTAAGTTGACCTACATTTCCGCGGGAAGAAAAACATGCGAATAAATCCCATTTTTACAACCACATTTTCAATAATTATTATTGGCTGACGAACTAAATATGGCGTTTGAAATATGGTCAACTTCGTCTTAGTTTTCTGTGACTAAATCATATGTCTTAAAAGAATATTTACCTTTTCAAAACCGCAGAATATTAAGCAGACGATCTGATAGACAAAAATTTTGTTGTGGAATTTAGTTTCCGGTTACTTGTTACAAAATACAAATGCAATTTAATGTGAAACGAAATAGTAAATATTTTACTGGGTCCTGGGTGTAGGTTTCTAGCTTTGATTAATCAAACCTTATTCTGTATGAAAATAAAGATTTGTGTTTTTAAAGCGAAGATATACACCCGGGGAAATCGATGATTATATTTCAAGAAATTGTTAATTCGTTTACTTTAATCACACAATATACATTTTTAGTTGTTTTTACTTTTGCGTGGCTTGTACGTTTTGCGATCACCGAAAGAAACACGCGAAGAAAGAAGAGATGAATGAACAAACGAATGAATTGCAATTTGAACCCGTTTTGGAAACGGGTTCATCTGTATGTTCCATGTAAGAAATAGCCATGATATGTTGTCTAGTTGATTTTTTTCTTCTAGTTCTTTCTAGACTTCATCACATCGGTGAATTTTAAAAAACGGATTAAAATTCTACTTTCGATTTCTTTAGCTGTTGTGGTAAATTAAATGAAATGGGGATTAACGTCCTACTGTTGTGCTCCTAAACTGGGCTAATGAAGACGGGCATACACCATACAGTGTGCTATGAGTAAAATGTTGACCGGGCAGAGGTGCTACGAATACAGCCTACTCTATTTGAGTTCCAACCTACCAGACAATTAAGGGATCTTTTACATGCACACCCTCGGTTTTCCGCCCCATCTGAACGACTAGACAGCTGTCCTTGTCAGGCCCCTTTGTCCTGCATCACTGACAGGGGGAAACCATGGCCACTATGTGACTATTTTGTGGTATTTAATTGTTTATTAGCCCATCCATTTCAGTCTGTATTTGTTGTTAGTTGCTGTCATTTATCATAAAAGAAGGGGGACCACCTATCCCGCATTTCCCGCGGTCTCACACATGCATGCAGCGTTCAGGGTGAACATAAAGCCTCACAAAAAAGAGGGCTTTTGAGCAACTTGTTATATATTTTTTCTGAAATGTTCCGCAATATGATCAATTGGATTATCCTCTTAACAACTCTTTATCCACCTTTTAATCACAGTACATTTATGTCTCGCAAGCAATGTTCTCGAATTTGATCAACACAAACATTTATGAAGCGCTTCTTACGTCACTAAAACAGACAATGCAGTCAGTTAGTGATACCCTTACCTTTTTTGTCCTGTGGTCATTGGGAGCGCAACGTTTGTTTTTCAATGAATCCAGTATTTTCCTGGTATGATTGAGGGTCTCTCCTTTCCATAATTATATATTCCTAATATATGCCATACTTGTATTGGAAATAACTACTTTATAAATATTTTCGTTGGAATGTATGTTTATAGAAAGAGTGGTATTAAATGGGGTTTAACGTCCTGCTGTTCTAAACTGGGCTAATGCAGAAGGGAATACGCCACACAGTGTGCTATGAGGGAAATTTTGCCTGGACACCAAAACTAGTGTATCTTTATTTAATAAGTGTTGATATGATTTGTTTCTATGTTTATTTATAGATGTTTAAAGGAGAAATGTCGATATATTTAGTTTGTATGTTTATTTGTAGATGTTTAAAGGAGAAATGTCGATATATTTAGTTTCTATGTTTATTTGTAGATGTTTAAAGGAGAAATGTCGATATATTTAGTTTCTATGTTTATTTATAGATGTTTAAAGGAGAAATGTCGATATATTTAGTTTCTATGTTTATTTGTAGATGTTTAAAGGAGAAATGTCGATATATTTAGTTTCTATGTTTATTTGTAGATGTTTAAAGGAGAAATGTCGATATATTTAGTTTCTATGTTTATTTGTAGATGTTTAAAGGAGAAATGTCGATATAATTAGTTTATATGTTTATTTTTAGATGTTTGAAGGAGAAGTGTTGATATAATTAGTTTCTATGTTTATTTATAGATGTTTAAAGGAAAAGTGTCGATATATTTAGTTTCTTGGGGATCACGGTGGATAAGGCGCTGGTTAGCTAGCCTGGAGCTCGGGTGTTCGATCCCTGCATTGGCCGAGAAAGTTCATCTCGATTTTCCGACGTCAGTGATGCAGAAGGAGGGTCTGATAAGGACACTGCCTAATCGTTTGGATGGGACGAAAAACCGAGGTCCCGTGTACACATTGGAGTGCACGTAAAAGACCCCTTGGCAGTTGGAATTAGATATAAGAGTATGCAGTAGCGCCGCTGCCCGGGCAAAATTTCTCTCATAGCACACTGTATGACGTATGCCCGTCTTCAATTAGCTCAGGTTAAGTGCATAATAGTAGGACGTTAAACCCCATTTCATTCATTCATATTTAGTTTCTATGTTTATTTGTAGATGTTTGAAGGAGAAGTGTCGCTATACGTGTCTCTATGTTTATTTTTAGATGTTTGAAGGAGAAGTGTCGCTATACGTGTCCCCGGTGTAATATTCGTTATTGTAGTCTACCCTGTTATAAAGATGAGAAACATCTCGCGTGTTCAGAATTATTCTACAAAGATTGGGTGATGGAAGAATTGAAAGAAACAAAAGGCGGGTATGTAAATATAGATAAATTTTTAAAAAAATATTTTGAAGGGTGAAAGAGATAGAGAAATGAGGTTTAACGTCCAACCGACACAAACTAGGTCATTTCAGAACTACCATTTGGTCAATTTTATTTCAATAATTCGCTTGCGTGTAAGGGTCTTTTGCAGTGGGAGGAAACCGGAGGTCCCAGAGAAAACCTACGAGGTTGGACAGGCGACCCTACTCCTTGTCACGTACATACAGGGATTCGAAACCACGCCAGTTGGTGGTATATGTGAAGTGTTGGTATATTTAAAGTGCTGGTATATTTGTAGTTTTGGTATAATTATAATAATAATAATAACTTTATTTATCGAGGACAACACATTTAGTGAAGGACACTAATCTTCCCTGCGTTCCTCCTACTCACTACATACATTATTTACAGTACAATATAAGACAATATGACAAAATGGTTATATAACAAATATCAATGGAGCATACATTTAAAAACAATATATGTGAATACCTTATTTAATTTTTTGAAGATGTATCTTCACACGTTCCTTAAAGTTACATTATTCAAGATATAGAAAAGAACTAGCCATTCTTGCTATACTAGTTCGAAAGTAGATGATGTAAAGTGAATAATTTGAAATTACTCTATTGCAAGCGAAGATAGTGGCATTTGAAGATTTGGCCGACCTGTGCAATAATTTCAACCACGGTTCTGGTTGATCAAAGCTAAGACTCGAAGCGTCTGGGCGCGCCATATTTGATTTATCACTGAAACGTTTTAATCTGTTTAATATCGGAGCAATCTGATGCCATCCAAAGTTGCTTCAGGCCTGGATCAGTTAATTAATGTCTAATTAATACTTTAGAAAACATTTCATGCCCAAATAAAGACCTGCACTAGGCAGATTTAACTCTTGAATAATGCATGTTTAAATATATTAATTGATGGAGATTGTTTCACATTTGAAGTGTTGGTATATTTGAAATGTTGATATATTTAAAGTGTTGGTATAATTGAAGTGTTGGTATTTGTAGTGTTGTTGGTATATTTGAAGTGTTGAAGTGTTGGTATATTTGAAGTGTTGTTGGTATATTTGAAATTTTGGTATATTTTTTAGACGAGAAGACAAAGAGAAGATATTAGAGATGTTATCACGAGTTGAATCAGATGATACTCTAGAACCATCACACCTTGATTCAGATGATGATGATGATGATGATGATGAGACAGATTTACAAACAAGGCTACATGGACTAGATTTAGGTAATTTATCATTGTTTTAGCTGGTAGACATATGCATGTAACATCTTGTATATAAACTGTCTTCATATGACTAAAAACCGGCCACCTCTGGCTTGTGGCTGTGGTTTCAAGCCCTGGTGGGAGTGTATGTGGCATGGAGATAGGGGCGCTTATCAACCTCGTGGGTTTCCTCCGAGCACTCCGTTTCCTTCCACTGCTAAAGACCCCTACACGCAAGGGAATTATTGAAATAAAATTAAACCATATGTTAGTCCCAAAATGACCTAGTTGTGTTCAGTTGACACTAAACCCTATTTCTCTCTCTCTCTCTCATGACTAAAAAATTCCATATGAAATGATTGACTATTTCGACAATAATAAAAGTCACCTGTGACAATCAAATAAATATCAATATCATAGTTTCATGTTATAGCAATTATTTAAATATTCAATCTGATTATTGCTGGTCTTTCTTTAGGCTTTAAATGTTATATTATGTATTATTGACAAGGCCATAATCAACTCTCAATGCCATTTGATGGGTCCGAATCGTCCGATTTCCATTATATTTGAATCTGATCTGTCGCTCAATGGTCGTTGATGATTAGCCGTTACAATGGATAATCAAGACTTTGTATGTTAGCATATTCTCTTTTCTTTTCCTATTATTTAACTTTTACAGTTCTTTATCTATTTTTACCCAATGTCCCTTTAATGGTTTTCAAGAGCCTGTCACACAGAAATAACCCGTTTTATAAAATTATTCCCTGAACTATATCACAGATGGCTGGTTAAAACTACCATATGACGGATATTCAATAGACAGACAAAGCTGTTGTTGTTGTCAAGCTGAACATTTGGTTCCAACTGGGAGGATATCGCAGACAATGCCCTCATGGTCTTTTATAAGCAATATTTTATTCAGATTTGTACCTGAATAGGGATTGGGGAACAGGCATAGCCTATATTAAACCCCTCTCCCTCCCATTGAGACGTAATAGTCAGGACTTGTGTTGCCATGGTTTTAGGCAGTTTTCTTTTATATGCGATCCGGACACAGATAAATATTACAATATTTGTGTTTGTAGACGACAGTGAAGCCATTTTAAAAAGATTAACCAACAAAGAACGGCAAGAATTCGAGAAATTGTTGCATAATGGTTGCCTAGGTAACCTGGTTGAAATATGGACGCCATGGTGGACAGAATCAAAGGTTTGTTTTATCTAAAGTTTTATCTCTCGCCAAGGACTTCTTCCATTAAACGTCGCTCCTAAATGGTCTAATAAAGAAGTTTTAGACAATGTGGATTATTAAGGGGGGAGGGGTGAATGATAAGCTTGTGCGCGCTGTATCATATGGTTGACTATGTTATTTATAATTGATGATGCTATTAATTGATGATGCTATTAATTGTTCATGTTATTAATTGTCAGGATTTGATCGAGGAGGTAGAGCAGACTGAGTGCAATAAGAAGAAATCGTGTAAACCAGTTTTATTATCCAATATACCAGATATATCAACGTTAATTAAGGTAACTACAGTTTTATATAACATACACCTGAAAACAGATTTTTTGCTTCAAAATGGCATAGGAGGGTTGGATGGCTGAATGGTTAGCGTGCGCACGCTATATTATAAAGCCTGTTATTGAGTCAACTGGCGTGGTTTCGAATCCCCAGTTGTATGTGTCCAACCTCGTGTGTTTTCTATGTTTCCTCCCACTTCTAAAGACCTCTACGCACAAGCGAATTAATGGAATAAAATTAACCATATGTTAGTCCCGAAATGACCTAGTTTGTGTTGAGTAGACCTAAAACCCCATTTCTCACTCTTAGCCTGGTCGAGGTACATATTTAGTGGGAAAAAATTCCTACCCAAGCAATTATTATTTCACATGAACAAGTAGGGTGAGTAGCCTTTCAGAAAAATTTTCCCCGTTGATCGGCTTTGGGGAAAATTTTTGGGGGGCTTTTTTGTTTGGACCCTCGAAATCGCCCTAAAATCCATTAATGACTATGATAACTCGCTTAATATTCATATTTGAGGTTAATAATGTATTAGCAGCCTATAGGAAATCGATACCAAGGAATTCAAAAATGGCGTCAAAAATGACCTATGACGTCACTGTGACGTCATAAGTCGAAATGGCGCCCAAATTTGAAAATTTACCTCATTCTTATAGTTATCTCAGTCAATTTAGCGCCCAAAATTTGAACATTTTGAAATTTACCTCATTCTTGAATTTTATCATAATTTACAATAAATGAATTAATATTTACAAATAAAATAAACTGATATAAACAAACATTGAGTTTATAGGTAAATGATAATATAGTCAGATCATGATCATTGATCGTCATCTTCTAGGTCAACGTCCTTAGAATTCCTGCAAGATTCACCATGACAGCCCCCACACGCGCTTACACATTTCAGACCATTCTTCCTGCAGCTGCATATCATGGTACCACACTGATTTTTCAGCGACTTGCACTTACATCTCACAAAGTTTAAAATGCTTTCAGGGGCTGCACAAAGCTTTCTAGTTTCTTTTTCCCGCCCCACTCGCTCGCATTCAACTCACTTTCATTTAATTTTAACCAAAAGACGACCTGCAGATAAACTCTAAGCGCATGGTAATGTCCCTCCTCACTAATGGTCCTCAAATTAGTATGTGAATCAATGCAAGGGAGAATGTGATGAAAGCCTGATCGGTGGTGCCAATCTTGTACTTTATCCAGCAAGAACAGATGTATTTCGGGAAACTGGTATACTTTCACCACTTTTGACCGAGATGCTACTTGTACTGCAGTGGGAGAAAAGGTTATGTGTATCTATTTATGGAGTATTGAAAGGCGTTGCTTCAAACAGTGTTGGACATTACGGTATTACTGCACCTACTTCTACTTCACAGAAACAAGTAATTGAATCGGCATTAAAATTGAGTAAATTGACGCCTTCGGACATTTCATTTATTGAGACCCACGGAACTGGCACTAAACTTGGGAACAAAATAGAATTATCCGCATTGTCGTCGGTTTTCTTCCCAAAGGCTGGTGTCCAGGACGTACCAATTGGTGCTGCAAAGAGCATATTTCGACATTCGGATTCCGCTGCTGGGATAATTGGAGTCTTAAAAGTTCTAGCTTTAATGATGTTTAAGAAAATACAACCAACCGCACATTTCAAGAATCAGCATCCTGAACTTGTTGATTAATTATTGACAGTTCCAGCGAAGACAACCGTCTGGCCATCTAATGTCAATCGGTCACGTACAGCTGGAATAAGCTCCTTTGGCTTGACTAGCACCAACTGCCACGCCTTTATCACACAAAATAAACCCTTGGAACAGATCAATGACAATACTATCACATGAAATGATCATAAGCAGATACAGAATCAGATCCGGCGCCACATAACCTTCATTGAAGAGACTGTCGTTAAGGCATGAATTAACACTATATCCAGTTTATGCTTTGCTGTAGCAAACATAATTCGAGATCTGGGACAAGCAAAACTGGGCCACATGACGTTAAAACTGGCAATATACCTTAAATCAATACGGCTAACACAGCAGACGTACGAAATGACATTAAAATAAAGACAAGAAGCAAATGAGGGTGTTGAAGATTTTCTGACAAGTGGATCCGTTAACGTTGCTTAACTGTTCGGAGATGATAAACCAGCAGCGGCACGTGGTGTTTATCTTGAAATTTTCAATCCAAAAAGGGCATCGGTGTGATCCAAGTTCTTCTTCTCCAACTGAAAAAGTCAGCCTTCTTGATATTCTAGAAACAAAGCTGAGCGATGCGCGTGAAATGGTACGACGTTTACCTTTGGCGTCTTCTGAAGAATTAAGGGAACTCGAAGGAAAGTTATGTGTAACTATAGTAATTAAACTTTTTATGACTACCAAGCTGAAACAGAACTTGAAACAGTCTTTAGAGGTATCCCTAAAGATCATTTTCAAAGAGACTGGAATGCTACCAAAGTATTATAAGTTGTTTTAAGTCATGATAAGAGAACTTTATGTCTCCGCTAATTCGTTACACAAGAGCTTGTGTTCTTTATTCTGATTTTTTAAGTAGATCGAGGAATTTGTCATCTTAGCTTCAACTACAAGGCCCGTCTTCAATTAGCCCAGGTACGGTGCTTAAGCGTAGGACGTTAAACCCCATTTCATTCATTCATTCAACTACAAGGATACTTGCACACTAAACTTATTAAAACCTTTATAAAGTTTAATGGTCGTCATATTGATTTGATTGGGAAATATAACGTGTCTCTCTCGGCTATTATTCTAGATATATTTAATGGACACATATACTATTACTATCTCCCTGATAATGTATACTACATCGTTAACACAGTTCATCGCGTGCATTTTTCATACCGATATTTCATTGGCCAATCAATCACGCTATTTTACCGACATTTCGCCTAATAGCTTGGATGCAGCAATGGCGGGTGTGGCGCCAGGCAGGGTAAGCCTACACTTCCGGACACCTGTTACCACTGTTTGTCGTGTATTTTATACACGAGGAGCAGTCCATTTGCTGATTACACTATTTTGCTTGAATACACTATTTTGCCTATTACATTTTTTAGGACTTTGAATTCTGTCTTATGGTTTGGATTGTTCGTACTTGGTTTTTATTTTATTAGATACCTTTAGATTAGGGTTAATGTACGGAGAACCAGATGTGAGCCTAACTAAACTACGACACCAGAGATTTGACTCCATGATGGCGGAGAAAAATTCCATTACCCTGCCCCAATACAACCCAAGGTTCGGGTGGCTTATTACCATGCACTCAGGGTTCGTCTGCAGGTCGTCGTTTGGTTAAAATAAATGAAAGCGAGCTGGATGCGAGCGAGCGGGGCTGAAAAAAGACACCAGAAGGCTACAAACCCATCATGACACACCTTCCTGTAGCCCCTGAAAGCGTTTTAAACTTTGTGAGATGTAAGTGCAAGTCGCTGAAAAATCAGTGTGGTACCATGATATGCAGCTGCAGGAAGAATGGTCTGAAATGTGTTAGCGCGTGTGGGGGCTGTCATGGTGAATCTTGCAGGAATTCTAAGGACGTTGACCTAGAAGATGACGATCAATGATCATGATCTGACTATATTATCATTTACCTATAAACTCGATGTTTGTTTATATCAGTTTATTTTATTTGTAAATATTAATTCATTTATTGTGAATTATGATAAAATTCAAGAATACGGTAAATTTTCAAAATGTTCAAAATTTGGGCGTTATTTTGAATCAGGTAACTTCAAGAATGAGGTAAACTTTCAAAATTTCAAATTTGGGCGCCATTTCGACTTATGACGTCACAGTGACGTCATAGGTCATTTTTGACGCCATTTTTGAATTCCTTGGTATCGATTTCCTATAGGCTCCTAGTACATTATTAACCTCAAATATGAATATTAAGCGAGTTATCATAGCCATTAACGGATTTTAGGGCGATTTCGAGGGTCCAAACTAAAAAGCCCCCTAAAATTTTTCCCCAAGGCCGATCAACGGGGAAAATTTTTCTGAAAGGCTACTCACCCCACTTGTTCATATGAAATAATAATCGCTTGGGTAGGAATTTTTTCCCACTAATGCGAGATTTGAGGATATCTCGACCAGGCTATCTCTTTTCCTCCTACTTCTAAAGACCCTACGCGCAGCCGAATTAATGAAATAAAATTAACCATATGTTTTTATATCACCCATAGCCTCCTCCGCTGATCTGATGATATTTGTGACACATCGGCTCCCAATTCCATCCATAATGTTGTCAATTTCTAAGACTAGAAACATGTGTTGGGAAAATCCTGGCTTTCCCACACCAAAAAAAGATTGATCTACTCAATGGGAAATCCTGGCAGGTGCGGCGCCAGGCAGGGTAAGCTTACTCTTCCGGACACATGTTACCACTGTTTGTCATGTATTTTGTACACGAGGAGCAGTCCATTTGCTGATTACACTATTTTGCTTGTACACATTATTTTGCCTATAACGTTTTTAGGACTTTGAATTCTGTCTTATGGTTTGGATTAGTCGTACTTGGTTTTATTTTATTGACCTACTAATTAATATTGTTAATAATTCTGTAAACATTTGATATATTTTTATTTTTGTCATTTGTCCATGTTTTAGGTCAAACCTTCGTCCGATATCCGTAACAATATGATAAACATCCTGTATTCATACGCCTTCATTTGTCGTCTGCACAATGGAGGACATTTTGATAATCCTGTTGAAAGTGCTGAGGTAATACTTTATAAAATACACATTTTTTTTATTATAAAATGCATAAATTGATTATAATTTGAGTTGTGATGTAGGTGTGACAGGCTTCAACCCAATCAACTGTGACATTATCATTTTGCTGTCCATTAGTAAGGTAACTAAAAGTTAAAGTCAAAACATAATTATTTCTATGTCTTTTTCTCAATAGGTTATCAACTCACTATTATACGACCATGGGCATTATTTACCACCCTTACAAATCTATGACACAGGAAATAACAACAAAGTGATAATTTCGAATTTTCTAAGAAAGTCAAAACATAATTATTTCTACGACCATGGGCATTATTTACCACCCTTAAAAATCTATGACACAGGAAATAACAACATGATTACCTTATAGAGCCCTATTGAAAATATATGTATACCATTTGTTTGTCTCAAAATTACCTAGTTTGTGTCTCACTATAAAAAAAACTATGCGGTGAAAAAAAAACAAATGTTGTGAATCGAAGATGTTTTTGGTTTTTTTTGCAGGATCTGTTAACTATATGCAGTGTTTTAAAAGATGGAAAGAATTTTATTGAATTAGAAGAAGTTATTGATAGGACTCTACAACAAGTTGAAATGGTCAGTATTGGGTTCAATCATGTAAACAAAAGGTCAGTAGGCCTAGTGGGTTCAATCATGTAAACAAAAGGTCAGTAGGCCTAGTGGGTTCAATCGTGTAAACAAAAGGTCAGTAGGCCTAGTGGGTTCAATCATGTAAACAAAAGGTCAGTAGGCCTAGTGGGTTCAATCATGTAAACAAAAGGTCAGTAGGCCTAGTGGGTTCAATCATGTAAACAAAAGGTCAGTAGGCCTAGTGGGTTCAATCCGGTAAACAAATGTCAGTAGGCCTAGTGGGGTCAATCGTGTAAACAAAAGGTCAGTAGGCCTAGTGGGTTCAAATGTTGTCTGATGTACAACAGATGTGAAAGGGTGGGATGGCCGAATGGTTAGCACAAGTATGCTGTATCATAAAGCCTGTCATTGAGTCAACTGGCGTGGTTTCGATTGTCCGGTTGTATGTGACAAGGAGAAGGGTCGCCTGTCCCACCGCATGGGTTTTCTCCAGGTCCTCCTACGGGCAATCAAATTATTGAAAATAAAACTGAAACATCTGTTAGTCCAAAAATGACCTAGTTTGTGTCGAGTGGATGTTAAACCCCATTTCCTCTATCTCATTAAAAATTGAATCATGTGTTAGTCCCGAAACAACTGAGCTAGTGTCAAGTGGACGTTAAACCCCATGTCTCTCTCTCAAACAGATGTGAAAGCCACAAAGGTAAACATCATCTGATTATATCATCATAGCATAGCAACTTTTATGTATGGATGTTTTGGTTTGTCTCAAATCGCATATCCTGTGGGAGGGGACTGCCGAGTCCTTGTCTGAATGTACTTTTCCAAAATTAGGATATGATAAAATGGTTTCTGTTGTGTTGTACTTGTGGCACATCTGGTGGACAAATAATATGTCGGGTTGTTTGAATGGAACTAAAAAAGTCTGATGTACACATCGTTCTTGGATCTTTATATTTACCGTATTTCCTCGAATATACGGGGTTCTATTTTGTTCAGCACCCCCCCCACACACACACCCCCGGGTTCTATTCGAGGCCCGGGTTGTATTCGAGGAAATATGGTAACTGTTATTCTTGCATGTTTGGGGCTTTTAGGTAAATTCAACAATTCTCTGTAACTTCAAACGATAATGTACTGTTATTTGTTTACAGGAGAGTAAGAGATGGGAGATAACTGTTGAGTTTAAAGTCAGTGTATTAGAGGATGTGGAGAGGATTGTTCACGGACCAGATAAACGCCCATCTTTAGAATTTATGTTATTAGCTCTTTCCGATTTAACTCGACTTCTACAGACAGCAAATAAAATTATCAAACAAGGTAAGTCTAAAATCTTTATTAAAAACAAAATGGCTTAGGTTATTTTTTACTGAAATGGGTTTTACATCCTTCTGTTCCACATGGACTGGGCTAATGAAGACGGACATACGCCATCCAAGGGTTCTATTACGTTCACGAGACCTCTGTTATTCATCCCAAACACTATTTGTTCTCCCTTGCTAGACCCTCTGTCCTCCAGTAGGTTTTTTGTATTCTTGTTACCAGACTTTGAATCCCCCCTCCATACTCGAATAAAACACAACACATCAAATATATTTGTTAAACAAGAAGTGAAAACGTCTTCAAGAAAAAGTGAAAAAACACACTAACCAATAATGCCACCTGGTGTAGATTGTGTTGTTTTAGGGGGATTGGATGGCCAAATGGTTAACATGTGCGCGCTGTATCATAAAATCTGTCATTGGGTCAACTGTCATGGTTTCGATTCTCTGGTTGTAAGTGACCAAGAGTGCCTTATAAACAATATACGGTAGAGTAGTCTTCCAACCTCATGGGTTTTCTCAAGGTCCTCCAATTGATTAATAAAAAAGCACTTTATGATCCTGACCATTTATAGGAATACTGGCGACAACTGGTATATTTCTCACAAGTTTCCATGAATACTAACCACAATTAACACTTTCTAACGATAATCCTGGTTAGAAAATCTCCCTGATGAGACGTATACGCTATGGGGCCATCCATAAAGTATGTACGCTCAAAATGGGTAAAATTCAGACACCCCCCCCCCCTGTACGTAAGTTTTGCCAATGAATTAACGCACCTATAAGCTTTTTGGCGTGATGCCCCCCCCCCTTCATGTGTACGTACTTTATGGATGGCCCCTATGCATATACAAGTCTTCTTCTTTTCTGCTGTTGCTTGGTAATCAATCCATAACATTATGTTTATTGTAGAGAGTAAAAAAAAGAAAATCGAGGCAGAGAATGAAGCGAAGAAAGTATTCTATCAAGCCAGTAAAAAATGTCAGTTTTTATTAAGTTGGTGCCAGAGATATGGAATGGCCGTTATAAGTTTACTACCAGAATTACAACTTGGAATTGGTAAGTGTTTATACAGTCTTGGCCCTGTTTCTCAAAATCATAACTAAGATAAAATCCAAATTTTAGTGGATACTTCAATTTTGATTGGCTAAGCACTCAAATCAATCTAATATTATCCAATCAATCAAATTACTAAAAATTTGGATTTTATCTTAGTTAAAATGTCGTGAAACAGGCCCATTTTTATCTACAACTGACGTATATCCCCAAAAAAGCTGACATTGACAGGAAGCCTCAATGGCTTCAGCATCAATCTGATTACGACAGATCCTCTTTCCTTTTGTTATTTATAGTTCAAAATGTTGTTTTATTCATTTATAATTTGCGCTCTGGGTGGTGCTAAGGATGTGCCAATCAGAACTGTGGGTAGAAATTTGCAGCAGTAGAAAACAAAAGTTGTATTTCCACCCCCCAACCCCCCTTGTCAGTTCCAGTGACATAACAAAATGTTTGGTTTTTTTAAATGCAGGTCGGAGATGGAGTGAAGTGAAACAAGTTGAAGAAACAAAACATTTATTGGAAAAGAATTGGGGAGGAAAAATTCCACCACCAAAGAAACAACTTATCTCAGAACTGACATGAATGTTAATGTATCAAAACATCGTAAAGTTTGTAATAAATATGATTTTTAAACATGCCTTGTTCACGATCTGTCAACACTCCGAGGGCAATAATCATCGTAGTGTCATTTAGAAATTTTAATAGGTTGTTCGGAGCAACTGACAGAGACAGCTGTCAGTCCAGTCGTTTGGAGGGGACGGAAAACAGAGGTCCTGTGTATACATTGGCCTGTAAGAGATTCCTTGGCAGTTGGAATTCGATATAAAAGTAGGCTGTAGTGCTGCTGCTCGGGCAAAATTTCCCTCATATCACGTTGTATGGCATATACCTGTCTTCATTAGCCCAGTCAAAGCAGAACAGTGAAAATTAAAACCCATTTCAGGTTGATATTTTTTTGGTGTCTTCAGATTATTGAACAGCACAGTGCACACTCATCTTGATTTCAAATGTACCGTCAATTCCTCCACAGGAATCTGACCTTCTATCTGTATATATATGCATACACCATGTCGTACCAGACAACATATAGCCTAATAAAAAAGAAGAGGAATGCAATGCCTTTTCAAGACTTGACTTTACCTGCTCTCGCTTCAACCCCTTGTTTCCCCACAATTCGTAATGTCAGGCAATCAAACCTCTGCCGATCCACTCAGATATGTTTTTTTGTGTGACCTCTGACCGTCATGGTGTCGAGGACAGAATGAAATTTGTCGAAAATAATGTAAATATTGGAAACAATTGGCTATGATATCGTTTTGTGGGAGAATTTGTGCAAATAAAAACGACTGGATTGAAGAAAAACATATCTGAGTGGATCTGCAGAGGTTTGATTGCCTGACATTACGAATTGTGGGAAAAAAATGAGTTGAAGCGAGAGCAGGTAAAGTCGAGTCTTGAAAAGGCATTGCATTCCTGTTCTTTTTTATTATATTATTGTCTGGTACGACATGGTGTATGCACGGATAGAAGGTCAGATTCCTGCGATTCCTCCCAGAGTTATTCCCATTGATTTATAACACCTTGTTGACACTACTAGGGTCAAAACTATCAGAGTCATTGCAGTAAGTAACTGCTTGTCAGTCAGGTATGTGTCGGTATGTTACATTGATGTATTGGCAACCCAACCCAAATTTAAGAAACCTAGAAAAAAATGACATTAAAAAGATGATCGTATGCATATGAAAATATGATTTATAGTAAGCATTGGTATCGGCTAGCCTACACAATGAATGCATTAATCCATTATCCACATCTAATTTTAAAGACTCAAAGGAATCCACTGGCCCCAAGTTCACAAAGCATTCTCAGACTTAAATTGAGAATTTGCTTATTTTTCAATTATTGTTCATGAGAAATATCTATGATCCAGAAATACAAAACTTTGCACATTGTTTCTTATTGGTGTATTTGATACATTAAAACAACAAATGTTTCATAAATGGCTTTATTTTACTTAAAATAAGGTGAACTTAATAAGGTGAATAAGTTTGAGTAAATTCTCAACTTAAGTCTGAGAAAGCTTTGTGAAATCAGGGCCTGATTTTATATAGCCACACTCACACCACTTGTCAGAAACATAATTTATTTAAAGTTTGACTTTATTTAGGAGTTGACAGATATTGTCCACATCTAATGTCAAAGACTCGCAGGAATCATGTGATTTTATATCAGATACAACACTAGTTATGATACTGTTTAATTTAATGGATTCAACCGATTCCAGAAAGCTTGTCACTTGTTCCTCGTCACACATCTTTAAATACAAAATACATTTCTGTGCCTCACAAATCAACGCGGCTTTAACTTTATCGGAGGTCGAACTTTTATCACAACTTATGTCGTACATAAATTTCAATAAAATCTTAGCTAAATACAGACTGTAAAGAGGAATTCTCGGCCAGGCAACGAGAATAAATTGTTGCAATGTTTTCAAGATATTTAACCGTGATGTTTCCTCGGGACCATCGTAAATTTCCAGATAAGTTTCGAAAATCTGTAACAATTTTTTCGTGTGATTCACGATGGATATGCCGAGAATATCAATAAATTGTGGAAGGTTTTGAGTCAGTGCCCTTCTGTTTATTATGTTGTTTTCGAATTCCACATCTCGTAAAATAATGTGGAAAACTTTATGATGGTTGTCAATAGCGTCTGGTAATTTGCCGAACACGGGTAACAGATTCAGAAGAACTGGGTGTAAAATCTGGATAAGCTTCGCGTCGTGATTGAATAATTGATGATATAAAACATCATAGACAACGTCGCTTCTTCCATACCATCGTAACTCCTCCCTTGTAGCGTTACTGATCACATGACCTAAACATCGCACGCCGCAACACTTGTTTTCCACATTGAAATCATCCACAAAATTTAACGAAGGTGGTAGAACATGATCAATGAAATCACTTAAATGTGGAAACCTGATCTGCTTCAACATCCATTCAAACGATTTTTGAATGTTTGGATTTTTCATCCAGTTGCTTTTGTTCAGCCTGGTTTTGATCTTCAGTAAATACTGTCCGTAAACCGACGACTTTGAAGCCGTTGTGTAATCATCAGGGAAAAACAGTTTATTTAAACTCTCGTCTTCACACTGAAAAATATCTTTTAATTTCTCTAAAGTTAATTCTGTGATTTTGACAACTTTAGCAGGACTCCAGAAACTGAGCTCTGCGTTAGATGACAGTAGTATCATCAAGTCTGGAAGAATTATTTGCACAAGTTTCTTTCTGTTGCTAATATTATTATTATGGCCATTCAATTTATCAAAAACAATTCGTAATAATGTTAATGATAGTTCTGTTCGATCACTACATCCCTTAAAATCTGATGCCTCAAATATAAAATGCTCCCTTGAAGTGAATTCTGGAATAATGGCAAGGTTTATCAATTCGATTAATTCGTCTGCTAACAATTTGTAACCCTCGCCATCATTTTCATGCAGAAAATCATCCAAATCATTTAGACGAATTGATGAAAGTTCGTTTAATATAGCAAGGAATTCATCCCTGTTTTTAGCTGCTAGATGTTTCACGCATGATCTCAGATTTGTTAACAGTAACTTGCTGTTGGATTCCATTTGTGAGTCTACTCTGAAATTAATTTGCTCCAAAACATTTTTCATTTGTGGGGGCTGACATATTGGAAATTGCATTGTGGTCCAAGGGAAGTAACTCCTTCAATCAGTTATCTCCCTTCTCTGCTTTATTTTTATATTAATAGAAATTATTTGTTTGACCCTTGTGGTGACCTTTCTAATGTGACAATAAGGACAAATAAATGTCAACAAAAAATATCAATTCTATCAATTTTATTATCGGCGGTTAAATATATCATTATTATAAAATAAAACGACAAAACAGCTGTGGTGCAAAAATTTAGCCCAGAGGCCTAACAAAGCAAGTCAATGGTACATGTATATCATATTCTTATAAAAGCATGGAGTTAAAATAATTTAAGTTTAGTCTCTCTCATATTAGAGAATTTAATTATTTCGGGCCTCGGTTTATTGCGTTTACATTTATCTAATATTAAGCCTACCCAGTAGGCCTACCATTATTTAGATGGTAGGGGCCTAGGCCTAACGATAGCAGGCTAGGCCTAGGCCTACACTCTTTCTTCATAGCATTGTTACATTGTAATGAATATAAGTAAACAAATTACTTATTGCAGAATGCATGAAAATAATTAAAATTGCTTATATATGTCCCTACTGCAATTAAAGATAATACTCATTATTATGGGTAGCCTAAGTATATAACTTTCAGCAAGGAATAATTTTGTAGAACCTTAATTAATAAATAAGCTAGAAATATTAGGTATTAATAATGACACCACATAGGCAACAGACTACAAGTATTGATGTACCGTAGTTTATTAATTTATTAGTTCCCCTGGTAACCAGTTCACTATCGAATCTTAAAGGGAAAATAACACTCTTGCTGGCTTGACAGGTCAAGAAAAAAAAATTAGCCTTATTCTAACTACAAGATGTTTAAGTGTCCTACCTGTGGTGTAAATTATCCATTACAACCTATCTTACTTGTCCAGAGGGTTCGAAAATATGTTTAAATCCAAGTTGCATTTGAAAGTGTTTACGTAAAGCTTTTCAAACCATGTTACGACATGTAGTTGAATTTTCCAAATTTTTAAAATTAGGCGTGTTAAGATGAAATTTGTATCATTCATTAATTGAAATATTGTAGAATAGTACAAATTGTTGAGCAGAATAAAAATTGGGACATATTATTCAGTTACAACAAGAGTGGTATTGGGGCTTTAACCAGTAAAAACCCATGAGAAAAAAAAGGAAAACGATTCCTGGGCGACTGACCCTATTTTTATTGCCGAGTAAACGTAAACTGAAGTATATTTTTTAACCAGGCCTTAGAAAATGACAAACTGTGCAAATAGATTATTATTATCTTTTAGTGCAAGCAGCTAAATTTACACTCAGTTAACAAGGTACAGAGAAATATATATATATATATAATATATAATATATATATGTATATATACAAAACAATAGACTATCACCATATATGTAATTTATACATATTAATAAGTATTATTTCATCAATTCATCAAAATAATATAATATTTGTACATACATATTTAATATTTTTAATATTAACAATAACAAAAAAACATTTTTATTTATTTGCAACAATGGCTGGGGTGCATAGATTCAATGGATGTAAAATACTAAAAGCATAAATATACACATCTAACAATGTCAACATGTTATAATATATGTCCGATACCATGACTACATTAGCTAACAATGTCAAGGTCTTATGATATATGTATGATACCATGACTACATTAGCTAACAATGTGAAGGTCTTGTGATATAGGCATGACATCATCAGTTACCATGACTACATTAGCTAACAATGTCAAGGTCTTGTGATATAGGCCTGACATCATCAGTTACCATGACTACATTAGCTAACAATGTCAAGGTCTTGTGATATATGCCAGTTACCATGACTACATTAGCTAATACTGTCAAGGTCTTATGATATGTCTGTCGCTACACCAAAATTAGCTAACAATGTCAAGGTCTTGTAATACTCTGGATACTATGACTACATTAGCCGACAATGTTACTTAATTGAGGAGACTCTTTGAACACAATGTATAAAACTATATTCTATAATATACAATTACGGATTATTACTTAGTGATTATTTTAGGTTCAAATAACGACAATAAAAGCGCATAACAAAAATATCTCACTTATTATGTCATGAAACTGACACCAGGGGCCTGTTTCACAGAATTTTAACAAATACCGTCTGTATCTATTCATCTGCAAAGACTTATGGTGAAAAAGCATTGTCCGAAATGAAATCAATCAAGAAAGTCAGCCAATGTAGTCAGGGTATCTGATATCCATGGTTGTACCTTGTTATTGCGAAGATGAAGGTTTATATAAATATATATATATAATAACAATTCGATTAAACAATCACTAAAAGCTTGTAGTCTTGGGTTCAAAGTTCAAAGTTCAAACTATTACCGCACAACAATTATTAAAAGGATTTTTCACTTAAAATAGTTTCAAGCTAGATGCTTTCCTTTTGCATGGTCAGTTAATTGAAGCTAAAGGGGGTAGCCTGTAGGGGTTCAAACTGTTACCGCACAATAATTATTAAAAGGACTTTCACTTAAAATAGTTTCAAGCTAGCCGCATGGTCAATTAATGGAGATAAAGCTTTGATAAGTTTTGAGCTACTGCCTTATAAATCAGATAACAACGCAACTACGTATATTTCTTAACAAGAATGGTAAAAATTTGCCCTAAGCGTGCGGAGAACGCTAGTTCGAAGAAGGCCCGTAGCATTTTTTGACGTCATATGTGGATTATGGGTAAGGATAAGGGTAAGGGTTAGTGTTAGGGCTAGGGCCTGCAGATTTCGTCAGAGTCTCGAGATGGAGACAGGGCTAGCCCTAACCCTTGACAAAGCCTAAACCTTACCCTAACACATAATCCACATATCGTCGGCCTTCTGGCGAACCGACGAATCTGATATATATTTAAGTATTGAGAATTACTTATTGAGAAGTTTATACTTTGTTGTTATCTTTGTGGCCATCAAATACAATATTTATTTATGATGTATTATTTCAGACATATACATGAGGACACTAGACGTCATTTAAATAAATATTATTAATTTATGGCCACAGAGATAACAACAAATTATAAATTTCTCAATACGTAATTCTCAATACTTAAATATATATCAGATTCGTCGGTTCGCCAGAAGGCCGACAATATGACGTCATAAAATGCTACGGACCGTCTTCGATCTAACGTTCTCCTAAGTGTACAGCTAAACACTGACTCCATCACTCCAGTCACAAATTATCTCTACTTCAACTACATGTACAACAAAATATCGGTCGTGACAAAAAAGTGTGATTTCAACATCTGTATCCTCAATGATGTTCCGTCTGCCGTGGAAAATGTGCAATAAACTCTGGGATTTCCCCATAAGTATTTGCAGATTTTGATAGATACAGACAGTATTAAGAATTAACGCTTATTTTGTGCAGAAGAATATTTGTTGTATTTGTAGGTGACGATCTGGTGTGAAGACTAGATTATCCAGTTACTAGAATTGTTAATAATAATGTTGCATATCCAGTGCTCTTGTCATCAAATTGGTATTTATCAAATATAAATTTAACAATATATAGATTTCATTCTTATAGACAGCAATATAGATCAAATTGTGTCACCAAGCAACCTATCTAAACAGATTTGCTTGGTAACACTTGTGCAATTATTAGTCAAGTCCTAGTTACTGGACAACATCTCTAGATCCTGCATTGTTACTACCAGTGTAGCCATTATTACCAGGCAGCACTCAGTTACCATGCTGTTACCAAGCAATGTGTATAGTTTAGCCAGGAAACCAACATAATTACCAACATATAGTAACCATGCTGTTGCCAGGCAACATGTAATGTTGTTGCCAGGCAACCAATGAGTGACGAAGAAGAGGTAGACAAGCAACCTATGATTGGTTGCTTGACTAGATAAAATATAAAATTCATTTTAAAAATATCATTAAGTGAAATATAATTTATGATGATGTCCCAGGTCGATACACAATGAGATTATGATTAATACATAATAATAACAACAATTTATGAAATGGTAAAGGAAATAAAAATAACGATTTTATGTGGTCTTAATTCATTCGGCGAAATAACAACACAGCTTCAAGATAAATAATAATTGTCAAGTTTTTCTTGTGTCTCCCGTTTTAGTCGGTGTGCTTTCAAAACCAGCCTGCACACTGCACAGTACATCAAGTCCAGCCCATCAGCATTAAAATCTGTTACAATTAGTTTGCACAGAACAAAATAAACGCCAGTAATTTATCAGGTTTAAGTTGGAGCGTGGATCAAATTTCCACTCTCAAAATAAAATTATTACAAAAACATAGAAGTTCCGATTAACTTTTCATTATCAGAAATAAATAAATCAACACAAGCCTTGATGTAATCCAGGATGTTTATGGTGAATGGTAGTAGTTTGAGCAGCCATGTTTAATGGTAATCAGAGCGACATTGGGTTGCACAGATTTTCGCACTATGGTTCGGACTACAGTCTGAACTATCCCGACCGTGCTCTATCGTATGGTATTGCTGGTTACGACCACAGATTGAACTATAGTGCGAAAATCCGTGCAACCGAAGGTCGCCCAGATCGCCAGAAACATGTTAATCCTCGAAAGGGAAATAACCTTACATTTTCAATATTTTAAACATAATCTTAAGTATCTTCGAACGAAAATTGTAATCAACTTTAGTAATACTTTAACATCTACATCACCAGATACGTTTTCACAAAGTTACCATACGGTATTGTTGGAGACAGATTCCATGATTGAAATAATTTATAATGTACGAACGCATCTTCACAAGTTCATATTATTACGACATACAAAATTGAGTCTAGGAATTAGGGTGGAGGTAGAGAGATAATGGCGCAAGGGTATTTAGCAGTAGGAGGACCCGGAGAAAACCCACGAGGTTGGACATGCGAGGAGGTAGAGAGATAATGGCAGTAATGACATGCCAGCCCTATTAACTTATTTTTATCGTTATCAATCACATATGTCTCTAGGAATTTCAATATGTCAGGTACTATACTTGAGCTATGTAGTTAACTCCCTTTGCACAGATTTCTCGTTTTCAGAGTGCTAAAGTGAAGTAAAACATTGAAATTTTAATTACAAACTGTGCTCTATCTTGGGGGTCTGAGATTTCGAAAATCTTGAATGGAAACAGCTTTGTAACCACAGCCCTAAATCCTATTGCCAATAAATAGGTTGGGAATGACTGTCTTGAATCCTGTATGGAACTTTTGTATTACATTTAAATCCTGTTGCATAGGAACAGGTAGCTAACCACTGCCCTAAATCCAGCCACTTGACAAAATGCACGTTATACTAATATGAAATAGTGAAGATGCAACTAGCGTGACGAAGCTGTCCATGTATTCATGGCCGCATAAATCAAACAATGATTGAAAATACAACAACTTAAAGTCAGTTACCATGGCTACCAATCCGACGACACGCATGAAAATGTCTGATTTAAAAACATGTATTATGAATGAACAACTGCTACAGATGGTGAACCTTGACATTGCATGTTGGGATTGCTTTCTTCGGATTTGACTTCTGCGGCCAAAATGTCCATACGCACGGCAGAAGCACTCACATTTATCTGATCAACAGAAGGATTTGCAAAGGGAAGTAACTCGCATGACTTTTGAATATCACAACCTTGACTGTGGCATTCTGGTATATCAAGATTTGAATCTGGTTTTTCTCCTTTATTTTTATCGTCCATTCGTTTTTCACTGGGGTCTTTAGCTGTCTTAGTAGGCGGAAGACCGGAGTGAATTTTACGCAACAAGGAATCATTACACAACGATGGGTTGGCCGGAACTTCGACTTGTTGAATTGCTCGATCACTTTCACTGTCTTTTGAGTCACATGACCTAACAGTATGACAAGGTGCACTTAAACTACGCGATATCTTTTGTCCCGGAGAATTGTCCCTTTTAGAAACAGTTCTGGACATCGGTTTATCACTTGCACGGTTATCATCAAACGATTTAATTTCTTCACTTTTCAAAATGGATTCGAACGAAACGCCATCTTTCTTCACAGAAGTAGTGACAACGTCACTTGGTTTAATATCGCAATTAGAAAACACATTTTCACCCTCAATATCAGAATGTCCGCTCACTAGATTTGTTACATCGTCAATATTTTTATTAGATTCCATTTCAAACTCGTCCGTCTCAATTCCACACTCTTGACTATTTTCATTCGATCTTGGTTTTGATTGGTCTAGGGCGGTGTCTGTGCCCAGGTCATGATTTATGACATCTGAACTTTCAACTTTGGTATTTTCTTCCGATTGGTCAGTAGTGATGTCAGGAATACTTTTAACTACAAAAAGAAAAAGAAACAACTTTATTTTTAATACAATCGGACAAATTTTGTTTTGTTTGCTAAGGCAAAGAATATTTGATTCATTACTTATCACAACTGTATTAGCTTTCGATTCCCCTGTTGTACGTGACAAGGAGAGTAGGATTGCCTGTCCGACATCGTGGATTTTCTCTGGGTCCTCCAGTTTCCTCCCACTGCTAAAGATCCCCTATGCTCAAGCGAATTATTGAAATAAAATTAAAACCATATATTAGTCCCAAAATGACCTAGTTTGTGTTGAGTGGACGTTAAACCCAATTTCTCACTCTCTATTTAAATATATCAGATTTTAAAAATAATAATATATTGTGATATAACAATTATTGAGAAAGGAGGCGAGGTGATTATTTATATTTAACTGTCTGATCCAAAAATCGTGACTAATCCCCAGGGTTGTATTCACTCTATAAATAAAACTGAAAATGATTGAATATATTACCTGATTTAGCGGGTATAAGATGTGTTATCGAGTGTTTCCGAACTTTCCTACGTCTGCTGCCGACAACCATTTCGTTAACTTGATCAGTTTTAAGTCGGACGTGAGGTGGTAGACAACATGTTCCCTCTTCCTTCACAGCTGGAAAAACAAGACAACACAGACTATATTTATGTGAATTAAACGACAAAGATGGAGATTTGGTGGTCATTTGTCCGTCTGCAACAATCTAAATCAAACGGAATTGCAATCTGCTAGTCTAGTGAACAGATATTATGTAAGATAGTGTGACCAGGCCCGAGGCTAGTGGGGGGGGAGGGCGCGTTCCTGTCGGAATTTTTCTGCCTGCACCGGAAAAACATCGCTGGTTAGCTTTGCTCACATTTTCGCCGGAAAGAGTTTTAGTACGACATATTCTCTCAAATTCGGCCGAGATATAGTTAATGTCGGCTGGAAACTCTTAATTTTCCGACACATTCGCCACCTGCATGTCATAGAGGCCTAAATTCACTTTCACAGCTTCTAATTTTTGAGCTCTCCCCTACTCCTGCTTACGGCAGTCGGCGATGTCCTTCGTTCATTGATTTTTTGTCGTCGGAAATTTATCTTCCTCGCTTCCCTATGTCGGCTAAATTTTGGTTTCTGGCTTCGGGCCTGAGTGTGACGATTGATTGTGATTGTGTTGTACTTAATGACACATATTGCAGTATTAAGAGATGTGTCTAAGGGGGTACTCGATTGAATTCTCTTTATCCCCAAAATACTAAATGTAGTGACAATAGAGTGAAACAGACTGGTTCACTGGCTACCCTCACATAATCCAGAAAACATCAATTATAACAACTCTTTCAGATCCTAGTGTAGTAAAGACAAGTTAAACGAAATTTTGAACTACAAAAAATGAAATGGAATAGGATAGACTATTCCTGGGATTACGTAAATCATAAATACCTGTTATGGTTGTGGTTGATTTTTTAATGCTACTTTCACTGAGATGTCGAGTACGATTTAGATTCTTTTTCCCGCCCTTCGACAGCTGATCTAACGAACATGCTGGTAGGTCGGCTATATGAGCCTCAAGATCAAAATCTCTGCAAAGAAGACATTTAATACATTAAAATAAATGAAATGAAATGGGGTTTAACGTCCTACTGGTCTGCACCAACTGGGCTTGTGAAGAATGAATGAAATGGGGTTTAAAGTCCTACTGTGATGCACTTAACCTGAGCTAATGGAAGACGGGCATACGCCATACAGTGTGCAATGAGGGAAATTTTGCCCGGGCAGCGGCGCTACAGCCTACTCTTATATTGAATTTAACTGCCAAGGGATCTTTTACGTGCAGTGCAATGTGTACACGGGACCTCGGTTTTTCGTCCCATCCGAACGACTAGGCAGCTGTCCTTGTCAGGCCCTCTTTCTGTATCACCGACAAGGGGAAATCGAGATGAACTTTCTCGGCCAATGCAGGGATCGAACACTCGACCTCCAGGCAGGGATCGAACCAGCGCCTTATCCACTTAGCCACCGTGATCCCCGGCTTGTGAAGATGATCGAACATACATCATACAGTCTGTTTCTGCCATACGGGAAATTTTGAGTCAACAGCACCATTTCTGCATTTTCTTAGCTATATTCCAACCGTTAAGGGTTATTTTAAAAGCATGTCAACATGTACGTTGGGACTCCATTTTTCATCTCATCTGAAGAACTAGTCAGGGACCATATCCAGGCCCCGCACCACTGCACTACTTACAAATAAAAAAACCCCAAGAAATAACAAAGAATCTAGGTATAGAGCGGGTTAATTGATATTTGGGGGGGGGGCAGGGATTACTGCCCTTGTGCCACGTCTTTCGTTTCAGTTGATACAAATAACCCTGCACTAGATATCATTTCAGTACTCCATCGAAAATATACAAAACTTGTGTAAAACACATATGATGGGATTTATAGTCAAAATACAGTGGAGTCTGTCGGATCACGCCGAGTGTCGAAATACCCACTTTCTCAAAACCGGAAATATTTTAACTTCGAAAACAGGAAGTATTATTATTATGTAGCTTCGAAATCTATTTATATACTATACCATCTAAATGGCATGTTCTGATTCGATATAGTTTATACTTCGTTCTTTCTTACTGTATTATTATTATTGTTATGGTACTTTTTATAGCCCATCTTTCACATAAGTGCCCAGATGTGCTTTACAATAAAATAAATAAATAAATTACAATAAATAAATTAAAAAATTCATAAATAAATTAGTATTGTGCTTGAAAACGACAAGAGAATCATTCTATAAACCTAACTCTGATTAAAATTTAGTAATTGTTTTTTTCTCATAGAACTCTTGTGTTTAATTTAACATTTTTATACACATTTCTGTCAGTGAGTGACGTTGAATAAAATGAAATGTGGTTTAACGTCCTACTTATGGAGAGGGGGTCCATAGGCTAAGCCTGTTCCCCAATCCAAAATTTCTGAATAAAATATTGTTTAAAAAAAAAAAACGTCCTACTTTTATTTCAAGTTTTATTGTGACAGTCAGGTTACTATAGTAACAAATATCTTACCCAGTTTTATATTTCTTGAGGTCTTCGCCTTCTTCACTTTCTGATATGAGACGTTTACGATTTGGTTTTCTTTCAACCAAATCTTCTACTGTCATAATATCTTCATAACCATCGCTAGATAATAGAAAATAAAATATGAATTGTCGATACATCACATGACTAATCCTTCCATTAGATAGTCAATACATCCATCACACGACTAAATATAAAGAATTTGGGGACCCTCCAGGACTAAATCTTTTAAAAATTGTATAGCTGTCCGATGTAAAAGTTCTTATATGTGAATCCATTTTGATTAAAGAATATCCTGCAACTTGACAGATTCTTTTTTGCTCTTGTCTCTGACGACTATATGAAGGGAACATCCACACAATTTCATTCAAGCCTGATGAGTTCAAAATCAACAAAACTAGCTAGTAGCTTCATCAGAGAAATCTGGGACGGCGACTAGCCACTCATAGATTTATAATTTTAGTCAATACATCATTAAGGACCAACACAAGGTTCAAATTTATTTCAATAATTTGCCTGCACGTAGGGGTCTTTAGTAGTTAGGGGAAACCGGAGGACTCAGAGAGTTAGGGGTGGGTGTCTGGTCCTTCCCTGCTTTTTTTTTCACTACATTCAGCGAAATATTGTTTCTTGGGGTTCTACCAATAATATTCTTATGGTGAAATGAAATAATAATTTATGTGTTAAATGACAAGGGAATTGATGGGTGTGGGCCAGTTGGGATTTTGGCCGTTCACCTAATTTATTACATACGTGATTTGAATATTTTGACATGTGACTTTTAATTGTGGCATAAATTCGTCTGCTTAAATAACGATAAGAGTTATGTCCCTTTAATTTCAATAATTGTCTGACAAGAAAAATTTTGAAATCCCAACACTGGTGTGGGCTAGACTAGTTAATAAATTAGAACCACCTCCTTGGGTGTAAGCGAGTTAATAAATTTGAACCGCCTCCTTGGGTGTAAGCGAGTTAATAAATTTGAACCACATCCTTGGGTGTAAGCGAGTTAATAAATTGGAACCACCTCCTTGGGTGTAAGCGAGTTAATAAATTTGAACCACATCCTTGGGTGTAAGCGAGTTAATAAATTGGAACCACCTCCTTGGGTGTAAGCGAGTTAAGAAATTGGAACCACCTCCTTGGGTGTAAGCGAGTTAAGAAATTGGAACCACCTCCTTGGGTGTAAGCGAGTTAAGAAATTTGAACCACCTCCTTGGGTGTAAGCGAGTTAATAAATTGAATCAACTCACCTGTCATCATCTGGTGTGGTTTTAGCTGCTCGTCTTGCCGCCAATCTCTCTTTAGACGGCTGAATTATCCCCTCATTTATCAGTTCTTGATACCGTTGCCCTCGGTTACGACGCCGAGATTTTCGCACTGGTACCATGTCATCATTTTCGGGAGATTCGTAATCGTGTATCGAGCGTTTAGTCCCCGCCCCTTCTGAACTATCTCTGTCAGCTTGTTCAGTATGGTCGTCATGGAGATCATCTGTCTCCTTATTATCATCAGAGTCTTTCTGACCTTCACTTTGTTTCTCTGCCGATTCCCGTTCCAGCTTTTCTGTCATTGCCTGATCCTCGTCCAGTCTTTTTAAGATAGAAGTCTTCATTGGTTCAGTCTCCGTCTGATTGTATATTTCCGTGACAACTCGTTCTATATTTGATTCCGCTCGGGCTTCACTTCGCATAGTTGCTATTTGCGCTTTCTTTTTCACTTCAGGACTCTTCGCTGTTGTCTTCTGTTGACATTCGATCTGGGCGGACACCAATCGGTCAAATATATGGTCGACAACTAATTTACCGCAGCTAACGATATCATTATCGTTTTGATCAGACGTATTTGGAGCCGTATGTTCTTGCTTGACCTCCTCTGTTGTCACGGCAGCCGCTTGATGCAAAACGTCACTTTTCTTCTCTTTTTTAACATCTTTAGTTTTTTCGTTTTCTGTCAAATTGACGTTGATAGGAATGACTTCCCTTTTATGAAAACCCTGATCTTCTAGTTTCCTGTTTTTAGGTTCGGGGATATTAAGAATCGTCTCCCTTGTTGGTTTTGTTGACAGGTCTATCGGTTCCGATTCTATTTTCAAACTTGCCGCAGTCAGTCCGACACTTTCTTTACAAACGGTTTTAGTCGACTTTGGTTTTAATTCACAATTCTGAACTACTTTCTTCGGCGTCTTCTTTTTAACGTCAGTTGGTTCGGGGTCAAAGGTTAATTCATTTGTGCACATCTGTAACAGAAAAAAAATTTGAGTAAAATAGCTCAAGGATTATTAATCTATTATTAGTATTATACGTTGATATAAAATGGGGTTTAACATCCTACTATTCTGCTCTGACTCGGATATTAAGACAGGCATATGCCATACAGTGTGCTACAGCATACTCTTATAATCGAATTCAAACTGCCAATGCGTACATGAACCCTCGGTTTGTCATACCAGATCCAACATCATGAACAACTGACAAGGAGGAACCACGGCAGTGATCCAACACCAGGACTCCAGATCAGCGAGCCAATGTCCTACTCATTGAGCCCCCATGGTTCTCATCCAGTGGCGGATAAAGCAGTTGCAATAGGGCCTATTTAATATGGCGTGTGCCTAATTAATTTCAGGTCAGGGCCTATGTTGATTATAGTTGGGCCTAACCCCCACCCCCTAACATTCATTCGCCATGCGTTTTTAATCGTATCAGACAAGTCTAAAAATATTTTTTTTTACAAAGTCTTTGGGCCTGAGGCTGCAGCCTCACCAGCCTCAATGATAATCCGCTACTGTTCTCATCGGAAAGAGACCCACTAATCGCTGTTTGTATCTATCAGACAATATCTAATTTTGATGTATTAAAATCCACGCTAAACTCTAATCAAACCGATTATTTAACATTTAATTAAAGGTGAGATCAGATAAAGAACTGACAGTTCTCGCTATATTAGTTTAAAAAAATAGATAATAAAAACAGAATATGCTGAAAATTTCAGTCAATTTGGAGAGAGAGAGAGAGACATGGGGTTTAATGTCTACTCAACACAACTAGGTCATTTCGGGACCAACATATGGTTTTAATTTTATTTCAATAATTCGCTTGCGCGTAGGGGTCTTTAGCAGTGAGAGAAAACCGGAGTGCCCGGAGGAAACCCACGAGGTTGAGAAGGTGCCCCTATCTCCATGCCACATACGCTCACACCAGCTGCAAACAAGAGGTGGCCGGCCAACTAGAGGTCAAAGCACGGCACTACACTAGCCATCCCAACCCTTCCTTCAGTCAATTTGGTTCACTCTGATTTACGATTGCACAGATTTTATTCTTACCTCAGCTAACTCTAAGAGAGCTGATTTACTATTGGATGGATTTTATTCTTACCTCAGCTAACTCTAAGAGAGCTGATTTGCTAGTGGATGGATTTTCCTCAGTAGGTGTCGTTAGTGTTTCCGATTCTCGTCTTTCTCTAGGAGATTCAGATTTCACGGGTAACGACTGCTGCCCGGCCATCAATAATAAACTCAGGCCTCCCATTTTAGATGGATCTAAAAAAAAACCATACAAATTTACAATCTGTATAAAAAAAACATCCCAAAACTTTCAAAGATAAAGCCTGATTATTTAGGGCGTACTAGATTGAACTTTCCGGAATTGAATTCTCTCAATGTCCGAAAATAATGTCAATCAAGGAAAAAGGAGGATTTCAGAGTACAACGCATGTGCCGACTGCATAAAAATATCTCAACCAATCATGATAGCTGAAACATATTTGTTACTTAAAATACGTCACAATTCTACTCACACCACCTCACCTCAGAATATTCTGGACTGTAAATCGAGCATCACGAAAGACAGTTAGGCAAGGAAAATAACTCCTTTTTACATATAAACCCTGTGATAGGTTGTTTATGTTTTGCGAATGTCAGAACAAAAATTCTCAAATATCATGGTTTTAGACTTCAAAACCAGTTTTCGCATTTATGAAATCGTGCAGGGGCCATAGAAAGTGGTGATGCAATATTGTTTTCTGGAGAGCATGCGCAAAAAATACTATCGGTGTAGACTCAAATAACCAGATGCTAGAGATTGCTAATTGATTGAGACTCCTGGCATATTTCACTAAACATAACTGATTAGAAATTAGAGTAAAAACGGAACGATTGAATGTAAATCAGTTTATATACATTAAGATTATATTATTATATGCGTTGCGACTCATTTGTGTCAATTTCTAGGTCCAAATTTAGCGATTAAGCGTTCCGATATTTCATTGGCCAATCACGCTATTTTACCGACATTTCGCCTGATAGTTTGGATGCAGCTATGGCATAATCTTACTCTTCCAGACACCTGTTACCACTGCTTGTCAGTTATTTTGTACACAAGGAGCAGTCCATTTGCTGATTACATTATTTTGCTTGAATACACTATTTTACCTATAATGTTTTATTAGGACTTCGAATTCTGTCTTATGGTTTGGATTGTTCGTACTTGGTTTTTATTTTATTTACTCCTTTAAATAGAGATATGTGTGAACTAACCTGCTAGTTTGCCCGGTACAATACTACCATCCATATCTATATCAACTTCATTCTTTATCACACGAGCATTGGTTGGTCTTGTCGCCATCTTTACAGGAGGTTGGTGGATTTTGTCAGGGTTGTGCCATTTATAATCGGGATTCGCTTTCATAAACGCATCTTTATACTGTTAAAATATTAAATTATCACATCAATACTGTTAAAACACATATATATATATATATTTAGAGAGAGAATATTTAAAAAATGGCAAAAGAAAACTACATATTTTCATTTAGCGCTTTCACAACTTACGTTGCTCGTCAGACTTTTAATATTACCACTATATATATATATATATATATATAATACAAAAAGTTGTGGTAACAGCTCTCATGTGATATATAAATAAATAAGATGTTTGAAAAGAAAACAAACTACATATTTCAAGTTAGCGCTTTCAGTTCCATCGGAACCTCCTCAGACTTTTTAATATGATAGCGTTATATAAACACAAATAATAACAATAGAAAGACGTCACATCCGACGTTTACAATAATTGTTGAGTATACTACTGTTATTATTACTGGGATGATAAACCGAGGTCTCGTGTACACATCCATGTTTACATAAAATATCTCTTGGCAGTTGGAATTTGATATAAGAGTAGGCAAAATTTGCACTCATAGCACACAGTATGGCGTATGCCCGTCTTCATTTGCCCAGTTTAGGAGCAGAACAGTAGGACGTTTAAACCTGATGGCCTGGTTGTCTAGAGTGCTACGCCTCGACCTCCAACTGGCCGGCCATCTCTGGCTTGAGGCTGTGGTTTCGAGCCATGGTGTGAGCGTATGTGGCATGGAGATAGGGGCGCCTTCTCAACCTCGTGGGTTTCCTCCGGGCACTCTTGTTTCCTCCCACTGCTAAAGACCCCTACGTGCAAGTGAATTAGTCCTGAAATGACCTAGTTGTGTTGAGTGGATGTTAAACCCCATTTCTCTCTCTCACTCTCTCTCTCATTTTATTTCTATTGATTTGATCTTAAAGTAAAACTCTCCTACCTGTTTGGCTAAAGTTGTATACACAGATTTCTTCTCATTGCCTAGGTTAGCCCACAAATCTCCCAAAATTCTTGTTACGCTACGATTATCCAGATCGGGGTTCTTCTCTCGGACCATACTTCGGTGTCTCTTGCAGAATATAAGGAAGGCGTTCATTGGTCGACGCACATCCTTCTTGTCAGTCTCATGGACCTCCATGACTTGAGTGACGTCACTCCTGAAAGTATCAAAAATAAAAATTTGTTAATTATCTTTTCAAACAACATAACGACCCTGTTGAAAATAGAATTGGGTCTCAACTGTTTTCCTTAAGAACCTGGGGCCTGTTTCACGAAATTTTAAATAAGATAAAATCCAAATTTTAGTAATTTGATTGGATAATATGGAATTGGTTTTAGTCGTTAGCCAATCAAAATTGAAGTATTTACTAAAATTTGAATTTTATCTTTAGTTAAGATTTCGAGAAACAGGGCTTAGATCATTCATATTATTCCTTTTATTTTCATTGTCATGATGGTTTCCGTTCCTTAGAATAAATAAATAAATAAATAAATAAAAATAAATAAATACAAATAAATAAATAAATAAATAAATAAAAATAAATAAATAAATAAATAAATAAATGAATGAATGAATGAATGAATGAATGAATGAATGAATGAATGAATGAATGAATGAATGAATGAATGAATGATGAATGAATGAATGAATGAATTAATGAATGAATGAATGAATGAATGAATGAATGAATGAATGAATGAATGAATGAATGAATGAATGAATGAATGAATGAATGAATGAATGAATGAATGAATGAATGAATGAATGAATGAACGAATGAATGAATGAATAAATAAATAAATAAATGAATAAAAAAATAAATAAATAAATAAATAAATTTAAAAAGATGTGGAACCTGTTCCCGAGCTCTCTTCATAATTTCACCATTTTTACTGCGAATGAATGAATGAATAAATAAATAAATAAATGAATAAAAAAATAAATAAATAAATAAATAAATTTAAAAAGATGTGGAACCTGTTCCCGAGCTCTCTTCATAATTTCACCATTTTTACTGCTACATACCCGATATGTGAATTGCATGTGGTAACATTTGAATGAGAAAATCTAGCCATGGGCTTAAACTGAATACAGGTATGAGAAAGAACTTACACATGTCATGATTATAGGTATAACATCTAGAGTTGAATTATAATGGCATGTAATTGAATAATCAATCAGAACATTTTAAATAGAAGGTCAGGCCGCCCCCCCATGGCCGTTCCTGTCGGAATTTTTCTGTCTGCGTCGGAAAAAATCGCTGGTTAGCTATGCTCGCATTTTTGCCGGGAGAGAGTTTTAGTACGACATATCCTCTCAAATTCGGCCGAGAGATAGTTAATGTCGGCTCGAAACTCTTAATTTTCCGACACAATCGCCACCTGCATGTCATAGAGGCCTAAATTCACTCTCACAGCTTCTAATTTTTGTGCTCTTCCCTCAAACTGCTTACGACAGTCGGCGATGACCTTCGTTCATTGGTTTTTCGTTGTCGGAAATTTATCTTTCTCGCCCCCCTATGTCGGCTGAATTTTGGTTTCTGGCTTCGGGCCTGTAGAAGGTTATATTTAATCTTTTAGGGAAGGTTAGATAAAAAGGTGACAGTTCTGCAGTACCAGATTAACCTTGTGAGGGGCCAGGGACATACCAACTTTGCGGGGGGGGGGGGCCATTGTTTGTTCAAATTGTTTGTACTGACTGCGGATCGTACTAGTATGTACTCAGCCCCCTTGAGTGTCTGGCCAGGGGTGTTTCCCTCCATTTTTTTTTTAAAAATTAGGATTAATTTAGGCAGCGATTTTGTCGATGTTTAGACTCTTTCTCTTCTGATGTTTTCTTTTACTTTTTTTAGTGAAAACCGGGATAAAATTGTCACACGTAATATCAAAAATTGAAGTTCGTCAATCAATGGGGGCGGATTTGTCCCAGAAACAATCATGTCAACTGTCAAGTTTCAAGTCGACCGTACTTCAATTGGTCGCCCCCCCCTCCCCCCACAAACAAAACAATAAAATGTGTATACATTGGGGCCATCCATAAAGTATGTACGCTCAAAATGGGTAAAATTCAGACCCCCCCCCTGTACGCTCCTGTACGTGCGTTTTGCCATTGAATTTAAGCACCTGTATGTTTTTGGCGTGACCCCCCTCCCCCCTTCAAGCGTACGTACTTTATGGATGGCCCCATAGTAGTTAGTCTCTCTCAACATAGATAACATGTTGATATCAAGTTTTAAATATCGACTGATACCCACTTCATAAAACGAATCAAAATTTTATTAAATCAACATTTTTATTTCTTGGTCTAACGGGATTTGTCATTTAAGTATGATTTGAATTATTGCTCATCATTGCTTAATTTATCTTATGACATAAAATAAATTTGATAAAATGAAAACAGAAGAAATGTAAGATATCTATTCTTAGAATTAGATTCCATCCATTATAATAAATCTGATGTGATAACATTACATTTACAGCTATTCATTTTATTAAATAACAAATCACATACATTGTGTTCGATTTTATCGATATAATTATTCAACAAAGCAGGCATGTAATAAACAAATTAATGTATTTACTGTGGTCCATATAAGTACTGAATGTGCAATATACAACATAATAACGGCCCACTACGTATTTCGCTTCATCGTGACGTAGGCAGTCCGGTGATATTTACTATTTTTCTTCCCGTTTATGATTCAATCCGACGATAAACGAGAAAATAATGACGTCTCATTCCGTTATTCATCCAAATCTCACAACTTCACATCAAATTTCACCATATTACAACATATGTCCATTGAATAAACGCTTAATTTTGACGTGAGATCATTTGACCCCAAAACAACTCTTCATGTCGTGTTACGCTGACGGGGCCAGCCGACAAGCAAGAGAGGTGCGATGCTTCGATAACAAACACACACACTCACAATTGACAAATTGACAACATCAAAAACTCGCCATTTTCACACAATACCCCTCCAGTAATCAGAGAAATAAGATGTTATTTATCAAAATAAACAACCTTACGAAACATCAAACGGTCGACAATTAACCGTTATTCGTGAAATCAACAAAACATAACGGCTCATTATCTATGCAAAGTTGGCTAAATTTCATGGCTACCGAAGCCGTTCAACTCGACAGCTTGGCTGAGAACATGTGGAATGGAATTCTTCAATGAAAAGCCGAGTGATTGTCTCAAATGTTTACATCTATCTCGTTTAATTGACGCAAACTTACCTTTTAACAGGAGTGGTACGGTTAATCAAATCTTTAACTGTGAATTCAGGCAAAGCGATTTAGATCGGGCGAATGGGCCATACACGATTTGGGCCTGGAAGGAATGAACTTGACAATATGTAGGTCAAGGTAAACTGAATAGCAAGCGGGGGGACTAGAGTTTTTCATTACGCGACAGTTGTACGTGATGCGATCTCGAATCGCAAGAGAAACACTTTTATTTGATAAATATATCACGAGTTCATATATGTCATTGGCGAATTCTTCGAAATATAGGAGATCAAGCGATCGCTAGTACTGTCAATGTTTTGTCTCTGTTAGTAAACAAGGTTAATGGCGGGAAAGGGCACGTGCTAGTGTTTGACGTCTGATATCGGTCCACCTGTCCATAACTGTAATATAATGAATGAAAATCGAGTAACATTGTCACCGTTGAATGAAGGCGTCTGCCTTTAAAGGCGACAGTAAATACTACGATTTATTGTAAATCTAGATTTGTTAATTGTCGATTGTAAACACTTAAAAACAGTGCCACTCGGAAATAAAAATTAAATATTTATTCTCTCGGTTTACACTATCTCCATAAAAGAATCTGATTCAAATTGTTTATTTTTATAAAACGATGCAAAAATTTTAAAATGACAAATGCATGCTGTTGTTTAGGGGTGTTGGTTTGTTTTTTGTATTTTTGCAAAACGAGGCGTAATAATTAAAAATCGCGTCAATTTGGTGCGTGCATTGCCAGTCGTGCATGTGGCAGAATATGGTTCATGGCTATTTTGTTTCTGTGACATGTAATATAAGATCTATCCCAGTGTTTTTCTAATATGAAAAATGCATGATTTTTTTTGATTTATTTACAAAGAAGTTAATATTATTTTACAATCGCTACAATTAACAATATTTACAAAGGTTATGGTTCAGCCAATCGTTCTATATAAAACCTGACAGGTCTATCGCGTGCAGGCCTATTTCAGATGCTCACAATATTTGACCAACAATAAACACGAGAATAGACAACAATAATTGGATTGTTTTGGAAATTGTGCTTATATTATATCTATGAAGGAAATGAAATTGAATGGGTATAATAATATGTAATGCCATGCAATGTGCCGCGACGGACATTTTTAACCTGACAGCGGCGCTACATGCTCTTATTTCGATTTCCAACTCTTTTTTTGTTTTGGTTTAAGAGGGGGGGGGGGTGAATTAGTGATTCAAACAGTTTTGGGATATATTTTTTTTATGCCATTCTATAATGGACTTAATGGTATGCTCTGTTATTTTATGAAGGAGTGATCAGGATTTTACCGTATTTTTCTGTTTGCAAATGCAACAATAAATCCCTTGCTTCAGTCTCATCTATTCAAACGTTTGACTTTTCTACTTTGTATGCTAAAATTCCCCATAGGAAATTAAAAGCCCGATTGAAAGACATTATTTACAGTGTCTTTTCGTCTAAATCGGGTACTGCTTGATATCAATATTTAGTTGTAAATTATAATTCTACATATTTCGTTAAGTATCACAGTGATTCAAAAAACAAATACACGGCCATCAAGATAATTCAGATGTTGGATTTTTTAATTTTTAATTGATAACATCTTTGTTGAATTTGGAGGGGAAATATATCAGCAAGTGGTTGGCATCCCCATGGGCACCAAATGTGCACCTTTGTATGCTGATCTGTTTCTCTTTTCGTACGAAGCCGAGTACATACAGATGCTCGTAAAAACAAATAAACGATCGATCTGTCAGACTATTTAATTTCACTTATCGATATATTGATGATGTTTTAGCCCTTAATAATCCTAAATTTAGTGATTACATAGACTTCATATATCCTGATGAGCTCGAAATTAAAAATACCACTGAGGGTGACAATTACGCTTCCTATTTGGATCTGCGTCTCGATTATGACGATTGCCTTAAACTGGGTGTTAAATTGTACGATAAACGGAATGGCTTTGACTTTCCGATTGTTAACTTTCAATTTATTAGTAGTAACATTCCAATTTCACCAGCTTATGGAGTGTTTGTGTCTCAGCTAATTCGTTACACGAGAGCTTGTTCCTTTTATTCTGATTTTTCAAGTAGATCGAGGCATACTACAAGCAGGGGCTTGAAATTTTGAAAAGGGGGGGGGGGGGCGCCGGAAAATGAGGACACTAACCGCGGAGATGGGGCACACATTCTGTTACGAGCGCAACGAGCAAAAAAGTTTGGGGAGGGGGCGTGGTCTTTTATGAAAATTCAACCCTTATTGGTGTATTTTCAGAGCATTTGCTGTCTTATTTGCTTCAGTACAAATCAATTTCCATTTATATATTCAAATTTATGGAGGCCTACTCTTAAAAGGTGTTTGTGTTTTATTTGAGTACAACGAATTATGACAACAGGTAGATATTGATAATTAAAACACGTTGTGTCTCACAAATTATATTATTATTACGGTGGAATGAGAATCAGGTCAGACAGAATTTGAGAAAGCTCTCATCGTCCTCCTAGTCCTACTCCCGGGCCGTAGCAATTACACGGTCAACACAGGCAAGAAATAAAATAAGAAACATTGACATTGTGGATAGGCTATAGGATTAAGTATAGGTAGGTAGAATTAAACGTAGAATAAGTACCTTAAAAATCGATCGTAAAACCAAACGTACGACACCATTTAGAGACCGTAGAACTGTGAAATGAATAGACCTACAAAACTTCTAAATATAAATAAACAAAAAAACCCAATACTTCCTTCTTTAAACTAATTTGGGATGATAGGGCCTACTACGGTACGCAAAAATAAAGAATGCCGTGGCAGACATGCTCTGTGTGGGCTTTTACAGTGGCTTTGCCGTTTGTCGTTTGCCGTGGTAAATTTCGAGCGCTGAGTTTATGCATAGAGATGGACGAAGTCGAAGGGGTTTAATTACGACTGGGCGGCTTTCTTCGATTTTTTTCTTTGTGTTGAGCGGCAAAAAATAGCGCCTCCCAGCGCGGTTGCATCCCGGATTCCTAGCATCTGTAGCTCTGTAGCCACTTTCGGACATATTTGGGTCTGAGAAAGGGCACTTTCTGAAGTAAAAAATGGCACCCGTCGAAAATTAGGGGGGGGGGGCGGTGCGCACCCCTTGCGCCCCCCTTGAATCCGCCTCTGACAAGGATACTTGCGCACTAAACTTATTAAAACCTTTAAAAAGTTTTACGGCCGTCATATTGATTTGATTGGTAAATATAACGTGTCTCTCTCGGCTATTATTTTAGATATATTTAATTGACACGTATAGGCCTACTATTACTATCTCCTGATAATGTCTACTACATCGTTAACACAGTTCATCGCGTCCATTTTGCATCCCGATAGTTCATTGGCCAATCACGCTATTTTACCGACATTTTGCCCAATAGTTTGGATGCAGCTATGGCGGGTGTGGCGCCAGGTAATTTCCTCAACACCAAAGAGCTGTGGAAGTATTTTATTTTTCGAATTTAGTGTAAAATATTGGGACCATAAGAGAATTAATGAACGCCATCGATTGTATTTTTTTGTTGTTTTTTTTAAAAAAAAAAATTGTGTGAGCATTGGGTCCATGCTTGCTTGACATCGCGAAGACACTATGATGCCGATGGGGAACTGTACTGTAGATTGGGGACATTTTCAAGATCTCGATAATATATTAACTATTAACAAGAGATTTCGAGAAAATTTCCACATCATTAACTCAATATCTCCAGAATATTAACTCGAATTCTCGAGATTTTTTAAAAACAGAATGGAACTATCTCTGGTCCTGGAAAATTAACCGGGCATCCTAAGAGCTTTATCACACAATTTTGCAAGACCCCTCGGCGCTTCCGTATAATATACGCCTCCGTAGCTTTGAATCAATGAATGACATATTTTTTTAATAGTTTTTCTTAAATTACAATATTGTAGCACAGAAAATCTTTTTCATGAACCCATGAAGAAAATATAATTCGTTTCATGTTATAAAATTTTCGGTGCAGAAATTGGATTCGACCATGACAACATCCGATCACGTGCTGAACAGTAAATGGCGCTAAGAATGAAAATGAAGTGACAGCAAGGTAATAAACGGGGGTAATAGTTTGATTTTACGTTTAAAAATTACTAGAAAGGTATTCTATCCCTTTGTTGCCAATATTTATTCAAGCCATTTTTTTCTACTTTGCTTTGATTCTCCAAATTCGCTTTTGCTAATATGTCGTGGTTATTTCAAATATTATTTATTATTTGTAAATTGTGAAATGCGCGCAGTGAGATTGAATTCTCAGCCGTGGCATAACGAGAGAGAGAGAGATGGGATTTAACCTCCACTCGAGAGAGGCAGAGATAGGAGAGATAGTTTAACCGACACTGGACACAAACTAGGTCATTTCGGGACTAACATGTTTCAATTTTATTTCAATAATTGAAGGCAGTGGATATTCAACCGTAAACGGCACTTTACTCTATTATTTACTATATCGCCGTAACTTCGTTTGACATGCGCAGTTCTCTGATCCGTGGACTTAGCAGTTTTCAGCAGTTTTCGCAATGATGCCTAACCCGAACCCTAACCCATGACCCTACCCCAAAACCTAACCCAAACCCTTACCCTAACCCTTACCATAACCACCATACGTTCTTTGTCTAACCTTTCTACTTTCTCCGTTTCTTATATAGGACGAAATAGCCATACTTGGATTTCTACGGTAGAACCCAGAGAATTAGTTTTAGAAGAAAATAAAATAATAAATATAAATTGTAGAAAATTATTCTATTTCGGTCAAGGGCTTATTTCTGTGGGTTTTGGTTTTAATTTAAGTACCAAGACGGTCAGTGGTTTACGTTTTTTTCCGTAAAACCGCGCTTCTGCGCCAAACTTGAAAGATGAAGTTACCGTTCTTGTGGAATATATCAACTGCGCATGTCGAACGGAAGTGTCGCACAACTGCGCACGTCGAACGGAAGTTATTATTTAACCAATCACACACGATGTATATATACGTCATTGTGATTTACGGTGCAATAGCGTTATTAAATAGGATACAGTTTACGGTTATATATCCACTACGATAATTGAAAATTCGCTTGCGCGTCTTTACTTTAGCACCAGAGGAGGAAACCAGAGATAAACCGTACCGGGGAATCGAAACCATGCCAGTTGACTCAATTACTCAATCAATGAGTGTGGCATGAGTCAGAGTGAATGACTTCCCTTATAATAAAATGCACACACACACGCTAACTAATCGGCCATCCAATGTCTCTCTGGCGTAACTAGAAGAAGACATCAAAGGCTATTCCGATTTATAATTTAGTTCTGGAGATATAAATATTTTTTCAGATTAAAGCCGACTGACAGAAAGCTAGGCCTAGATGAGATCAGATGAATGAGGGTGTGTGTCTCAGTATGTGAAAGTTTGACGGACAACTCTGATCAAGGAAAGAGTTAAAATGGTAACGGCATTTGTTGAAGGTTGGGATTTGGTACAGACACTGGGTGAAGGAGCTTATGGAGAGTAAGTTAGGGTTCCTGCTGTTTCGTAACCTAGTTCTTAGGGTTAGGGTTCAGGCTGTTTCGTAACCTAGCTACTTCATTCATGATACCACAAATCATCATCAAACAATCCAATCTCACTCATCAATTAATTATCGCCAATAATCCCAAACTCACTCATCAAAATGGTTTCATACTCATCAGGTAGCCGTGTCATGTCTTATCACTCAGTTGCAAACGGTAATCTAGGTTACTTGAAATCATGTGCATGTTCTAATTCTTATACAATTCATTTAATTACGTGGTAAGGTTTCACCTTTATTTCAATTTATTTCAACAACATAGGAAAGGTATGAATCAATTTGAGCTTTAAATGATCTAGGTACGAAACAGCCAGGTTACAAAACTGATTAATTTTGATAATGAGTGTCCAAATTACAAGTATTTAATTTCCTGACCACTGTTCAAAAATTAATCATTATACATATCAATTGGGTTGTTTATTTTTAACAGTTATTGAGAAATTAAATGCTTGTTTGTAAATTGGACTCTCATCAAAAAATTTAAAAATAAGATCTACTTGGACACAAGTACACATTAGATGTTGATTTAAACAATTTTTGTATAGATATGATAAATTTATTCAGGTACTTTGCGGCCAAAAGCCAATAGTACAAAATGTATACAGTATAAAAAAGAAAAAAAAGCCAAACAATTTATACAAATTTTTAAACAAAGATTTGATATTGAATGAATGTAAAAGAAATTAATGCTAGATACACTAGATAAAATGATAATCGCGTTACAGTGATAGATTAAACATGAATGTTTCTTGTTTTATTTACAGAGTAAAATTGGCTGTAAACAGAGAAACACATGAGGCTGTGGCTGTAAAAATCATTAATTTAAATAAATTTCCTAATATAGAAGAAAGTGTTAAAAAAGAGGTAAAAAGATAATTCTTGTCAATATTCCCATATTTCAACCGTTCAATATTCTTAAAATTGTTGATTTTTGAGAGATTTTTAAATTCCTGGTAAATTACAATATTTTTAAATGAAATTTCTAAAATGGATATCAGTCCATAAATGATTTAATTCTATTCAGTATTTACAAATATATGACGAATTGAAATGTTGCAACATTCTGTAGACAATGGATGCGTCCCTTTTGAATCCAGTGCGGGAGATTATCTACTGAAATATTAGATAATCTATTTGAGAGTAAAAAAAGCTGTGAAAAATGAAATATTGTATGAAGAAATGCAAATGGTGATCAAGTTAAACCATTTTATTGAATTAAATGATAAAAGTATGTTTTTATATAAAGGGTGGATTAACAGAAATATTTCCAGTTAATGGAGATCAAAATAGAACTGATGGTTTTATTGCCCTATGGGAGTCAAGGTGGCTCAGTGAGTAAGATGTTAACTCACAAACCTGGAGGTCCTTTCTTTGATCCCTGTGTTGGCCGAGAAACAGAGGCCCAGTGTACAAATTGGCATGCATATAAAAGAAGCCCTGACAGTTGGAATTTGAAAAATGAGTAGGTTGCAGTGCCATACCACACTGCATGGCGTACATGTACATTTATGCCTGTCTTCATTAGCCCAGTGGGAACAGAACATTATGACATTAACCCGATTCTTCATTTCGTTGCCCTTATTAGATGAGTTGTAAAAGTGGGTGCCGATTCTGCTTCTGTCTTAGGATGGATTCCGCTCGCACTTCCACAATGATTCACTTTCGCTATACTATGTCCAAGATTTTTTGTAAACTAAATGAAAGTAGAGATAAAATGTTGATGTAGGTCGTATAGATTGGGATGTTTTTGAATATTTCAGACGTGTGTACATCGTATGTTAAACCATGAAACTATTATTAAATTCTATGGATCCCGACAAGATGAAAACATGCAGTATATATTTCTAGAGTATGCTAGTGGTGGAGAATTATTTGATAGAATAGGTAACTTATCTTTCATTCATCTTTAGCTGGTGGGTGAGTCAAGTCCAGCCTCTGGTTCCCTGTTTCCTCCCAAGCAAATAATTGCAATAATATTTTAAAAATGTTAGTCCTGAAATGTCCTAGTTTGTGTCAAGTGAAGTTAAACCTCTCTCTCTCTCTCATTTTATAGCTTTATATTTTAGTGCCCTTCATTATGAAAAGATTCAATTTAAAATTTGTTGACAAGACTTTTGTTTCAGGTCTACAAAACATCTGTTTGTCCTAATTCAGGGCAAGTTTGGGCGGGCGGGCATTCCAACATATGCACTTTAGATCATAAGGTTTGTTATTGAATTAAATGACATAATTTTGATCCCCAGATCGTTGGTTTCCACTCACTGTATCTCACTACTAAAGAAATAAAGTTGTACCATGTTAGTCCCAACATGTTAGTCACAATTCTCTCTTGCCCCCTCCCTCTCTCTCTCTCTCTCCTGCATCAGAAGTTATTATATATATATAATTGTCTGTGATCTATTTCAGAACCTGATGTTGGGATGTCACAGTTAGATGCTAACAGATATTTTAAACAGTTAATCAGTGGTGTGGTAAGTAGGACTCAAGTCATATATTTGGGAAGGGGTGGGGAAACAGGGTTTCAGCCAGTGGGGGGTGCAGGGGGTGCACGTACCCCCCTTTGCTTGAAGAAGGGGGGTGCATACCCTCCCTTCAGTCACCTGAGTAATGTTTTCAAAAAGTGTTTTGTGTAAGAGAAAGAGTGTTTAAATGATCTGTAACTAAAGAAATATCATATAAATCTCAAGATGTGATAGAGTGCATCTTTTCTGCCATTCAGGTCGATACATGTACACCCTGCCTTTTTTGACTTTTTATTAGTGGTATTAGGCAGGCGCTTATTGGTCGACCGTATGAATTGTACCCCCCTTAAAAGCTTTTCTGGCGGAAACCCTGGGAAATTACATAGAATTATTAATTTAAACTCTAGATATGAGTTTAGCACTAGAATCCCTTTCTAACTACAATATCATGAAAGATAAATCTCTAATAAGTGATGTCAGTCAAAAAAAGGTTAAATTCTGTTCAGTATTTTTACAAATTGAAAATTCCATCAATAAAATTGATCTTCTTTGATTGGCATTTAGTAATTGAACATAACAGTATCGTAATTTTAAATTCTAAAAAGAGATACGTTTGGTGTATTATCGAGAATATATGTGTATTTTGTATTTATATTTTTCTATTTTCATATTTGCTTTTATGTCTATTTTGTAAAGTGTACTTGAGCACACTACTGTGAAAGTTGCGCTATATAAATGCAGCATAATAAAGATAATATTATCAAAACATATTTCAGGAATATTTACATTCTAAAGGTGTAACCCATCGAGATTTAAAACCAGAGAATCTTCTCTTAGATGACAATGGTTAGTATAAATATTCTCGTTATACCATCCCCTCACCAATCAGGATTCTTTAAGTACTACGCTCTGTTATTTTGTAAATATGGTGTGCATTCAATTTTTGACAAAGCAATCTGTTGTTTTCTGGCTGATTTATTAACCAGGAGATTTCAAGTTCAATCCCAATTTTGTCAGAGAAATTTCCTCAGAATGTTGCCCCTTGTTTCCCCTGTGGGAAGAGTCTGGCAAAAACAGGCATCCAGTCATTTACACAGGACGGAGAATCATAGTCAAATATATACCATTAACAGGACCAGGCAAAAATATCCTGGTCCCATTATAATAACAGGACATTCAAGTTAGAATTAAAATAACATGATGTAAGTTCTTCGCCTTAATCCTGGTTGGTGTATGTTAAACACCATTTCATTTTATTTATTTCTTTTTTTGACAGACATGGCCTCAACTCAGAGATAACTCATTTTTACTTTCAGATAATCTTAAGATAACAGATTTCGGTTTTTCTACCGTTTTCCGTTTCCAAGGCAAGGAGCGTAAAATGGAGAAATGTTGTGGAACGGTTCCGTATGTTGCCCCGGAGGTGTTGAGTAGGAAGCCTTACTATGCGGAACCGTCAGATATCTGGTCATGTGCCATTATATTAGTTGCTCTGCTGGCAGGGGGTAAGATATTTCTCCATTCATAACAATAATTTAATATGAGATGTGGCACCTGGTTTCGTACGCGCGCTGTATCATAAAGCCTGTCATTGACTCAACTGGTGTGCTTTTGAATCTCCGGTTGTACCTGGCAAGGAGTAGGGTAGCCTGTCTAGCCTCGTTTGTGTTTTCCGGGTGCTCCGGTTCCTCTCACAGTTAAAGACCCCTACATGCAAGCGAATTATTGAAATAAGATTAACCCATATGTTAGTCTTGAAATGACCTAGTTTGTGTCGAGTGGACATTAAACCCGATTTCTCTCTCTCTTTCTCTCTGTACATGGGAGCCACGGTGACTCAGTAAGTAAGACGTTTGGGTCATTAACCATGTTCAATCCTTCTTGGGGGGTTGGGAGTTGGCCTAGTGTTCTAGAGTGCCGCGCTTCGACCTCTAGCTGGCCGGCCACCTCTGGCTTGCTGCTGTGGTTTTGAGCCCTGGTGTAAGCGTATGTGGCATGGAGATAGGGGTGCCTTCTCAACCTCATGGGTTTCCTCCGGGCACTCCAGTTTCCTCCTACTAAGACCCCTATGCGCAAGCGAATTATTGAAATAAAATAAAACCACAATATGTTAGTCCCGAAATGACCTAGTTGTGTTGAGTGGACAATAAACCCCATCTCTCCCTCTCTTTCTCTCTCTCGATCCTTCTTTGATTGCCATCTAGTAATTGAACATATTAACACAAAGTACAATTTTATTGATACACAATTAATGAGTTAGATACTAAGCGACGTTTCGACGAGGATTCTCACATCTTTATTGACATGGTCCTTAGCATTTTATGACGTCATATGTAGATTGTTTGGTTAGGGTAAGGGCTAGTACCTGCAGATTTCTCGAGATGTAGACAGGGCTAGCCCTAACCCCAATCCTCGACCAAGCCTAACCCTAAGCCTAACCCATAATCAACACATGTCATAAAATGCTAAGGACCGTCTTAAAGCTAGCGTTCTCCTAACCTTGAGGATCACAAAGTTTTATTAAAATTCATCGTTAAAAGATATTATGAGCAGTGACAGTAATAGAGATGGGGTTTAACGTTCACTCCACACAAACTAGGTCATTTCCGGACTAACACATGGTTCAATTTTATTTCAATAATTCGCTTGCGCATAGGGGTCTTTAACAGTGGACCTGGAGAAAACCCACGAGGTTGGACAGGCGACCCTACTCCTTGTCATGTACAACCGGGGATTCGAAACCATGCCAGTTGACTCAATGAAAGGCTTTATGATACAGCACGCACATATTATTAAAAGATGGTCACAATGAACCGATTACTGGATGTATAACCAAAATTGAATATATATTATAGAATTACGGTGGGATGAACCAACTTATTTATTCTAGTAATATATAATTTGAATATTTATATATTATAGAATTACCGTGGGATGAACCAACTTATTCATGTAAAGAATATTGTGATTGGAAAGATTGTAAAATAACTCAATCACCATGGAATAAAATAGATAACTTAGCTCTATGTAAGTAACTCAAATATTCTACTTACTGCACTGAGAGAAAAGGGGAGGGAGTTAGGGGTGGGGGGAATAGAATAGATAACTTGGCTCTATGTAAGTTACTCATATATTCTGCTAAATGCACTTAGAGAGAGAGAAGGGGGGAGAGAGGGAGTTAGGGGTGGGGGGAATAGAATAGATAATTTGGCTCTATGTAAGTAACTAATACTTACTAGGGGAGAGGGGATATAAGAGGGGGGGGAGGGAGTTAGGGGTGGGGGAATAAAATAGATAATTTGGCTCTATGTAAGTGATACTTACTGAGAGAGAGAAGGGGAGAGAGGGAGTTAGGGGTGAAGGGGGGAGGAAGTGACAGAAGGGGAGAGAGAGTTAGGGGTGGGGGAATGAAATAGATAACTTGGCTCTAGATCTACATGTATGTAAGTAACGGATATATAGGTGAAAGTGAGAGAGCTAGGGGAGGGGAAATAAAATAAATAATTGGTTCTATGTAAGAAGAGAAAGATAAAATAAATAACTTAGCTCTATTATATGTAAGTAATTCATCACTTCTTAACCCCTTGAACCCTGAAATACATGTATATACAGTCAGTGATGGGGGGGGGGAGGAATTTGACTATTTTCAGTGACAAAATATAAAGTTAAACAAAGTACCAACAGAAGGGATATTCTTCAAGTATGGATCATGTGCTACCAGAACAAATAGTTCTAAAAATACTTTATTGATTCCTTGACCCATTCATATATCTCAATAATGTATTGGATATTATTTTTTATACGCCCACATTTTCATGTTGACGTATATTGTTGTTGGACCCTGTTTGTCCGTCAATCCACAATTTGTTTGTGAACAATCACTTTCTTTTTAGCTTGTTCTCTATTCAACTCTTGTATGTGGGCGTATCCTGTCTGGCAGCCGCTGGTTCAGTATAATTACGATAATATTTTGGTTCATTATATTTTTCAGCGTTATTACGTAAAGTATTATTAGAGAATTATAAAAAACGTTACACCTTAGAACAGATTAAAAAACATCAGTGGTTCAACAAGTCTTTCAAAAGTAGAAAAGGTATGAATATTTATATTTTTATTTCACGTATAATTATCTTAGCTGATAAGACGACCTACAGGAAAGTTGAGTCACCTGGGACAAAAACCTAATTCACAATAAGATCATTAATATCAACAGTGAGGTATCTATGGTATTCCAGGTAGAGTATGTGCTGGGGCATCTTTAAAAGAAGGCTTGATCTTGCTTGTACTCGGACATCTTTTCAAGGCCTAGGTCGATTGGGTACAAGCCCACCTTTAGAGCCTGTCAGATTCCTTGGTTGTCATAGATACCAAGTCTCACACTTTCAAGCTAACATGTCTACCTGTGATAATCGATTCGCAAAGTTCAAGGTTCATTCAATGTCAAGGTTTCCGTTAAAAGATTACCAGAATTGACTTGTATTTTTGAGTTGTTTGGTTTTTAAAGCTTTATAAAAAGATTAACAACAACCTAACTAATGAGTACATCTGAATCTGTTTGTTTGTGATTGAGGTGGGAGACATCAGCTTGTATTAAATGATTTATTTTGGCCTGTCTCGGAAATCTTGTAATGGAAAACCTGACATTAAACGATCCTTGAACTTGAAAATACAAAATAATCTAATGAATGAGTACATCTGTTCATTGATTTATTTTATTACAGCTGGTCTGTCTCGATATCCATCCGGTTCACCCTCTGATTCTCCGAGTGGTACCGGACCGTTTAAACGGCTGTGTTCTCGTATGGAGATAAGTCCACCCAATACAGCTTCTCCAAGGTTTGTTTCTAATCTTACATTAAAATATCGCACATATTTATTACCTGACCCCAAGTTTACAAAGCCTTCACTGACTTAAGTTGAGAATTGGCTCAACTTTCAATCATTGTTTATGAGAAATATATTTGATCCAGAAACACAAAACTTTGCACATAGTTTTTGTTGATGTATTTCTGAGAATGCTTAGTGAACTCAGGACCTGTTAAATTTACCTGTCTGTCGGTTTACATCCCGGATGTTAAATACTAGGAAACCTTGATCAGATAATTTGTAGGCTCGTAAACAATTTTATATTTAGGCTTTAGTGTGTTCTTCTTATTATTCAAATCTTTACTGTTAATGTCAACAAAGTTCCAATGAAGTGATATCGCAGACAACGTTCACAAATCAACCTATTATATTAGTCTCTTTGCTCCTTAGAAATATCTCTGATTCAGTAATAATTGCCAGTCGGAGCAAAACAGTACCATTTCATTTTAATTTCCATACTATTCTTGGAAACAAATTTGACTTAGTTTCTGGGAAACCGGGTGTACACAATGTTCATGTCTAAGATATCTTGTTAAAGTTTAAAAAGAAATAAAATGAAATGAGGTGTAAGGTCCTACTGTTCTGCTCTGACTGGGCTAATTAAGACAGGCTAACGCCACACAGTGTGCTATGAGGGAAATTTTACCAGGACAGCGACACTACAGCCTACTCTTATATCGAATTCCAACTGCCAAGGGATCTTTTACGTTCACCCCAATGTGTACAGGTGACCTCAGATTTCCGTGCCATCCGAATGACTAAACATATATGTCCTTGTCAGGCCTTCCAGTCTGTACCACTAACAAGAGGAAACCTGAAGATCTTTCTCGGCTAACTCCAGACTAGAGAGGCAGTATTTTACTCACTTTGTCACTGTGACTCCGTAAAGTTTTAAAAGAGGGGGAGTAAAGATTGAATCTCTAATTATAATTGTCAACTTTACAAAATGAAATGGGGTTTAACATTCAAGTGTTCTGCTCCAAACTGGGCTAATGAAGATGGGCATACGGTCTACTCTTATATCGACTTCCTTCTGTCAAGGGATCTTTTACCTGCACGCCAATGTATTAACGTGACCTCTGTTTTTTGTACCATCCAAATTACTTATTATAAACTTGTGTTTTATTACAGGGCTAATATCTCGTGTTCTCAACCAGAACTACGACCATGTGATTACCCCGATTCTCAACCAGATCTTAGGACAGACAGGAAAGATAACTCTAGTTTTATCATGAGTTTCTCTCAACCAGTCCATCTTGATAATATGTTATTATCCAGTCAGATTCAAGGAACCCCAGGCTCATCACAGGTAGACGTTATTTCTTATCAAATCATTATCGTAAAATATCTCCGCCTTAATTTCTTATCAAAGCATAATCGGCCTATAGTTAACTGTCGCCCATTCCTCTTGACGAGGGGTTGGATAGCTGTTAGACGCTATCAAATCGTGTCGAGTGGACGTTAAACCCCATTTCTCTCTCTCTCTACCTCCCTCTTGACAAACCTAGCTATGATGTGGCAATCTCGTCATTGAAAGTATTTCTAAATCCCCATGACTTTTGCCCAGATTTTTCAAGTTTCTTACCTTGTTCTGCTTGTCAATAAAATTAAAATCATCGCCATTAAAAGTACAAGCCAGGGCCCTGTTGCACGAGATTTGAACTAAAGATAAAATCCAAATTTTAGTAGATACTCCAATTTTGATTGGCTAAGCATTAAAATCAATCTTATATTATCCAATCAAATTACTAAAATTTGGATTTTATCTTAGAATTTCGTGAAACAGGCTCAAAATTGTTAAGCTATACATTTGGTGCACCAAAGTTAAATTTCTTCACAAATCCACAAAAATTATGCGATAAATAAACTTGAATTCCAAATCTTTTGTGTGTATTTTGAGTGCAGTAGACCTAATTATAGTTTAAACTTTATTTAAATTTGAATTATATCAAGGTATCATTTTATTTTTTTATTTCAGACACCGATGCAGAAACTTGTTCGTAGGATGACGCGATTCTTTGTTAAGACCGACCAGGAAGAGACGTTACAGGAAATTAATCGTGTGTTTGATCATCTGGGTTTCACTTGGAAAAAGAATACGCCATCTTTGTTAACTGTCTCGACCGTTGATAAAAGACGAACGCGTCTTGTATTTAAAACAGCTCTTGTCAACATGGGTGAAAACCTGCTGCTGGATTTCAGACTCTCAAAGGTAAGAATCCCCTGTTGTACGTTATGACAAAGAATAGGGTCAGGGTCGCCTGTCCTCCAGTTTCCTCCCACTGCTAAAGACCCCTATGTGCAAGCGAATTATCGAAATAGAATTTAACCATATGTCAGTCCCGAAATGATCCAGCTTGTTTTGAGTGGACGTTAAACCACATTGCTCTCTCTCTCTCTCAAGGGTAAAAGCTTCATATAATACTTCTGAGTGTTCTTCTGTTTGCGTTTTTAACGTACGCTTTCACAAAGGCTTATTTTATTCGGCTGAATGCGCATGCAGGATGCAGTGGTCTTTCCTGTGGGAGGAAACCGGGGTACCCTTTTTTTAGGCTTTTTACACTCATACAAGAAATCAAAACCACGACCGCAAGTCAGAGGTGACCAGTCAGCTAGAGATATTTTCTTATTCATTGCCTGCAAGTGGAATTTACAAATGAGAAATAAAGGTCAACTAGAAAAATTGCATTCATCAGAATCATGATCAAATCATAATTTTTTCTGATTCTAATGTTCTACATTCTTTATATGGTTTAGAATTTAAACGTTTGTTTATTAAAGTGTTGATTGTTTATTTTTAGGGAGATGATCTAGAATTTAAACGTCTGTTTATTAAAGTGTTGATTGTCTATTTTTAGGGAGAAGGTTTAGAATTTTAACGTTTGTTTGTTAAAGTGTTGATTGTCTATTTTTAGGGAGATGGTTTAGAATTTAAACGTCTGTTTATAAAAGTAAAAGAAAGAATGAAACCGGTCATCAGTAAAGTTCCACCGATGTGGCCATTGCATCCCATCAGACCTGATTCACTCACGTAACTATAATTGAAGTCACCACATCCAATCAAACATGACGCTGTTATTGTCTTATCATATCATAGTGCTCATGTACAAGTGCAATTTTTGCGTATTTTTGAGAATCTTCGTTGCTAATTAAATGAAGACAAGACAAGACAAGAACAGAGGCGGATCCAGGGGGTGGGCCCTAGGTGCTATGCGCCACAAATCACCACTGACACCCCGATTTCTTTCAAAAATTTTCTCAGGGGCCCCCCCCCCCCCAACTGGATTTCCTGGATCCGCCTCTGGACGTGAAAATATAGTCTTCTGAATTAAGTAATACTTATGTTGTCATGGTGACCACCGTTATGTATTGTTTTGTCAAGGCAACTTTAATTATATATTGCGTAATAATTATATGTTTGGAAATCTTGATGTTTTTACATAAGTACAATGTATTAAACATTCCCCCTACTACAATATCATTGCTAGGTGATGCACCATTAGGTATTAAGTCTTGAAGAAAAATCCTAAACCCTATTTTTTGTAGTGATGGTTCCGCCACTTCAATAAGTGCCTGGTCCCTGAAGCTTGAGTTTCATTAGTTTATAGATCCGCCCCACGGTACCATCGTTAGGAATTTCTTCTGATATCAGATGAACATTTGATGCTCAATTCATTTATGTACATGCCTTATGATTTATATATTTCCTATCAAATCAAGTCAAATATAGAATCTTTAAAAATAGATGTGATGTAGTTGGTGATGATTTTGCGTATGTGACTTAATTTATATATATTGAAAGATGATTATATTTATATAATGAGTTATGTTGACTATTGTGTTGTCATGGTGATTACCATTATGTATTGTGTTGTCGTGGTAACCACTATTGTGTATTGTCTTGTCATGGCAACTATATAATTATATATGTTTTGAAATCTTAGTGATTGTACATGAGTACTGTAACCATGAGGATTTTTATACGCCCACATTTTCATGTGGACGTATTATGTCGTCGCCCCTGTCCGTCTGTCCGTCCGTCCGTCCGGACGCTCTTAGGAGAGTAACTATGTGGGGTTATTTTTCTGTACACAAGTACATTATGGGGTTGTTTTGGCATATGGGGTCGACCCCACATGCATTTCATTATTTCTGTCTCAAGCAGCTGTATGGGGTCACAGGATCTAATAAAAATTCAACCCCTCTTTGATTTTGTCCGTTCCAATGGACACTTGAAATCCTGATTTGCATGGACAACACCGTGCGAGCGAAATCATCCGAGATATCGTTTTATCGCGAATGTAACGAGATAACGCGAGATTTGCTATCCGCCATTTTCTTTTGGATAAATTTAGCTTGTTCAGGTAAGGACATTTTTTTCATCACAGTAGTTGGGTAATCATCAGGTATTTTGCTTATGTTTGATAGATGGAAGTTTTATTTCTAGTTCGCTCTTTCAACTATTTAATTGATCGTGACCATTTATTTGAGGTATTCGATTGTGTTTAATGTGATCGCCCATGGCAATAATATTCCGATCATTATGTTGCTAAAAATAGATGCCGCCTATACGCATCATTGGTTAATTTACCTGAAATGAAAAGTAGAACTCTCGCGAGACTATCAGACATTACGAGAGATGACACTCGTCAATTTCTAACGAAAATAAATGGATTCTATAAGCTTATTGATGGAATTTTTGAGCGTATATGTTATTGTTATTATGTTTTGAATAGAGGTTATGTTTTTAAATACGTCCACATTTGCCGTCGCCCCTGGCCCTGTCTATGTGCATGTATGTCACGTGTGTGTCGGCTACAGGCCACAATTCTTATTAAGACGAGATATTCTTGAAACTTTACATACATACTTATTCCTTAGTTATACTATACTTATACCCTAAACCTAAGGATGATCTCTATTGTTTTTGGTGTATGCCCGACCCCCAGGGGCAGAGTCACGCCCATTTTTTTCCATTTCTTTGTCGACAAAGTCATCTACAGATCGAATTTCTTAACGTATCATATTGAACTTTTGCATTGTACCCTAAGGAACATCCCTATTGTTTGAGGTGCATGCCGGAACCCCAGGGGCAGAGCCATGCTTTTTTTCTTGTTGTATGTCTGTGTGTCGCCTAGAGGCTACAATCTTAAGTGATCATCCTGCAATTTTACATACCCCAAAGATGATCCATGCCCAATCCCCAGTGGCAGCCACGCCCATTCTTGTATTTGATTGTTTGTCGTCTACAGGCCGCACTGCTTAACGTATCAACTTGAAACTTTGCATACATATTCCTTGTACCCTAAGGAACATCCCCATTATCGGGTCGCAAGCCCAACCCCCAGGGACTGTGGCACCTCATTTTATTTTTGAGTCTGTGTGTCGCCTACAGCACATAATTCTTAATAGATCGTCTTGAAAACCTTTTTATACTTATTCCTTATATCCCAAGGCTGACCTCAATTATTTTTGGTGCATACCCGACCCCCTTCGACAGAGCCACGCCCATTTTTTGTATTTATTTGTCTGTAGTCTACAGGCCGCATTTCTTAATGTATCATTTTGAAACTTTGCATACTTATTCTTTGTCCCCCAAGGAACATCCCTATTGTTGAAGGTGCATGCCCAATGCCCAGGGACGAGCCACGCCCATTTTCTTTTTGTATGTCTGTGTGTCGCCCACGGCCACAAGCCATAATTCTTGATGAATCATCTTTAAATTTTTTTAATATGAATTCTTATACCCTAAGGATGATCTCGTTTGTTTTTGGTGCAATCCCGAACCCCAGGGGCAGAGCAACGCCCATTTTTTTTCTATTTTTTTGTTTGTCATCTACAGAATGAATTTCTTAACATATCATATTCTGAATGGATCAGCTTGGTACTTGGCATTTGTATTCATTATAGCCTAAGAACGTCCGCACTAAGTAGTAAAGGCATTTTCAAGATTGAAAAAAGAATGGGTGATTCCAACTGCATGGTAGCAAGGACATGCAGTATTATGTTTATCATTGCTGGGTTTGATACATATTTTATGGGCCTTTGGTTTCAGATGTACGAGTTTGTGTTCTGCAGCATTCCAGGGCGCAACCTCATGGCTCGATGGCCATTGAGAATCAAAGGATCGTCCTCAATGGGATACTGCAAAAGTGATGATGCATGGTATGTATGGCAAATAAAATTAAAAAGAAAAAATAATTATATTTTTGCACATTGCTAAGTCAGGGAAGGAGCTGAAAAGTAGGACGTTAAACTCTATTTCATACCATTTCTATGCTGTGGTGTTAGGTTTTTAATGTAGTTTTTGTGCACCTGACTTGTTCTATTCAATAATAGCACTAGCCAAGTGCCAAATAATTGTAGCAGATTAATCTTTCATGTAAATATATTAGGTAATAATTGCATCCTCACTACTTTTTGTATTACTGCAGGTTTACAATTAAGGATCCGCAATCTTTCACATTTATCGAAAAGTGGAAAGCAGTCGGCTTGAGTAATTATTATTTTTGTTTCCAACTGGCTGAGTTAATGTTAAAATTCATGTTTTTATTGTTAATATTCATTTTTTTATTGTTAAAATTCATCTTCTGTTGATTTGACAGTGTTTTCCCTAGGGCTGAACAATAATTTCAATAAATCAATATACTGTATCGCAATATGCGAATTTTATTGACAATATATTTTAAGTTTATTTTTAACCATTAAGAATACGGCAATAATCCAATACATGTATATTGTTTGACATTATTATCGCCATTCCTCAAAGAATATTGTTTTTTATGAAACAAGAATAAATTGGATCGGTCATACATAAGCATTCATACTTCGTAAAACCACACTCGATGGAGCTGTATTAAATGTTTTGTTTAACTAGAGCTGGGCATAAACTTTTATAAATCAATAGTGTCGCAATACTCAGTTTTCTCAAAACTGGATGTACAATGTATTATCCTCACTTCGAAACCGAAAACTAAGTGTTATACATGTAATAATGTACATGTAGCTTCAAATCCCCACAACGCTATTTCCTATAAAAATGACAAATCTTTCTTAACATTAAAAATTTTGATTACATTAAAATATCTAACAATGACAACAATGCATGTGTACAATTTATTTTATATTCATAAAATCATTTCAAGTTATCTGACAATAACAATGCATGCTTGAATTTATCTTATATTTATATAATTATTTAATTATGGTCAAGGTTCGCACACTCCCTGTAACTCCGGGAAAAATGAAAATGTGATTTCCAGTACTGGAAAGTCCTGGAAAAACAATTACTCCTTGAAACTCCTGGAAAATTATCATTTGTGGTTTCGCTATATATTTTAAAATATAAAACGAACGTAGTTATCGAATGTTTCTTCAAACGTTGACAAGATGAAGATCGTAGCCGTTAATGGACTTAAGCCCTGAACAGGGACTCCTGGAATCTGGTAAATAACTCCTTGAAAACTCCTGGAATTTTAAGTGTTCTGAGTTGTGCAAACCTTGACAGTTGCTTGCTTTTTATTATTGGATGTATTTCGTATCACCGAGTCCTGGATGCAGTCCTCTAGCACTTGAATCTTTACAACCATGGTATCGTACTTCCTCCTGTTAATTTCAAAATATGACATCCTTAGACTACATGTATATACCAAAATTAAAACAACTTTTCATGACGTCAGTGGCTAGTGAAAAATGTATGTGGCTTATAGTATACTTTTTTCACAGTGGCTAATAATTTTTAGAAGCTAGTGCTAACACAGTACAGGATTGTTACAAATGTCGGATTACTCAGGCTTGCACGTAAAAGATACCTTGGCAGTTGGAATTTGATGAGTAAGCTGTAGTGCCGCTGTCAAGGCAAAATTTTCCTCATAGCACATTGTATGGCATATGCCTGTCTACATTAGCCCAGTTTAAAGATTAGAACAGTAGGATGTTAAACCCCATTTCAACAATGCTGTAATATTGATGCCGTATAATAATACATTATCTTTTTTAGGGGCTGGTGTTTATAGGGCCTATGATGCCATTAGAGTTGTGACGTCCGCTGCAGAACTGCAGTACCCCAATAGAATTAGAACTTCAAATATGCGAAAATACATGGCAACAATGTTACAAGTAAGTTGATTGCATTTTTGTCTTTCTATTCAAGTAAAGTTTTGCCAAGATATTTAGTATTTGAAATATTATTTAAACATGCATACATTGCATAAACATTTATTAACATGACTAGACCATATTCAACTCTCATGCCATCGGATGAGTCTGATTTTCATTAGATCAGAACATTTTGGCCATTTAGTAATTTAATCTAAAAATGGCAAATGAGACTTAAGTCTCGAACAACTACAATGGTGGTTACAATCGGTGCACACAATTTGTCAAACCTTCAAAGGCTGACATTATCGCTCAGAATAAAGTAATTTGAATGTAATTTTCAAAATATTCATTTTACATTATATAATTTTGAACTATTATAGCTAGCACAGTCAGTTCATTATCTATATCTTACATAATCTTATCTTTAATAATGCACTGGTGCCTAATCCAGCATGTCACTGGATTATAATTAACACCTTATTTGTCACCTGGTAGTAGAGACATCAAAATGGCACAAATCCATATATATTCCATCAATAAACAACATCGGTTGCTTGATCATGCTTACTAAAAATGACAGTTTGCTTCAGAAATTCCTTGTTATTGCTTTACCTTTTAAGCAGGAAGTTTTGTTGAGACATACATTTAAATTGGAGATCAACATGATCTGGATGCGATCCAACACAAAATAACGTTTCTATTCAAAACTAAACCAATTGAGGCATTTTGTATACATCTTTTTTTTATTGTCAACGAGCCATGGTGGCCACGTAGGTAGGATGCTTGTTTGCTAGTCCATATATTTAGCTTCCAGTGTTGGCAAAGAAAATTTGTTTTCTCAGTGATGTAGGATGGAGGGTCCCATGAGGATAGCTGTCTTATCGTTCGAAGGGGGCAGCAAACCGAGGTCATGTAAAGATCCCTTGACTGTTGGAATTCAATATGAGAGGAGGCTGTGGTGCCACTATCCGGGCAAAATTTTCCTCAAAGCGCAATTTATGGCGTATGTTCGTCTTCATTAGCCAAGTTCGTAGCAGCATAGAAGGACATAAAACTACATTTCATTTCATTTCATTTCAGATCTCGTTCCTGTGGTTGAGGCACAAGATACAGCATGTATTGAAGAAGGAACAAATGATATTTGGACAAGAGGCGATGATGATTACATGTATGTACCTGCTGAAGAATGCGAATAAGAGCAAGATGACGACCAACCAAAGAGAAAGTAAAAAAAATGCCCATCACAAAAGCGTGTTGAAATTCAGAATGGACTGATTTTTAAAAGAAACCGGAACACTATAAAAAAAAAGTCAGTAATATGATGGTTAAACTAAGAAATGATCTTTGTAATGAACTCTAAATTGTGTGATGGTACAGATTAATCTTTATCACTTCTTAATCATGTTTAATCATATCACTAGACTCTAAAATTGTTTATCCGGTACAGATGGGACAAAAACATTAGGTCCCATGTACACTAAGATTTTAAAGATTTGTTAATAAGAATGATTAGTCAATGTATATTGTGATTAAGCCTTTTGCAGGTCTTTCTTTAGGCCTGAAATGTTTTTGGAATTATTAATTAGATATTGACTTTTCAAGGCCATAATCAACTTTTGATGGCATTGGATGTCTCTGATATAAGTACAGTCATATTTTGATTACAGCTAAAACGAAGGAGCGAGACTTAGCTTCGAACAACCAGTTCAGTGGTTGCCATTAATGCATACAGCTTGTCAAACCTTCAAATATATTTTCTCGCAATACAGTAATTTGAATAAAATTTTCAAATTATGCATTTAACGAAAAGAAATAGAGACCTGTATCTTTTGGAGATGTATTTTGGTTAATACCATTGAGAATAAATCATTTATTTTCTTTTTTAGTGTTTATACTCTATAATGGACACAGTGTACGGTTGTTTGACTATAACCTTGTGGGATACTTCTATATGATAATCTGAGTGTGACAGACAACACTGTGGATTTGTACATAATATTCAGAACGCCTACAAATTTTTTCTAAATCACATTCGTGGTCTAAGGGGATTGAACTCAGTAAGATTAACTCCCTTTAAAAAAGTGTTTTTTTTTTCTGTTTAGATGCAGTCCATAACCTTGTGGGGTACTTTTGTATGATACGCTAGAGTATTACAGACACACTGTGATGGGTTGTTTGTCCATAACCTTGGGGGGTACCACTATATGATATGCTAGAGTATGATGGACACACCATGGGGTTGTTTGTCCATAACCTTGGGGGGTACCACTATATGATATGCTAGAGTATGATGAACACACTATGGGGTTGTTTGTCCACAACCTTGGGGGGTACCACTATATGATATGCTAGAGAATGACAGATACACTATGGGGTTGTTTGTCCATAACCTTGGGGGGTACTACTATATGATATGCTAGTGTATGATGGACACACTATGGGGTTGTTTGTCCATAACCTTGGGGGGTTATACTATATATGCTAGAGTATGTTGGACACACTATGGGGTTGTTTGTCCATAACCTTGGGGGGTACCACTATATGATATACTAGAGTATGATGGACACACTATGGGGTTGTTTGTCCATAACCTTGGGGGGGGGGGGTAATACTATATATGCTAGAGTATGATGGACACACTATGGGGTTGTTTGTCCATAACCTTGGGGGGTACCACTATATGATATGCTAGAGTATTACGGACACACTATGGGGTTGTTTGTCCATAACCTTGGGGGGTACCACTATATGATATGCTAGAGTATGAAGGACACACTATGGGGTTGTTTGTCCATAACCTTGGGGGGCACCACTATATGATATGCTAAAGTATGATGGACACACTATGGGGTTGTTTGTCCATAACCTTGTGGAGTACTTCTGTATGATACGCTAGATTATGACAGACACACAGTTTCCGGTTGTTTGTCCATAACCTTTTGGGGTACTTTTGTATGATATGCTAGAGTATGACAGACACAGTGTTTGATACTACTATCTGATACGCTGTGGGGTACTTGTCAAGTACAAAATATGTGTCTTTTAATGACATGGAAATAATTTTTATTTGATTCACGTTTAATTTTAAAGATCATAATCTATTATAATCGATTAAACCCCACAATGCTAATTTTGGAGCAGCCCCACATGCCCCTCTCGTTTGAATTTTGACTGTCATCCCCACATGGAGCGTTTGCACAAAATTGAGCAACCCCACAATGAAGTTGAACAAAAAACTGCACATGGTACTTCTCAACTGTCCCACAGGTCACAATTCTTGTCCGATTTTGACGAAACTTGAAATATAGGTTTATCCCCAAAAGATCTCGGCTGCTTTCGATATTGGCACGTATCGAATCAAAACTTCATGGATTATGGCCCCTGATTGTACGAAAAATCACTTTTCTAGCTTGTGGACCCTATAGAGGTCACAATTTTGAACCGATTTTGATGAAACTTGACATGCATGTTTATATCCCAAAGATCTTGGTTCCTTTCGATATTTGCGCCTATCGGAACATAATTTCCTGAATTATGGCCCCTGATTGTCCGAAAAATCACCTTTTTTAGCTCGTGGTACCTCTGGAGGTCACAATTATTATCCGATTTGAAAAACCGTTCGATTATATCACCGTTACACCCTAAGAAAGGTTGAGTTCAAATTTCGGAAAAATCGGACCAAAATTACCATACAAAATGGCCGCCGTTCGTACGTGAATACTGTTAAAAAATGGTATATCCAGGTTGTGGACCCTGTAGAGATCACAATTTTTATTTGATTTTGATGAAACTTCAAATGCATGGTTATAACCCAAAGATCTTGGTTCCTTTCAATATTTGCGCATATCGGATCGTAACTTTCTGAATTATGGCCCCTAATTATACGCAAAATCGTCTTTGTTTAGCTTGTGGTCCCTATGGAGGTTACAATAATTATCCGATTTAAAAAATCGTTTGATTATATCACCATTACACCCTAAGAAAGGTTGAGTTCGAATTTCGGTAAAATTGACCAAAATTGACATACAAAATGGCCGTCATTCGTACGCGAATACTGTTAAAATATGGTATATCAAGGTTGTGGACCCTGTAGAGGTCACAATTTTAATTCCATTTTGATGAAACTTTAAAAGTGCATGGTTATAACCCAAAGATCTTGGTTCATTTCGATATTTGGGCATATCGGATTGTAACTTCCTGAATTATGGTCCCTGATTATACGCAAAATCATCTTTGTTTAGCTTGTGGTCCCTCTGGAGGTCACAATTATTATCCGATTTAAAAGACTTGACTCTATCACCGTTACACCATACGGAAGGTTGAGTTTGAATTTCAGGGAAATCGGACCATAATTGCCAGACAAAATGGCCACCGTTTGTACGCTAAAAGTGTTAAAATATGGTATATCAAGGTTGTGGACCCAGTATAGGTCACAATTTTAATTCAATTTTGATGAAATTGAAATGCATGTTTATAACCTAAAGATCTTGATTCTTTTCGATATTTGCGCATATCAAATTGTAATTTAATGAATTATAGCCTTTGATTGTAGGAAAAATCATTTTGATTTTGCTTGTTCTCTAACCATCTCTCGAAAATGTGGGCGTATCCTGCCTGGCAGTGCCAGCTTACTATCTTTTTTTGTATTGTGGCCATTTTGTATAATGTAACCATGGTGACATTTATTACTTAGCAACTATATAATGTGGATATGTTTTGTTGATCGAAAATAATGCACAGTTATTTCATACTAAATAAACTAATAAAACAAACAGGGTTTGGGGAGAGTATTATGCTGTAGTTATTACTGATCCTAAATACATAATTCAGGTTTTGAAAACATATTAACAAAAGATTGTTACTCTCGTAGTTGAATAGTTACAAAATAAGCACATATTTATGAGCGTGAAACTGTTTATATGGAATACAATCAAAGATTCGTTAGATATCATCGTATTCAAGTGCATTCCATCAGGAGTGTTGAAATTTCATGTTGTGTGTAGTAATTTATGTAAATGATTTTGTGTTTTATTGTGTTCAATTGGTAAATGCCAGCCACTCTAAGATTATAGAGGGAAACTGATACATGTAATTTGTTTATCAGGTACGTTTTCTTCGTACCATATTTCATATAATGAACCCAGTAGAAGTGAGCAGTAAACATACATTATGTAAGAGCTAAATCTGCCTATTGCAGGTCTTTCTTTAGACCGGAATTGTTTACTAAAGTATTAATTACCTGGTAGACAATAATTAACTTATCCAGACCATAATCAACTCTTGATGCCATTGGATGCCTGCGATATTTACTGGATTTAAGAACATTTTGTGATGGATGAAATAACTGTAAAAATGGATAATTGAGACTGTTTTATATCGTAATGAGACAACAGTTTTTATACGCCCACATTTTCATGTGGACGTATTATGTCGTCGCCCCTGTCTGTCCGTCCGTCCGTCCGTCCACAATTGTTTGTGGACTCTCTACAGGTCACAATTCTTGACCGATTTTGACGAAACTTAAAAGATAGGTTTATCCCCAAAAGATCTCGGCTGCTTTCGATATTGGCATGTATCCGATCAAAACTTCATGGATTATGGCCCCTGATTGTACGAAAAATCACGTTTTTAGCTTGTGGACCCTATAGAGGTCACAATTTTAAACCGATTTTGATGAAACTTAACATGCATGTTCATAACCCAAAGATCTTGGTTCCTTTCGATATTTGCACCTATCGGAACGTAAATTCCTAAATTATGGCCCCTGATTGTCCGAAAATTCACCTATTTTAGCTCGTGGTACCTCTGGAGGTTACAATTATTATCCGATTTGAAAAACCGTTCGATTATATCACCGTTACACCCTAAGGAAGGTTGAGTTCAAATTTCGGAAAAATCGGACCAAAATTACCATACAAAATGGCCGCCGTTCGTACGCAAATACTGTTAAAAAATGGTATATCAAGGTTGTGGACCCTGTAGAGATCACAATTTTAATTCGATTTTGATGAAACTTTAAATGCATGGTTGTAAACCAAAAATCTTGGTTCCTTTCGATATTTGCGCATATCGGATCGTAACTTCCTGAATTATGGCCCCTGATAATACGCAAAATCATCTTGGTTTAGCCTGTGGTCCCTCTGGAGGTTACAATAATTATCCGATTTAAAAAATCGTTTGATTATATCACCGTTACACCCTAAGGAAGGTTGAGATTGAATTTCAGAAAAATGGGACCAAAATTGCCATACAAAATGGCCGCCATTCGTACGCAAATACTGTTAAAAAATGGTATATCAAGGTTGTGGATCCTGTAGAGGTCAAAATTTTAATTCGATTTTAATGAAACTTAAAATGCATGGTTATAACCCAAAGATCTTGGTTCCTTTCATTATTTGCGCATATCGGATGGTAACTTTCTGAATTATGGCCCCTGATTATACGCAAAATCGTCTTGGTTTAGCTTGTGGTCCCTCTGGAGGTTACAATAATGAACTGATTTAAAAAATCGTTTGATTATATCACCGTTACACCCTAAGGAAAGTTGAGTTCAAATTTCGGAAAAATCGGACCAAAATTACCATACAAAATGGCCGCCGTTTGTACGCGAATACTGTTAAAAAATGGTATATCAAGGTTGTGGACCCTGTAGGGATCACAATTTTAATTCAATTTTGATGAAACTTGAAATGCACGGTTATAACCCAAAGATCTTGGCTCCTTTCGATATTTGCCCATATCGGATCGTAACTTCGTGAATAACGGACCCTGATTATACGCAAAATCGTCTTTGTTTAGCTTGTGGTCCCTCTGGAGGTTACAATAATGAACCGATTTAAAAAATCGTTTGATTATATCACCGTTACACCCTAAGGAATGTTGAATTCGAAATTTCCGAAAAAAATTGCCATACAAAATGGCTGCCGTTTGTACGCGAATACTGTTCCTTTCGTTATTTTCACATATCAGATCATAACTTCCTGAATTATGGCCCCTGATTGTCCGAAAAATCACCTATGGTCCCTCTGGAGGTCACGATTATTATCTGATTTAAAAAACTTGACTCTATCACCGTTACACCATACGAAAGGTTGAGTTTGAATTTCAGGGAAATCGGACCATAATTGCCAGACAAAATGGCCACCGTTTGTATGCTAATAGTGTTAAAATATGGTATATCAAGGTTGTGGACCCAGTATAGGTCACAATTTTAATTCGATTTTGATGAAAATTGAAATGCATGTTTATAACCTAAAGATCTTAATTCTTTTCGATATTTGCGCATATCAAATTGTAATTTAATGAATTATAGCCTTTGATTGTAGGAAAAATCACTTTCGATTTTGCTTGTTCTCTAACCATCTCTCGAAAATGTGGGCGTATCCTGCCTGGCAGTGCCAGCTTACTATCTTATATTGTAAACAACAGTAGAGATGACTATCAAGGCTATCCTTAAAGAGTGAAGCAATTTGACTGAAATATCCAGCACATTCTGTTTACATTATCTATTTTTGTAACTATTGAAGTGATCGAATACCCCTTTCATTAATTAATGTGTTTTCTCAGTATATTTATAGAATATTTATGTAAAATATTAATATAAACAATTTCATAATATTATTTGACTTCTTTTGTTTTATAAGTTGTCATGTTACATGCTTGAATTCCCACTAAGTCTCTCATCTTCGGCAATGCTTTAACAGTGAGTGCAGGAGGGCCGCACTACACGCATAACAAAAATCTACAAGAGTCAGGCAGAAAATAGACATTTAAAAAGAAAACACCCACAAATATCAAATTAGGTATGGATCCAGGGCCAGCCCTAAGAATTCTCTTGCACCTGAGCTATACTATTTGGAAAAACTAGAGAAAGCCAGGAAATGAAATGAATTGAGGTTTTAATGTCCTACTGTTTTGCTCCGACAGGGCTAATAAAGACACTGGGAAAATGAAGACACATTGGCAACTTTCTCTACGATATTGAATTCCAACTGCCAAGGGATCTTTTAAGTGCACACTAATGTGTACACGGGACCTCAGGGTCTTTGTCCCATCTGAATGACTTGTCAGGCCCTCCATCCTGCACCACTGACAAGGGGAAACTATGTCGCAAATTCTTGATCAACGGCGAATGCAGGGATCGAACATGCGACCTCCAGGCTAGCGAGCCCGCGTCTTACCCACTTCGACCCTGCAGCTTCCGAAGTTCAATTAGATTTTATGTCACACTTTTGTTGTACCAACTAGGCTAATGAAGACGAGTTTAAGCTACGCAGTATACTATAACAAAATATAAACTAGATACCTGTCTGTGGCCACAGCTAGTCCTGCACAATTTATCAGGATGAGCCAAATGTCATTACTGTAAATAATGTTATGAACTTTTTTGGGAAAAAGTTTGATCTTTTGAAGTTATATTTATGTGGCAAAACTGATAAAATTTTGCATGAAGACCATAAAATTATAACCAACACAGAGCTACTAATATCCAGGAAATTTATAGACACGAGGGAGAGAAGGTTTAAATGTTCACGCAATACAACATAGGTCATTTTGGGACTAACATGGTTCAATTTTATTTCAGTAACTCCCTTGTGCATAGGGATCTTCAGCAGTGGGAGGAAACCTATGAGGTTGCATAGTCGACTCTACTCCTTGTCACGTGCAAGTTGGGAATCTAAACCACGATACTGGACTTAAAGATCTAAAGCGCAAGCTTGCTCAAGCTTTAAACTACCCCCCTCACCCCAGGTAAGGGGAAACCAAGCTGGACAATACTAAGGTACTAATTAAATATCGAACTTAATTTTATTCAGAACATTAGCCATATACCAAACCGACATCTAATTAAATTTTAATCGGAACATTGTATCGGAGGAGCCTTCGTATTGGCTACTGATATCCCTAGATGCATCATAATACATAATTAAGCGTAGGGGTCTTTAGCTGTTGGAGGGACCCAGAAAAAACCCACGATTTCGGACAGGATACCCTAATCCTTGTCACCTACAACTGGGGATTCGGAACCACGTCTGGTGACTCAATGACAGGCTTTATGACACAGCACTCGCGTGCTAACCATTCGGCCATCCAACGCCCCCTTATACATAAGTAAAACAGAATTTAAACACTCAAAATCCACTTTATTCCTTGCTTCAAGCTGATATTGTTACAAGAAACAACAAGTTTAATATCGTAATTAACGGAACTATTTACATTATTTGGTGATAAGAAAACAATTATATATTATATTGTGTCGTGAAAAATAAACAACTTGCTATTTTTGTTTGGGTTTTTTTTTTCATTAAAATTGAGAAAAATGGAAGCCTTAAGTGGGATTAGGTTATAAATATGAACGTTAACTTATTAACGAGAAGAATGCCATATTTATTCTAATCTACGTTAAAAATCGTATATATATATTTATAATACATATATATATTTTATACATAATATATCTTACATATATATATATAAATAACAATTCTACATATATACCACATATAACAAGAATTCTAAACAAACATACATGCGTTCACACATAAACCCCATGTAACAAGAATTCTAAACGAACATACATGCGTTCACACATAAACCCCATGTAACAAGAATTCTAAACAAACATACATGCGTTCACACATAAACCCCATGTAACAAGAATTCTAAACGAACATACATGCGTTCACACATTAAACTAACAAATTCACTCAAACAGCTAAATCTGCTACAATAATTTCTGACAAATCAGGAACTTAATGTCAAGGGAACAAGAAATATTTTCAAAATAGAGCCATGTTTCTCAAGTATCTTTTTATCCTTTTATAAGATTCAAGAACATTTAATTCTATACTAACAATTCATTTTAAAGTATTCAGTATTTCCCACAAGAACACTCCTGTTATTTAAACAGTAAAAAAGGGGGGGGGGGATTTTGGATTTTTACTGGTCATATTTATTACATCCTTGTTAGTGATTATTTTAATTGAAGTTAATGGTGATTATATAAGTATGGTAGTTATTTTTATCAATGTTATGCCTGTAATCACAACTCTTATCAGTCTTTGATCATTTTTATATATTTAAACAGAATATTTTTACTATGTGTAATGGCTTCCTAATTATCTTAGTATATTGTTGATTAATGTTTTCTTCTTTGATCTTTTTTATATATTTTAAAAGGATATTATTTCTTGTCTTTGTGGCTTCTTTTAATTTTTATACTTAAATGTTCACTCCCAGATTTATTGTATCATATTATCGTTTACCTTGTGCTTGATAACGATAAGAGGATACTTGTTGAAACGTTGCACTATTAAAGTTGCTAGTGATTGTTATCCATAAATTGTGTTTGTGTTTTTTAAAGTAAAAATCACGTTTTCTTACAGAAATCAGACTCTAATAATACCTGTATGTAACCACAAGCATGAAAACAAAAAATTAATTTGTAAATAGGAACAAGAACTAACATCATTTTTTCTTTTCAATCGTAAATACATACATAGGCTATATCTTTTTCTTTCAAAAACACAGAGGACTTGCACAATAATAAATACATGCAACTTTTTCATTCATAAACACAACCAACACACCAAATATTTTCATTCATTCATACAACAAACTTTTTTATTTATTCAAAAACAATAAACTATTCCAATCATAAAGACAGAATAAACATTCCAAATATCTTCATTCATGGACACATAAAACTTATTATATTATTATATATTATAGGGAGATATGCTACCTAACCAGTATTTATAACATGCTATAGAGGGAGATATGCTACCTAACCAGTATTTATAACATGTTATATAGAGAGAGATATGGTATCTATCCAGTATTTATAACATGTTATATAGAGAGAGATATGGTATCTATCCAGTATTTATAACATGTTATATAGAGAGAGATATGCTACCTAACCAGTATCTATAACATGTTATATAGGGAGATATGCTATCTAACCAGTATTTATAACATGTTATAGAGAGATATGCTATCTAACCAGTATATATAACATGTTATAGAGGGAGGTATGCTATCTAACCAGTATTTATATCATGTTATAGAGGGAGATATGCTATCTAACCAGTATTTATAACATGTTATATAGAGGGATATTCTATCTAACCAGTAGTTATAACATGTTATAGAGGGAGATATGCTATCTAACCAGTATCTATAACATGTTATATAGAGGGATATTCTATCTAACCAGTAGTTATATCATGTTATATAGAGAGATATTCTATCTAACCAGTAGTTATATCATGTTATAGAGGGAGATATGCTATCTAACCAGTATTTAAAACATGTTATATAGAGAGATATGCTATCTAACCAATTTTTATATTTTTCATGTAATAAATAAACACAAGAAAATAAAACATCATATTATAGCAGGTTGTTGATGAACTAAAATAATAAACTGGACGGAGATAAAAAATACACCTGATCTTACTAAAATATTCACAATATGATGACCAGGTTCTAAAAACAAGAATTAACTTGTCTACAGTCTGGAGCACACCACCACCAGGGTGGTTCCCACACCACCAGAGTGATTCCCACACCACCAAGGTGATTCTGATTCCCACCCAACCAGGGTGATTCCCACCCAACTAGGGTGATTCCCACATCACCACTCAAGGTGATTCCCACATCACCACTCAAGGTGATTCCCACACCACCAAGGTGATTCCCACACCACCACTCAAGGTGATTCCCACACCACCACTCAAGGTGATTCCCACACCACCACCAAGGTGATTCCCATACACTCAGGGTGATTCCCACACCACCAGGGTGGTTCCCACACCACCAAGGTGATTCCAACACCACTACTAAGGGGATTCCAACACCACTACCAAGGTGATTCCCACATAACCAAGGTGGTTCCCACACCACCAAGGTGGTTCCCACACACTCACAGTGATTCCCACGCCACCAAGGTGATTCCTACACACTTAGGGTGATTCCCACACCACCACCAAGATGATTCCTACACACTCAGGGTGATTCCCACACCACCACCAAGGTGATTCCTACACACTCAGGGTGATTCCCACACCACCAAGGTGATTCCTACACACTCAGGGTGATTCCCACACCACCACCAAGGTGATTCCTACACTCTCAGGGTGATTCCTACACCACCAAGGTGATTCCTACACACTCAGGGCGATTCCCACACCACCACCAAGGCGATTTCCACACACTCCGGGTGATTCTGATTCCCATACCACTAGGGTGATTTAGGCAGACATATGCTACTCTGTACACAGTTCTTCCAAATTAAACCATTTTTACAAATTATCAATTTGAATACAATAAGGGACGATATATTGAATTGTTTTATAAGATATAGAATATAAGGTATATACTAGTACTCCAGATACATCATTAAAAACTTAAATTAAACAAATCCATAGCTAACTACATTTTTGGTTGTAGTGTGTTTTTTCCGTCATTAAGAACGAGAACCCAGTACTGTATATATTCCAGATACATAATCATTAAAAACTTAAATTAAAAAAATCCATAACAAGGTAAAATGTTTTTGTTGTAGTGTGTTTTACCTATATAAAGACAGAGAACCCAGTGGCAAGAGGCAGATGACTATAAATAATATGAATAATGACTATCATATCAATGGTTTCTATAACAATGTATAATTATTAATAATACATGCATTTATTAAAATAACAAATAATATTAAAATACACCACATCAGAAATGAAACAGAGTTTACATTCTGCTGTTTTGCTCCTAAACTTGGCTAATGAAGACGGGAATACAGTGTGCTATGAGGGAAATTTTGCTCAGGCAGCGACGCTACAGCCTAATCTTATATCGAATTGTAACTGTCAAGAGATCTTTTACGACACCACACCAGTACAGTATTGTTTACAACTGTATATATCATAGTCTAGTAGCTGGAGTTTTAACCATGGTCGTCACTTCAATATTTTCACAACTGGACAATTTTTGAAATATTTTGACTTCTTCAGATTGGCGATATATATATTTTTCAAGAATGAAATTTTTTATCATCTCAACTTTTTTTACATTGTTTTTATTGTGTGAGGTAAAATTGTTGGAAATTTAAATTTGATGGCATGTGAATTACCTAACTGGTAATGTTAAGTAATATGACATCTGACTATTCTTCAATTTTAACTAGGTCAATAAAAAATATAGAGAACGTAACTCACCTAATGTAAAATTTTGAAATGGTAAAGACTAAATTCTGTTTAAAAAAAATCCAAATAAATTAAAAGTTAAATTTTAGACTCCAGTCACAAGCCTTAAAATAATGAATTAACATCAACCTCATACAATATAATATAACAAGTTTATATATATATATACATGTGAATAACGGGTAAATGGTATAAAAGCACTCTTCGGGTATGTGCGCTCAGACTTATCACAGTTTATAAAAATAGTTCTTTTAGGTATAAATCAACTACATCTATAATAATAATAATTATCTACAATACACACAAGGATCAGAATCTTAATATACAATCACACATAATATAACATCTTAAAACAACCTCTTAACATATAATATCATCAAACCTTGTGACATCATCAACAATTGTGACATCATCAACAGTTGTGACATCATCAAACCTTGTGACATCATCAAACCGTGTGACATTATCAAACTTTGTGACATCATCAAACTTTGTGACATCATCAAACCGTGTGACATGATCAAACTTTGTGACATCATCAAACTTTGTGACATCACCAAACCATTTCATTTTACTTGACATAACTTTGAATAAATAAATAAAGTGTGTAAGATTAATAATAACTAATTAATATTAATAGTGAAGTGAATATAAAAATATGTCAGCCTTGATATGGGTTGTATTGTATTTATAATAAACAGTATAATATGTTGTCAGTGCAAGTTTATAATCAGCAAGTTGTAAACATGTATTTGGTTGTGACTTACACGATAGTAAAATAGTAAAACTATAGAATTAATAATAATCTTTGATATTCGTGGAGACTGGCAGTTGATAAAAATACTGCCATTTCTAGTATAATAATTAAAAACAATCGAAAATCTTTAACACAAATATAATATACAATATTACTTATAAATATTTATTTACAAAATCACATGATTTCAATACTCAAAATGAAAAATTAATTTTCAATATCTTATTATTAATAAATACATTCACAAGATTTTTTTCACTACATATTATTTTTTTTATTATCTTGAAATTGAAAAATTTTCTTCTTAATATATATAAATAGAGAGAAATATAATTATATTTTACTCGTCTTGGTTTAGCATTGATCAAAAATTTAAATTTGATTTCATTAAAAATGGTCGTTAATCAATTTTTATATTTGATTCTGACTTTATTTAAAATTAATTTTTATTTGCCTCGTTGTGTCATGGATCAAACTTTAAATTTCATGATGACTTAACATTTAAAATCTTTTATTTGCCTTTTTTTTTTTAAACGCGGACTTAAACATGTTTTTTTTTTTTAACTAAAAAGATATAAAACAACGGTAATGAATTATATTAATAATAGTTTTATCCTTTTTATGCTGCATCCATTGGTTACAAAATATTGCTGTTATTTTTATCCATACGTTTAACATCCAATCAAACATTTTATAACATTTCACTCCATTTTGTTATCTTACACATGATTGGTCTGAATCAGACCCATCCATGTAATAATGTTTCTTGACACTGTACATAAAACGATTATGCTAAAGTTTGGCGGTTTGGCTGGAGAGTTCGAAAAAGAGAAGATATGCCTCGGATGAAATAGCCTGATTCGATTTGGCTGGTGAAACTCTGAAATATATAAAATGACATTGAATTACTGGGGAGGGAGAGAGAGAGAGAGAGAGAGAGAGAGATAGAGTTTAAGGTCCACAGGGCACAAAATAGGTAGGGGAGAGAGAGAGAGAGAGAGAGAGAGAGAGGAGAAATGGGGTCTAATTAAATGTTCAGTCAACACACATTTCGTATACAGTTTATTTCAATCATTTGCTTGCATGTCTTTACAACTGAAAGAAAGAGAGAGGGAGAGAAATGGGGTTTAACATCCACTTGTCACAAACTCAGTCATTTCGGGACTAACATATGTTTAGGACCCGGAGAAAACCCAATATATACAAGAGAGCGATTTAATAATATATGACAGATGTTTGTTTATACTTTACCTGGTATCATTAAATGAATTCCACTCCGAAGAATATGGATGTTTACATATAGCTGTATAATGACCAGAATGAACTCCACCTGAATGATTACTAACAGCATACAAATTATACAATACTTTACTACTACCTGTAAAATAAACATTTAACAGACTCGTTACTAGGGACAACAATACTTTACTACTACCTGTAAAATAAACAAAATAAACATTTAACCAGCCTACTCTTCTGCTATCACTGGGCTAATCAAGACAGCATACCTAATGAACATTTAACGTCCTACTCTTCTGCTTTCACTGGCTAATCAAGACGGCATATGATGGTACTGTCATAATATGTATATTATTACTCATAGTATAATGAGTTACTCGGGTTGTATATTATTACTCATAGCATAATGAGTTACTCGGGTGGTAATTAATTTATTTAACATGTGACCTCGGGTCCACTTATCTTGTATATCTCACTCTTCGCATAGACACGCTTCGGTCAACATCTGATTGTAATACTTGTCTGATCCAATAATAAACATTGAACTTGTCTGAGTTGTTAATGAGTTCAACAAGTATGAAAAAGCATACGAGTACTATGACCCAATCTTATTATATCGAATCCCAATTGACAAGGGTTCTGTTGCGTGCACACCAACGTTGACACATGACCTAATGTTTTTTTGTCGCATTTCATCCTGTCATATTAAGGCTTAATAACACAGGACAAGAAGTAATATAAGAGACTGGTTACCAGGGACAACAAGTTACGTAACAGACTGGTTACTAGGGACAACAATTCATATTACAGAAAAATTACAAGGGAGAACAAGACATGTTACAGATTGGTTTCTAAGGACAACAAGTCATGTAACAGACTGGTTACTAGGGACAAGTCATGTAACTAGGGACAATGTGACATATTGGTTTCTAGAGACAACAAGACATGTAACAGACTTGTAACTAGGGATAACAAATTGGTTACTAGGGACAACAAGACATGTAACAGATTGGTAACTAGGGACAACAAGACATGTTACAGATAGGTTACCTACCTGGTTCTGCCGCATAAGCTGATAAATCTAATTCTTGAACTGGGAAATCAACGGAGGTGGATAATTTACGTCCATATCGTTCCTGACTAAATCGTTTCAGATCTATTCATAGTGTTAAGGATTCATATCTAATTATAAATATCAATAGATTATATTCTTTGAATGGCATTTAGTAATTGGAACACAATCAAATAACACACTTTTATGAAATAACAATTACTATGGGTTTTTTCACTGTGGCATTTTTGTGTATATGCTTGATAACGACTTGTGAAATAAACCATAGTAATTGTTATTCCATAAAAATGTGTTATTATAAATATCAATATATTATTTACCATTTCTATAAGTTATAAGTAAAGAAAATATTAACAGTAGATAAACTCCTTGCGTGGAATGAATCAGAATAAATAGAAACCCATTAAAAGATTTACGTACAACCTGGGAATCCAACCCACACACCACTTTAGACACCCAACAACCTCCTAAGATGTAAGTAAAACCTTTATAATATATTACCCTGGGACAGGATGCTGAGATAGTCTTCAGTTTCTATCAAGAATCAATTTAAAAGAGAGAGAGTTTACTGTCTACTCTACAACACTTGCACGTAGGGTCTTTTATTAGCAGTGGGAGGAAACAGGAGGACCTGGAGAAAACACATGGGGTTGGACAGACGACCCTACACATCAGGTACAAGCGGTGAATCAAAACCATGCTACTTGACACAATGACAGGCTTTATGAAACAGCACGCACTCCTTGTCACTTACAACCAGGGATTCGAAACTATGCCAGTTTACACAATGACAGGCTTTATGAAACAGCATGCACGTGCTAATCATTCGGCCATCCAACGCCCCTTTAAAAGACAGAGAGAAAGAGAGTTTACTATCCACTCAACAACAACAGGGTCTTTATGATACAGCATGTAAGTGCTAACCATTCAGGCCATCCACCCCCCACACTTTAAAAGATTCATTCACTCAACCCCGACCTCTGCTGTTAACATAACGGATATTGATTGAATAATAAAATTAATTGTTTTTATAACAAGGATACGTAAAACAAGTATTTTAGGAAATTTCTGGATAGAAAAACTTTTGGTACATTTTTTTCTTTCTTTACATTTAGAACACGTCTGAAAGAAAAGCAAAGCGCTCGATCAATATTCATATTAAACGAATCAGACATCAGAAATTCCATACTCCGAAAAATAATTTATTTAAGGAGTTTGAAACACGGTAAAACCGAACACGTGATTAATATTAAAGGAACCAGACATCAGAAATTACATACTCAAAAAAATATTTGTTTAGGAGTTTGATATACAGTAGAGATGCATGATGTCAGATTTAGATAAGAAACTGACTGTTATGGCCTAATACTGGTATTTAACAGCAGATAATGAAAAATGAATATATTGAACTTTTCAAGTCAAATTACTTTATTCTGAGCAAAGTTATGAATATTTGAAGTTTTGACAAGAGTAGAGAAGAAATTATATCTATTAAACTACAACACATACTTATGGAATAGCAATTACTGATTTATTTAGGCGACGTTTCAAAGAGTATTCTCTCAACGTTTACAAGCAAGTGAAGACGTTGAGAGAATACTCTTTGAAACGTCGCCTAAATAAATCAGTAATTGTTTTTCCATAAATATGTGTTATGGTTTAATGCTCTTTCCTGTTACTAAATGCCTCTAAAAGAAAATTATATCTACTTACCGGCCGTTCCTCATCAGCTAACTCCTCTTCTTTCATAAATAATCTGAGACAATCACTGACTGAAACTTCTTGAGTATACTAACAAAATATACATATAACATAAGATATAGAAAGTAAAACTTCAGTGAAAAGAAATGAAACAAAATTTAACGTCCTACTGTTCTGCACCAACTGGGCTAATGAAGATGGAAATATGTCATATACAATATGCTATGAGGAGAATTTTATGAGGCCTACTCTTATATCAAATTCCAACTGTCAAGGGTTCTTTTCACTGAACATGGTACCTGGGTTTTTCCCCCATCCAAAAAACTAGGATTAGGTCCTCTGAGAAGATACAACATTTTGAGTTTTACTATTTCTGACATATGTTCAAAAGCAAGTCGCTGAGATTTGATTCAAAGTCATCCGATATATTATAGGCAAAATGTTTCATTAAAAGGCCAAGTTTTACTGTGTGGCCGAGACTATTGATGACAAATTTTAATTACTTAAGAAGTATTCGACACAACTTTCTCAAATCCCAACTCATCCTAAATAACTTGAGTCAACACTTACCTTTGGTATAGGAAGTGAAAGATCCCAAAATGGATCAAAGGTTACTGAAGAATGACCACAGGAGAACTTTAACTCACTCTTTAACTGACCAACAAATATCTCTGAAAAAAAATATAAAATAATTTCACTGACCTACAAATATTTCTGTAAAAAAATACAATACAACGTTCAACCAATGTGGAAAAAATACCCCTAAACAAACATTCTCGTATCCACCAAGATGCAGGTCTTATCAACCAACATGAAGATAATGTCAACCAACATGAAGATTATGTCAACCAACATGAAGATTATGTCAACCAACACGAAGATAATGTCAACCAATATGGATGCCTTGTCAACCAACATGAAGGCCATATCAACCTACAAGTAGAGTTGTCAACCAACATGAAGGTATTGTCAACCAACATGTGTATATTACATGCTATGTATTAAAATCAGATGAATATACTTACCAACAATTTTACTATTATCCATATTTAAATAAGCTCTCCAATATTCATGGGCTTTTTCTGCATCACTGAAATAATAGGTAATAATTACAAACTGAACAATAAGTTTTATTTATAAAAACAGAGTAATGATTAATTGAACAAGACAAGTTTCAATAATCAGTAAGAGTAACTAACAAGTAAATCATTGAGACTGATCTACTGATACATTCATATTATTATAAAACATTGATCAATCAAATTACTTATTCTGCTTAACCCCTTAACTGTGTAGTTTTTAAAACGTTAACTGCCCCTTATTGCGTAATTAATTTGACGAAAAACATCATTGTTGGGCCATTTTATTCCTGAATACAGAAGATAGTAGTCTGAATCCATATTAAAACGAACGTTAAATAGAGTGGCCTCTCTTTAAAAAAAAGATTTGCTCTTCCAGGCGTAATTTTATGTTCTGCGCATGCTACGATCGTATGGTTGGGGAAAATACCTCCAAGACGTTATATTACGTCTTACGCACACTGCGTCACAGTTGTCCATGACGTAATATAACGTCATACACAGTTAACGGGTTAAGATGAGCTTATAATAATCATTAACAACATGTTCATCCGCATTCCCCATTAGAATCAAAGTCATTACATGTATGCTCCTAAATATCAATTGATTAAATTTTAAATTGCTTTTTTTTGCTAAGCCTAACCAAGACCAACTCATTTCAATGGTGCCCTGTTTTGTCTACAGATAGTGTAATTTACCTTTTACGTTCAAGTTTATCATCTTGAAGAATAACAGCTTTAGGTTTTTTAGTTACACGATTCACATCTTCATGTAATCCTTCTAATAAATATCGTAAAAACTCCTGACTATCTTGTTGACTACAAATAATAATAAACATCAATAATATTACTGATCCAAGGGGAAATAGAAGAGAGGGGTTTAATGTAAACAGTTTTAAATATCAGTCAAATGATTGATTCAAGTCACTTCATTATTACAATTAAACTACAAAACGGAAACAGAGAGAGAAAGAGAATTGGTTTAACATCCCCACGACACAAACTAGGACACTTTCAGGCCTAACATATGGTTCAATCTTATTTCAATAATTCGCTTGCGCGTAGGGGTCTTTAGCATTGGGAGGAAAACGGTGGACAGAGAAAACCTACTAGGCTGGACAGGCGACCCTACTCTTTGTCACATACAAGCGTGGAATCAAAACCATGCCACTTGACTCAATGACAAGTCCGAGTACGTATGAAATTTAAACGCCAAAATACAGAAGAATGGTGTATATACCCTGACTCAAAATTCCAGCTCAAAATATTGAGTCGTTTGGTCATGAGTTTAAAACAGCTTATACGGACACGTAACCCTTTTAAGATTTCGGGTCAATTCTTTCGTTGGGTATCACATATATTGAGTTAGTTACTCGGCCCTAAGGTAGGGGATCTTAATGGATTTTAACACAAAATTAAGCAGTTTTATTCCCAAAAACATTATCGGGATTGACCCTTTAACATCAACTTGACACTTTTGGGGCTTCAAGTAATTTCAAAATGTCTGACAAAGAACAAATTGTTTTCAGGAAATCATGTAGATTAAGTTGTTAATTAATTATATTAGGTGTTTAACACTATAATTGGATTGATCACATAATTACCTAAACATTAGAGCCAATAATCGAAATGAGTAATAGTTATACACTCAGTACAGTCAATATAATTAAGCAGAAATTCAAATATTAATCAATATATCATTGTCACATGGGCATATTCCTGGCCGGATGTTCGGAAAATCATACAAGAAATGCCTGGAATATACAGGGGAAGTAGCATCTTCAATAGAAGGCTTTATCTCGCCTTAACTACATACAGCTTATCAAGCCCTTCACTCTACATTTTTCGGCACTAAATTTGATTTGGTATAGGCCCCAACCGTGATCCAATCAGATTCCTTCGTTAAATGGGTTACTAAAAATAAACTACTTTCAGTTCATTTTAGTTATCGAAGGCTCGGATTAGCCCATGCAGAGCACGTGATCAGCGAATTCCTTATTGCATGCTGTGTTGATTGTCCTTTATTGTGTGGTGAGTCGTCTTATTGCGTGCCAGTTTGATCTCGGTGTAGTGACAGTGGGGGATTAGGAACTGATATGAGGTTTATTGTCCTACTGTTCTGAACTGTGCAAGGATAGACATACCACATGCAGTGTGCTATAAGGGGCATGTTACTTGATGAGAGGCCCCGCAAGAAGGGCTACTTCCTCTAAATCCGACACTCTGCTCTACTGTATTCTATGTTTCATTGAGCACTTGACAAACTGGAGAGAGAGCGAAAGAGAGATTGGGTTTAAAGTCCACTCGACACAAACTAGGTCATTTCTGGACTAACTTATGGTTTAATTTTATTTCAATAATTTGCTTGTGCGTAGGGGTCTTTAGCAGTGGGAGGAAACCAGAGGACCTGTAGGAAACCCACGAGGTTGGGAAGGCGACCCTACTCCTTGCCACTTACAACCGGGGATTCGAAACCACAAACTGGATGTTAGTGATGAAAACTAGATTGAAAATACTTACGAATATCCCATAAAACGTGGAGCGAATTTCTGTACTTGGGTTTTAAAACTATTTGGTGAGACAAACGTATCAGAATTCTTCCATAGTGAATTCATTAAATTCACATAAGCTGGGAATTAAAAACACATTTATTACTCGAGACAAAAAAAAGAGAGAAATAATGTACATAAATAAAACGTTAAAATCTCAATAAAAGGGGAGCCGCGGTTGCTAAGTAGGTAGACGCTGGCTTGCTAGCCTGGAGGTCGCGCGTTCGATCCCCACTTTAGGCTAGAAAGTTTATTAGGATTTTCCGATGTGGTTTACCCCTTATCAGCTGTCTAGTCGTTAAACCGAGGACCCATGTATACCTTGGTATGCACATAAAAAATCCCTTGGCAGTTGGAATCTAATGTACGAGTAGTCCGTAGTGCCGTAGTGCTGCTGTTCTGGGAAAAATTTCCCTCATCATAGCACACTCTATGGCATATGCCCATCTTCATTAGCCCAGTCAGAGCAGGGACCAGTTTCATAAAATTTTAACTAAGACAAAATCCAAATTTTAGTCATTTGATTGAATATATTAGATTGATTTTAGTGCTTAGCTAATCAAATTTGAAGTATCTACTAAAATTTGGATTTTATCTTTAGTTAAGATTTCAAGAAACAGGGCCCAGAACAGTAGGATGTTAAACCCCTTTGATTTAAAATAAATATCCATACCTTTCATCAATGCCCCTTTCATACTGCTAGTTGTAGTATTTATATCCAGGTGATAATTATCATTGACACAGTATTCTAATAACGGCTTCGTATTACTTAAACACTGGAGAACACAACTCATAAAACACTGAAATATATAGTTATACATATTCATTCATATACAAAATATATACATATTCACTCATAGTCATATACAAAATAATAACACAGACAGAGCTATAAACTATAACACATACTTATTGAATAACAAATCAGAAACCATGCATGGCAACAACAAGATCACAGGAATAGAAACAACATGATCAAAGGCAATGTACATATGAAGTTACTAAATGCCTCTAAAAGATCAAGGCTCACAGACAGAGCTACATGTACATGTACCCCATTAGAAATAATAGGATATCATCCCATTGGAAATAAATCTAGTTTTAATTTAAGCAGGTTTTTATAGATTATCTTTAGAGGCAGATCATTCATGACATCATTACTTTTTCTCTTATCTTATTATCATGTAACTTTATATTATTACATGTACCTCCATTGTCATGTTTGATATGCCTCTTGGGAAAAAAAAATAAAAAATGTATGGTAATTGAGTGGCCTTGTATTGGGTCCATGACTTTTAACATCCTTTTTTTTAATGCTGGTATTCGATTATAATAATTCAGTGTTTTATAATAAACCAATACACAAAGTTTTACCACTCTCAATCAATTGGAATCAAAGTTAACATGTCTTAAAACCTCCATGCAGGAAATGTCTACTATTAAACTTAGTCAGGGTACTGATGTAAGGAGTTGGACTGATCGACTGACTGACAGATAGAGAGACAATAATTATGTCTGATCTACAATTCCTGTCATATCATCTAGTTAAACATGCATTATGTCCATGTGTAAGTATAAGACAAGAGCTAAATGCCTACATAAACATACATGTACTTGTATATTAGCTTCAAATGTTATTTACACATTTATTAACATGACAAGCCTATAATCAACTCTCTAGATGGATGAGATTTAAACAGATTAAAACACGGACGTTATTTAATTATGATAAAATGGATAATCAAGTTAAATTTTCAAACCTGGTCAGACATTAACACTGACCAACTAAAGATAATGATAAATGAAAATATTGGAAAAGTTTCATTCAAATTACTCGATTCTGAGGGAGGTTGTCACTGCGTCAAGTTTTGACAAAAAATAAATTATATAACATTTAAACAACTTAAATAGACTTTTAATGCATGTTTAAAGAAAAATAAAGGACTTTTTAGCAGTCATTGGCTGGATTTTGTTGCCTTGTATTATTGATTAAATTAAATCATAAAATACAGCGGTCACTCTTTATATTTTAAAGAATAAAAAGCTAATTTAGCCAAAAGAGAAATAAAGATTTTATTTGTTTTGTTTTTTGTAAAATTTGGTCTATAATAAATAAAAATAAAGTTAAAATAGTGAAATCCATACAAACACTTTCTGGTTAAAATTATACAACAGAATGACAGACAGAGACAGGAAAGATGTTGAAACAAGTACCAATCATAGGCCCATATAATCATTCCAGCCTTTATCTCTAACTTACCGTATTTCCTAAGTTTTTTAATCCAACTTTTCCACAGGAACTCTTCGTACCCTGTTCAAATATAAATATATTTTATTATACATACCAGGAACATAGATGTAGGATTATTGCACATCGTACACATGTAAGTGTTTTTAAAAAACATATAGGCCTGTCTCAACTACATAGGCCTGTCTCATACATGTATACTAAGGACATCACAGCGGCTTATCTCTACAAGGAACATCACATTGACGTCTATAAATAATGAGATACATGTACATGTAGAGGAATACTGTTTAACCTCCAATTGACACAAACTAGAGTGTTTTCAGAACTTACAACTGGTTCAATTTTATTTAAAAAAATTGTTTATGTGTACGGATCCATTGTGGATGGACAGGTGACCACACTCCTTGTCACGTACCAGAGGAGAATCAATACCAAGCAATTTGATTTATTTGACTCAATGACTGAGAGAGAGAGAGAGAAATGGGGTTTAATGTGCACTCGACACAAAATACGTCATTTCGGGACTAACACATGGTTTTTAGTTTTATTTTAATAATTCGGTTGCACGCGTAGAGGTCATTAGCAGTGGGGGGAAACCGGAGGACCCGAAGAAAACCTATGAGATTGGACAGGCGACCCTACTCCTTGCCATGTACATGTACAACTGGGGATTCTAAACCATGCCAGTTGACTCAATGGCCGACCTTTTGATCTAACTTGCATCATGTGTTAAACAACCTCCCTAGATAACACAGGGTATAATTTTATGGATACACAATTACTGAGTTTGATACTAAGCGTCGTTTCGACGAGGATACTCTTGTCTTTAGCAAGCAAATTCAGAGTAATATAAAGATACTCACACTACCAGATATACTGCTATTACTCGTACTCTGTCGAGATAATGATTTAGCGGGCGAATCTGAACGGACTTCACGACTTAATGGTGTATAACTACTTCTCTCTCTACATGGACTGTTATCACGCGATGTACTTCCTCGTCCAGCCTTCGTATAACTTGAAGAATGGTTCATATCCAATATATTATCATTGTCTTTTAACGATTGTCTACGCGAAACGGAACTACTTCTTCCTGTGGTGCCATATATTCCTCCTCCGTTGTTATAATCTGAATCGTAATTATATCCGTTACGCGATTCGGACATTTCTATTCGAGATCGGATCCTAGGTGAATCATTATCATATAACGACATGTGACCTGTGATGTCAGCTAAACTTGCAGATCGTCGACCAGATAATCGACTGGAAGGTCGTTCAACAATATCTTTTGTCGTCGATGTGATACTTGGTCGCCGTGACACCGACGATGGGGTACCTGTATAACTACTACTGTAAAGATTTCCTGTTGTATGATCCCCGCGTAACGGCCCATTCTTTATACCCACACCAATAGAACTGCTCGAATTAGAAGGTACTGACGAGTTTTTATAGTAATTCGATATCGAATATTTGCTCAACTTTCTTCCCTCGTAATCCAAGGGTCCAGGTCCTGATGGCAGAGGTCGATTTCTACTCGCTGACCTCGGCAATGACGAATAAGAAGACGATTCATAATTCGATGATCCAGTTCCATAATTTGATCCAGAGCCATAATTTGATCCAGTGCCGCCATATTTTCGAGAAGTTCCAACATGGGGGCGGCCGTATGAACCACTACTCGGGCTACTTCCATACGAGTTACCATAGGTAGTACCGTATCTAGAATAACCTGAGGTAGTCACGCCAACCGGCATTTTGATTTTTTCGCTGATAACTTGTTTCAACTGATTGTCTGATAAAATATATCAGAAATAAATGTCAGAGAACATCTATGAACTGTATTTCTAGGATTCAGCTTTTAATCTTGGCCATTATGATGGAATGCAGCAACTGAAAAAAAAAAAAAATATTTTATGACGGGAAATGAAAAGTTTGAATGGATCTACATGTTGAATTTATAGGAACGACAATTTGACACGAGCGGAATTAAACTTTCACCGGGTAAAATCCAGCACAGACAAACTGTATTTATACAATATTGCAATATGCCTTGTTATTTAGTGTTAGCCTGAATTCTACTAAATATATACATGTAGGAGCTTTCACGCGTGCTGTACTTCCGTTGTCTATTTTTAGCCTGGCCTTTTTAAACCCGTATTTTAACATGGAAAAAAGAAAACAGGGTTTTCCCTCTTTTGTCTGTATAAAAAAAGAAAGTGGCTAATTGACCGGTTGCCGGCTTCAGATAGATCTTCACTGATTGGCCAATTTTAACATGTGGTTATTTCCAATATGGCAGCCTCTACAGGTTTTACGACTCTAAATTCACTTTTAGAGGCGATGAAACAATTTGAAATTAAGAATAAAGTGACATATTGGCGAAGAGATACGCAGACGTAAGAAAATGGGTTAGGGTTAGAGTTGGAAACAGAAATTTACGATAACCGGTTTTGTAGTAAATTTTCTTTAAACAACCGGTAACCTGTCATTTTATGATTTAGCCACTGCCTATATAAATATATTCACTAATGCCACTTTTGTTGTAGTTGCGTGTATCATTCGCAATAAATTACTAATTTCAAATCAAAATTTGTTTTTAGTTAATGACGTTATACTTGGTTAATGACGATATTTTCCAAGTTCGCACACAGTTCGGTTGACCGCAGTACACAAGCATAAACAAAGATACATTGCTGTATGAAGCCAATTTATATATTTTGTGTTAATTTTACTGCAAAGAATAGAGCATAAGAGTAAGCAATATAACGGGTTATAGAGTGGTGACCTGCAGACTGCGGTTCCACGAAAGAATTATTCAAGACGGTAGTAAAATTAAAGCACCACCGTAGCACATCTAAAAAAAGAACAAATGATAATCACGGTGCCAAAAAATAATTATATATTTTAATTCAACAGTTGTTCTCTGAACCAAATACTTATTAGAAATTGAAAAATGGACATAAATGTATATATATTTCGTTCTGAATTCTTGGTTGCAAGAGGAGATGAACTGGATTAAAATTTCAGAATGCCAAAAGCCGAGCCAAGACGATTTATCAGGTTGGAAAAAAGGGTTTTAAAAAATATTCACACATTCAAATTGATCATCGTTTCATTCTTTCTATTATTTTATTCATATTTCATTAAGAAGAAATTTAATAAAAATGGCTGAAGTTTTACTCTGTGCATCAAACAACTATTTAAAATCATTGGTAGAGCTGTCTAAACGTGGGGAAGTTTACAGTACCGGTAGCTATTGACTAACAGATCGCATAAACAATCTTATTTGCATATTTTATACTACAGTAGAACTTGCTACGGCGTGCACTCATAATCAGCGAACACTCGCTTCAACGAACACCAAAAAATCCCCCCGAGCGTTTTTTAAGTAATTTAACCTCTACTAAACACGCACCTGTTCAACGCGTGCAGCGGGCACTTTTATTAGCTCCCGATCATTCTATTTCATCCATTAAGCGAGCACATCTCGGAGAATCCCGTTCTCGCTTGAGCGAACGAGGGTGAACTGTCACGGACAATCACGTTCTCGATTAAGCGAACGATACTGAACTGTCTTGACATGACTTACTCACTTGGCTTGAAATAACTACTGATCACTAATTAACACTAAAAAAGAGTCTGAATTGATAACGCGTGCAACGGGCATCATGATTAATTCCCCCCGTCAAAATTCTCTTGTTTCAACGGTCACGGTTTTACTTATAAAATCAACAAAACATCGTCTATTCAACGGCCATTGTCGTTCGTTCTTTGTAACACTCCCGCTAATCCCGTGAGTAGTAGTTAATTAACTGGAACCCCACTGATCAGGTAAAAAGAAATGTAAAAAGAACAATCAACCCGGGATTATCTGTTTATTAATCTTTTGTTTTATTAAACGACCAACATGATCAGTTTTCACGCGTAACGACACTGATTGATACTGATTGAATAAAATGAAAGGATACCGAGTTATTAAACAGACGTTTTTAGCGCCCCCTATAATATTACATACAGAGTTACATCCCCTGTAAAATCAGGGAAAAAATCCGCGAATGTTTTTTGTCCATGATAAAATAATATTAATTCATCGATTTTCTTCACAAAAATGGATAAATATTATCGAATGCATCACAATGGTAGACAGTAGTATCTAAGGTTGGTACAGAATGACAAGTTTACCGAAGTTATGTTCGAGATTTTAGTAAAGAATCTTCGTTCGGCGCAAGATTCAGCGACGGTCAAATTTATCGATGCAAGTATTGATGTTCGTTCCCGATTTTATTAAGTGGTCGCGTAATAGCTAAAATAGTTGCGGTGTGAAATACTCAAATTCACGGCATTTTGAAACGCTTTTAGACGCTATGATGAAAGTAAAAGAAATATTGGGGGACATGAGTTCCAGTATTACTAACATGTATACGAGACTCCTTTGAATTCACAACTAGATAAAAAGTACATGTTTTGTTATTGTAATACTACACGAATAAAAAATATATGCAGTCTATATACGAGACTCCTTTGAATTCACAACTAGATAAAAAGTACATGTATTATTATTGTAATACTACATAAATAAAAAATATATGCAGTCTATATCTTTAATTTTTTGTGGTAGGGGTTGGGGCAATATATGCAGTCTATATCTTTATTTTTTTGTGGTAGGGGTTTGGGCAATATTGTACACCTTTATTCAAAGAGCACCTCCATTAAGCAGGCATTTTGAAATTTCCCTTGGGTGCCTGCTGAATACAAGTTCTACTGTATATAGTATTATTAGCTGGAATTAATTTTTTTTAAGTCGATAGCCTTAAGGACCAACATAGTAGTAACGTGTTTTGTGTAAGAGTATAGCATGCAGCACTATAGCAGACAATATAACAACTGCGCATGTACATGTACTGTCAGCAGTTGAAAGTAAATAGGATAGACAGGATAGACTGATAGACCATTTTTTTTTTTTTTCTGACACTATTTATTCAATCAATATTTTACATACTATAAAAGTACACTATATGATTGTGGGATCTGAAAACAAGCCGGGGCTTATATAAATTCATCTCCCGATAGACCATTTAAATATTATGTGTTATTACTATTTAGTCCTGTAATTGACAGATAATATCAGTTTGGTCTTAATATGCGTAATAAACTTTACCAAATTCTAGTTCAGGCCATGAGCACGGATCAGTCATCCACTTGCCGTATCTTTTCTTTTTCAAAGTTTTTGTTAATATCTGTTTCTGGCATCGGTCGGTATGTGTACATAGAAATGGCGTTCAGTTCTATTTTATTATGTAAAACAAGCTTACTGTACAGTACAACAGTATTTTCACAACATAATATTAATAATATATATTACATTTGATTTAATGGCCTATTGGTTTCAGTCCAAGAGTAAGGCCAGGGTCTGCGCACGACCGAAAATGACGTCAAAAGGGAAACCCGTAAAAACTCCTTACTCCTTGTAGTATAATAAATATAGAAATTTAGCCCACAGCCAAACGAATATAAGTACATCTAGCTACAGTGTAACAGTGTGCAATAAAATAATGAACCCCATTAAATATCAGAGCTCAGTGAACCTGTCAGTGACATAAGCATATGAGTATAATTATAGCATAAATACAGGTTGGGCTTCTATTTAAATGACACTTAGCTTTACCTACAAATCTAGGTCAGCATTTTTGACAGTTCATCATATCATGTTCTGTCAAAACAATCTTCTCGAAATTCGACTCAATCATAACGATATCTTCTAATGAAATCTGATTATATACTTATATAATGTATAACATATTATTTGGAAGGACAATTGTTGTTGATAAGTTGCCAAACCATGACTAAAATAGGTAAACCGTGCAGACGAATTCCACTACCTTCCCAATCGGTAACAAGTTATGACGGATAACATCAACAATTTTGACATTTCGGTTCATAATAAATAGGCCATGAAGCATCACGCATGAATTCAAACTAAATCATAGCAATAATAGAACACAGATTGATATAAATGTGAAAAAATCAAGACATACAAACCGGCGGTCGAAAGTTAAAGGACATTGAAGACGAGCACAACTCCGTAATTCTACACTTCCGACGCCATTTTCGACGGGGTCAACTGCGGCTTATTTTTCTTGTCGTCATAGTAACTAATAATCTTACAAAACGACTATTCGTGCATATTACTGGCTAAATCGAAAATTAAATTGATTTATCATCATAAGAAAAGTTATTTTCTGATCAAAATATGATTCCAATTCGTTTCTGAAAGGTAACCAATTTTAGCCAATCAAAACTTCCAGTTCTATTCATCTCACCAAATCAATAATCATACTCCATGACGTCATTGATCATACCTTTTCTGAAAGGTGAGCGCAGCCGTGATTTTAAAAACGCAACCCTGTGTTTGGGCGGTGGGTTGAACGGAATGTTTAAATTGTAAAAAAAAATGGAACGCTTTAGAATTCGACTACTCATGATTAATAAATAGTAAAATAAAATTTACATTATCCCAGATTATCCCAAAAGTGTTTCTGATAAGAATTTTAAAAACGTTTCATCTTATTTTTTGATCTCGGAATGTATATAAAACCAATAAGAGAAAAAAATAATCAACATGAAATAATAATAATAATGAACATTTATTTTATATAGCGCTATTCCACACTGACTGTATGCTCGTATACAGCTGCCTAGTCGTTCGGATGGGACGAAAAACCGAGGCCCCGTGTACACATTGGAGTGCACGTAAAAGATCCCTTGGCAGTTGGAATTCGATGTAAGAGTAGGCCGTAGCGCCGCTGCCCGGGCAAAAATTTCCCTCATAGCACACTGTATGGCGTATGCCCGTCTTCAATTAGCTTAGGTTAAGTGCATAACAGTAGGACGTTAAACCCCATTTCATCATCATCATCGTATGACGGATATCAATCAATATAGGGGCCCTACGCTTCTGTAACATCGATATGAGTTTTAAAATAATTTACATAAAAGGTGAAATTGATATATACAATGGTATCTTTAAAAGACTATTGATGAATTTAAGACAAAATATAACAAAACGTACGTCCATTTTTTATCATGGTATATATAATATGTTTTTCAAATCTCCTTTTTTTTGTTTACTATCGACCAGGGGCCGGTTGCTCAAAGCTCCGTTATCTTTTAACGATCCGTTAACTTTAACGGAGAGAAAGATTGTTGCTGGAAATAATGGCCCCGATCATTCTGTGGTGCAAATTTTTCCTACAGATTTATGCTAATATAAAAACTAAAGTATTCTATAGTGTTTTCTGTAGTAAATTTAATGGAAAGTTAACAAACAACACGTTACCAAGATATGTTCGTTAGAGTTGAACGGATCGTTAAAATAACTGAGTTTGGAGCAACCGACCCCTGAAAACTATTAATTTAGGTAAAACTAATATCTATTATCGGCCGAATGGATAAACGATTGCACTAAACTAAATAAGTGTTCGTGCCACAATGGTAATTTTTGTGGGTGGGGGTCTACGAAAAACATAAAAATATTAATAAAGTATACGTCCATGAGTATACACACGCCACGGATTTTCTGTGTTTTTACAATGATTTTAGACAGGCCCGAGGCTAGTGGGGGGGGGGGGCTGTGAGGGGCGGCTCCGTTCCTGTCGGATTTTTCTGTCTGCGTCGGAAAAAAATCGCTGGTTAGCTATGCTAGCATTTTCGCCGGGATAGAGTTTTAGTACGACATATCCTCTCAAATTCGGCCGAGAGATAGTTAATGTCTGCTGGAAACTCTTAATTTCACGACACATTCGCCACCTGTATGTCATAGAGGCCTAAATTCACGCTCACAGCTTCTAATTTTCGTGCTCTCCCCTCCTCCTGCTTACGGCAGTCGGCGATGACCTTCATTCATTGATTTTTTGTTGTCGGAAATGTATCTTCCTCGCCCCCCTATGTCGGCTAAATTTTGGTTTCTGGCTTTGGGATTGATCTTAGATGATTGTACGGTCTATGCCAAAACATATAAATTTACAATCGGATGTATTTTTTGTGGCTTATGACATTTTGGAAAAAAATCTCAAAATAATTGTTTATTGGAAAATGTAAATTTCCACTTAAATTTAATTTTATTATCTTGTTTATTTACGTCAAGGGGGTATTTGGAGATTTTATATATAAGAATCAAGCTTAATCGCCAACATTTGGGACCAAGAAATTGGCAAAAGATGGTCGCAACGCATATAATACTGTAATATGAAGGTATATAATTTCAAATCAGTTATGTTCGGCGAAATAAGCCACACAGTCTCAATCGAGTGCAAATTTCTAACGTCTGGTTATCCCAGTCCACATAATGCCGTTTGATTCGATGCAGTGTGTCTGGCCTCGCCCCTCGAGTCTCTTATTACAACTGGGGCTGAAGCGCATTATGGTACACGGTGTTAAAAAATTATTTTATCATAAATACATTATTGGATATCAGAAGCCCATCTTTTTCCGGTAAGTTTACATCATCAATGTTGATTTAAAGATGCATTCCCGGGTACAAACTTTGTTATTTGAGGTTGTATTTGGAATAAACACATATTTAAAGTTACCAATCTATCAAAAATTTGCTTCAATTCCCTTTAAAACTATGTTTTCGCCGGGGATACCTATAGCTGTCATTCGGCAAACCTCGACAGATTTCGGTACTCTCCGTAACCTTCATCTAGTCAATGATAGTCATTGATATGTCTACGACCATACATTTGCGATGCGGCTTATCGACTACCGATTTACTCTAACAGGAAAACGTTCCGCTTTTACAAAAAAGTCCCAAAATCTGGTTAAGCTGCCCACACCCGTTGGTGGAGTCGTCCACACGACTTAGTATAATTTCTGGACACATAATGTATTTGTAAATAGTATAGTTTTTCTGCGTGGTCACCCTTTCTCTCGGTAAATAAACAACAAAGTAAAAAATTTCTTGATATTGTAATACGTTTTTTGGAGTCGTCCACACGATGTATTTTTAATTAGTATAGTTTTTTTCTGCGTGGTCACCCTTTCTCCCGGCAAATAAACAACAAAGTAAATCGTTTTATTCCATAAATAACAAATTCATTAACAAATTCATAAACAAATTTTGTTGTGGACGACATCACTAATAGTTACTGTTGTTGATGACATCACCAATGCCTTGTGGACGACTCCACCAACGGTTGTGGACGACTTCGCTTGTGGACGACTTGACTGGCACCCATCTCCTGGGGGCAACCATGTTTATCCGGGTCCTTTAAAATAGTTCCAAAATGGCGGACTACATCATACAGCCGAGTCTAGATATAGGGCACCGGAATCTGTCGAGGTTTGCCGAATGCTATAGCTGTAAGTAAGCTGTTGTTAAACGCAATGTCTGCCAACTTAACTTCATTGTGGGAGGGTCCATATTTCAAAATGTATCTATCATTACTTACTCTACATTTACCATATTATTGAGGCCTAAATAAATTCTTAATTATTTCTGTAGAGTGTACCAAGCTCAAGGGCAGTTAACTCTGTTTGGCTTAATATTTGGTCCAAAAACACGTCATGAATTCATGCGAAAAAGTAGCTATCGAATTACGCGGGATCGTGGCTTTGTTTCTATTGGCGGATGATTTAATTTGGCGGGAGATGGTAGGGAGAACGTTGGGTTTGTAGAATATAACATCCAGACGCATAATAGGTGAGTGGAACAATTTTTTCTGGAATTTTAAAAAATTAAAATATTTTGCATTTCTTTACGTATGCATATTCCAACCTAATTTTACAATTTCTTGAGACTCTAGAACATATTCTCTTCATAAAAAAATAAAAATCGAATTGTCATGGACGTATTCATGCCTTAAATTGAGAATTAATAAAAAAATACATCAAATAACGGTACATTGAGATAAACCGGATGTTGAATATCCAACATGGCTGCCCACATGGCGAGCGCTGTATTATTTGTTGTCATTCTGTAAAAATGTGTTTATAATGCCTGTATAAATTGATAGCTTACACCATCATAACCATGACTTGGGAAAAAACTACCTATGTTTACCATATATTAATGATGTAATTTTAGGCTTAATATTATTATTATATCGATAGAGAATGGACAGAAATCAACCCGAAAAAGCCGAAGAAATTTCTGTCTCCGATTCAGAGACCCAAGCACCAGAGGCATTAGTTTTTAAATTAGTTTTGATAAATAATTTTATTCAGAAATGTTCCTAATATTATACTATATATATTGTTATCATTATATATTAATAACCAACAGTTAATATTTTTGTTCATTTTTTGTTATTTTTGTTTGTTCATTTTTTGTTATTTTTGTTAGTTTTTTAAAGTTATTTTTGGCATAACAGAACAGTGGGAAGGAATCCTACTTACAGATAAGTTGCATGGCTTTTATTTTATTTATTTTTTAATTTATATGTATTTATTATTATTATGTTTTATTATTTTATTGTTACACACAACAATAGTCAAATAGTCATGAAATTAATATAATATGTATCTTGGTTCCTAGTTTTGCAGATAAGTAGCATTCTTGACGTTCATTATATCAAAGCTTCAGTCTTAGGCAATGTTGTTTTTTATTGAAATTTTGTAGACATAATGTAGGCCTATGATTTTATTTTTTTAAATATATTTTCAGGCACTGCCATAATAAATCAGGAATTAATAATACTCTCGTACAAATTTATATTTTATATTTCATAAATGTACATGTATATTTTCTCTCTTTTGTTAAATTTAAATAAATTAAACTTTTAAATAAATTATATTACATGTATAATGTGTTTTAATGTTTAAATTCAGATTACAAGTGGTAGGGTCAATTGCCCAACCTCATAGGTTTTCTCTGGAGTCCTTATTACTTAAGACCCCTACTGACAAGCAAATTAATGAAATAGGATAATGCTGTATGTTAGTCCCAAAATGACCTAGTCGGAGTCAATTGGAGTTAAAACCCTCTCTCCATATCCTTCTCCCCTTTCTCCACATCCCTGTTTCTTACCCCCTGCTTGGAATGCATTCATTTGGATTTGTGTGATGGGAGTAAATGTTCAAAATGCGAAATAACAAAAAATCGTCAAATTCAAGCCGCCCCTTGCTCACTGATAACCACTTATTCTGCAAAAAGAGAGTCTTATTTTTGATCTGAATGATTGTGAATGTAATAAGGAGTAACCAAACTGCTATTCTACAAAGTTTCATGTCAATTTATCGAAAAAAAAATTTTTTTATATGGTGCTAAAATCAAATAACCACTTTTTGGACCATTTTTCGATTTCGGACTGAAAAAAAAAAAATATGAAAATTTTATATTAAAAAAAGTATGAGTCCGATTTTAAAAATTTAAACTGTTTTAAAATTCTAATATCCGGCGGGTTGTTTCTGTGAAATTTCAAGGCAATTGCTCAAAAAATAAAATTTGGTTGGTACACTCTAATTTCTGTCAACTTCTTTTACAACTTTAAATTGCAGAGTATTTTGTACGTTGACAACCCGCAATGTTCCTAAAACCGCCTAACCATTTGAGCAAGAAATAACAACTGCTCCCTGACCTAAACTAGCAGACAATAAGCCAACAAGTCCTGTTGGGTTGCTAGTTAGTGATTCCCTGACAATATTCCCAGTCCTTGCCCCATGGGCGATTTTCGCGTAATCTAGTATTTTTCTAGTAAGATTGGGTGTCTATACTTTTCATAAATACCAAATTTGCCATACTTTTATCGGAAATAACCAGCCAATAAATACTTTGCTGGGAACCCATCTTTAAATTGACCAATAATTCGTGTTTTCGATGTCGAAGATTTTAGAGGATTTTGAGTTACGGACTTAGGTCCTTTAAAGATACAAACTAAATTACAACCGTGGCAAATTCAGAAAAAAAGATTAAAAATTTATCCTAGTTTAATCCCGGAGGCAGTTTACTACGGTTCTCTCTTTTTTAGAATTTTATCGTAGGCATAGGAGGCTAATCTTAGTTTGGGAGGGGTCGTTGCTGGGGCTATTTTCCTGAAAACTTTGTTTGTCACCCGATTTTCAGAATGAATCAATCATTAACTAAAACGAGTTTCCCACAAAGCTGGTTGTTTATATTTAATTAGTTAAATAATTACACAACAATATAGGTTTAGAATATTTCGCTTAAAAGCAAAAAAAAAACCAAACAAATAAAATACTCATCAGTTTAAGATAGTGCCCGAAAAAGGATCTATTGCCTAAAAATGGAAGTTTCAAGGAATCTGTCTCGAAAATATCACTCACGTAATTTATGTTAAAAAAATCGATAATAGTCTATTGTTTATGTGTTCAATGGTGTTTTTCTTTTTAAGGCATTTTGTTTTTGTAAGTTCATTTTTTGTCTCAAAGTTTGCTCAAATTTATTAATTTACGTTCATATTCTGGAATAACTCCCGTTAGAGAGTAAAATTGCAGTTGTTTCCCCTGGACAATAAGTTCAGATAGCCGTACTTCCGCTTGATCCCCATAGCAACGTTGTAAATTTGGCCATCTTTGTTTTTATCTTCGTTCTTGAGAACTTAGAAGTCTCTTTTCATGAGGTTTTCATGGATTTATTTTTTACCGTTAAGTGCTTAGTTGTTGTAAAATAAACATGGCTTTACGCACGCAAACACAGACGCTGCGTAGACAGCCAGTGGATCCGTCACGAACTTATGATTATTTATACGGTGAGTTTTGAGTGAATAAATTTTAGAAATTAGAAAACAAACGCCAAATCGGAAACTAAGTTAGCCTACTTTTTTCACATTTTTATGAAAATAATTAACTAAATCACTGGTCATATTATATGTTGATTTTACTATCATACAATAGTGACACTATCTTATAATGTCTTATTCAGTCGAAATCGAATGCAATGGCAGCCATGGCATGGTTTCATTTGACTAATTTGAGTTTTGAGTATTCGATTTTAAAAGGGACCACCCCAATTTGAACAGAGTCCAAGTCTCAGAAATAAAAGTCTGTGTATGTATGAAATTAAAGTACAAATATATAGAGGAATGGACAAATGGTATATTTAATTTCACAAAATTTGTCTGAATTTTAAGTTAAGCTCAAAATATTGAGTTGTTTGACCTTGTCGACTTTGATTTTAAAACAGGTTTTGCAATGCAAATCAGAAGAATTTAGCGTGAAATCGTACAGCCAGCGGTTGAAATATAGCCCACTTCAATCTATGATTCTGAATTATTATTTTATGTAAATGGGCAATTCCACACTAAAGTATACATTTAGGTGAAAAATTAAATTACTTGATAAGTGGACAAAAATAGTGTTATATGGTGAGAAATAATCTATATTTTGAAGACAAACTTCAATTTGGGCGGAAACCCTTCGTTTTTTTTTATATTTTGTCTTGTGTTGAAGGTTTACGTTGTAAATGTCGAATTTATAATTTTAATGTATTTTCTTTCTTGGTGTTTGTTGGATAATTCTGAATTATAATGAATGATTTGGCATTAGTTATCTGACAATGTATATAAACATGATATTTATACATTAAAATATGAAAATAAAATATTTTTGTGAAAGTAACCAACATTGAAAAACATCGCTATGAGAATGTACGTCCGTTACAAAATATTTACATTTTTTCCTCTCTTATTCATATTTATGAATGGAATTATTTAAAACTTCATATCCAAAGCTAGAATAGCCCATCATTTCTATAATGACCATAAAAAGAAAAGATTTGCAAAAATTCTCAGAATAACTTGGGTTTTCTTAGATGTACGTCCGTTACTTTTCACAATATTTTATGTTGCCAAATATTTGCATTTTATCTCTCTCATTCATATTTATTTATGAAACTTTTCAAAAACTCATATTTAAAGTTAATATCACCCATTCTTGTTATTATGACCATAAAAAGAAAACATTTGCCCAAATTCTCTGAATCATTTGGGGTTTCATAGATGTATGCACCTCCGTTACCCAAATTTTACGGTAAAAATGTACGTCCGTTACCAACATTTTAAGGTCACAATATTTAATGCAAGGAGTAATGTTTTCAGGAAAGTAACTGCTTCATTAATTCAAATGAGTTGATAATTATTATTATCCATCAGTCACATTACTTGAAAGTTTACATATCTCATGTAATGGGGTAACAATTTGCACTTGTACGTCCGTTACCAGAAAATATGTACGTCCGTTACCACAATAATTTCTTATTTACTGGGTTACAAAAATCCAAATGTGAGAAGTGATCATACAGTACACATCTAGTATTAGTGCCCTTTCTTACAGGTATAAAAACTTTTGGATTTCACATGACAATTCACAGAGTTTTGCAACTATGTTCATGCAGGCAAATGATGGTGTTCATTTCGGTACGTCCGTTACCTATACTTTGAGGAGCCAATATTTATTTCAGGTGTTCATGAACAAATGAAATCATATGTCAATTAATACTTAAAACATATGTCTTTAATGCTATATAAAACCCAAACAGTTAATTATACATGGTTAGATAATATTGGAAGTATTCAAAATATATAGAGTGCAAAATGTACGTCCGTTACCGTGGAATTGCCCAAATGCATTACGATTACGCTAGGCTCAATTGTACCGGGTATTGCTATAGTTTAACATCCATCTCAATATCTTGAGGTATCATCCATATTTGAATTATCATTCAAATTATTACGATTTTAATCAATCTTAGCTGACAATAACATGCAGATTTGAGTTTTAAAATTGGTACATGTACTGACGATTCTGAAGCGGGAATTACCGCTTACAACGCCACTCAAATATGACTGAAAAGCTCTTATTTAGGTGCCATGCCACACATTGATTACATTATTGACGTTGATCTCGGATTTTAAAATTCCATAACTTTGAATCTAATTAGAATATTAATAAGAATGTGGTGCAATATATAGATGAACACTTTGGAAGCCATTTAGCAGATAAAACAATAACAACGGATTAATAAGATGAAAGATGTATTAATTTAATAAATAGACAACATTTGATTGTTGTTGACATTATGGCAAATTGACTCTATGGCAAATTTATAGTTTGGACATATTGGAAACTTTTTTCTTATAGTTTTGACACATTGGAACCTTTTTTTATTTTTTTTTCACCGCTTTATTTCCTAGCAACAAAAACAAACAACATTTAATATATTTTTGGAAGAGATGTTGAGGTTTGGCCTAGGATTCATTCTCTCAAGGTGTGGAGTTCATAAATGCCACTGACCGAAACCGGACGGTTACAACTTACAGTGATTGTCTCTGAATACCTTAAAGGGACAATAACACTCTTGCTAGCTTGACAGGTCCAGAAAAAAAAAAAGCCTTATTAACTACTAGATGTTTAAGTGTCCTACCTGTTTTGTTAATTACATCCTATTTTATTTTTCCAGAGGGTTCCAAAATATGTTTAAATCCAAGTTGCATTTGAAAATGTTTACGTAAAGCTTTTCAAACCATGTTGTTATCATGTAGTTGAATTTTTCAAATTTTTCAAATTCGGCGTGTTAAGATAAAATTTGTATCATCAATTATTATTATAATATTGTAAAATAGTACAATTCTTTGACCAGAATAATAATTGGGGCATATTATTCAGTTACAACAAAAGTGGTATTGGCGCTTTAATACTATAGCCTTACATACAGAATTAACCTGTTTTAATATCTGAAATTAAAATATATATGAGATAGATCTATTAATTGAAATAGGTAATATTTTATTTTTATATATTGTATGATTTTAGATCCAGTTCATCATGTTGCCAGTGAAAGAGATCATGCCAGGGCAACATTTAAAGCTCATACCAGCTCAGATAGAGTTGTAAGTAGATGAAATATTTTTACTATTAATAAACACACTTTATGGATATACTACTTCTGACTTTTATTAACATGTTACGTTTCAATACACATACAGGTATCGTTATCAAGCAAATAATGAAAGTGTGTTTATTTTTAGTGCAATCTATTTCTATATGTCTTATAAGGATTATTTTTACTATTATTTATTATTATTATTTCTTTAGCACACATGTGCCACATAAATATGTTCAGACATTTCATCTAGGCCTGTCTTGGATTCATCAGAGAAAGATTCACACAGAAGATTACTTATTCCCCAACAGTATTTTTAAACTACCATATTCACTACCCTAGACCTATTTATAAGCTTTTAAAAATTTTAAAATCTTTTATCGGAATTTGTATTTATTAAAATTTAAAAATCTTTTATCGGAATTTGTATTTATTATTTTCCCTTCTAGAAATACCCTGATTTCGTTCAACTATTAACTCTATATAGAAGTACCTAACTAAGGTATTTTAATACCTCATATTCTGTCAGTTTAAATAAATACATTATCTTACTTTATTTACAGAAACGAGTCCCAAACTACAAGACTATGTTCAGTGAACTGCGTCATCATCCCAGATTTCAGATGCGACTGGAGGTTACCGATCCAGTACCTAAATTTATCTCGCGACAATGGAGAGGTTACGGGGATCAACAACGGGAATCTATGTTACGCTATAAAACGTAAGATTATCCAGTCTTAGTATATAGGGGCACTAATTGCTATTACTAAATATACATTATGGGAGATTTTTATAGAGAGTTGGCCATTTTTGCTATAACAGTTCAAAAGGAGATGATGAAAGAAGAATATATTGAAAATTTCAGTCAAGTTACTTTATCCTGAACATAGTTAATCATCGTTGAAATATTTGACTAAAACACAGATCTAATTTCATTTAGTTTTTTGTAGTTTAAAATTTAATTCTATTTGTCTCTACTAGACTAGAATCTAGAAGAATTGTTATATAACCAGGTTTCTGCTGATGTTAGGGATTAGCCAATGAAACGGTCTGTTGCGGCGATTCCTTGGCATGTGGTGCACGGAACTGTGGGTTCGTGTTGAGTTGACGATAAACCCCATTTCTCTCTCTCTTTACTCAGTTTTTTGTTTTTCATCCCATCCGAATGACTAGACACTGTTCCTTGTAAGGCCCTCTGTCCTGCACGACCGACAATGGGAAACCCTTTCAGAAATTCAAGAGATACTTTCTCAGCCAATTTTGGGTTTAATCACCAGACCTGGTTAGGGAGCCAGTGTCTACTTACTGTGCCATGAGTAACAAATAATTCACCTATTTTGTGAATCACTGCATCATAATAACTCATTCTATTAATAGTAAAATATAATTTCCAGGTTTAATTACGATCCTGCTGTCGTTATACCAGATAAAACATTCGGGAATGCTGAAGTGACAGGTAGAAATCGATATAAATATGCTAAAAGACCCATGATACCATTCCTGCAACAAGTTCCACCGGAGGTTTTATTGGCTACCGCAAGACAGGATCCACTGGCATCACAAGAACAAGCTCATGTTGAACGACCTCCGACCCCACCAACTAAAACTATAGAAACTCAAACAGATTATCGTGATTCCGAGGCTCAGACTGATCCCTATACACCGGAGTATGTCGTACAACCTGGAACAGCACCAGAACTTTTAACATTAGCTACATTATCATATGGTGAGTTCTCATTATCTTAACATTACTGTGGAGAAATTCAGGTCTCGCTAACACAATGCTGTTGAGACTAACCTATTGTTTTATTTCTATAGTTTATGGTATCATGTGCAATGCTAGAGAGGAGAATTTGGCCCTGACAGCAAAATATTTCTGTCTATTCTTCATTGACTTTCAATTGTCATGGGTGGCCTACTTTGAAATAAAATGAAGTTTGATGTCCGATGGCTCTGCTCCAACTGGGCTAATGGAGATGGGCATACAGTGTGCTATGAAAGTAATTTTTTCCCCGAGCAGCAACTTGGTTTTTCGTACTACCCGTACATGTCAGTGCTGCCAGCAGGTGCTACACCGAACTGGTGGGATTCTGACTTGAAAAAATCACAACTTTCTGTCTGTTTCGAAATTAAATGAAATAGAGTGTAACGTCCTACTGTTTTGCTCAACTGGTGCAAATGGAATCTGACATACGCCATGCGGTGTGCTATGACAGAAATTTGGATTCCAACTGTCAAAGATTCTTTTACCTTGAGTTTTCGTCCCATCCAATTGTAATTGACAAGCCCCCCTCCCTCGTCCAGCACCAATGAAATTGGAATCCTTACCCGTAGAACAATTTTTTTATTAGTAAATTTTAGTTTTCTAAATTTGTTTTAAATTATGTATAGGTCGAGGTTTACCAGCTGGTCTAGCCGAGGTAGAGATGATCGAGAGAGCTCGAGCTAAAAGAGCATGGGAGGCAACTCTACCACCATTAAATGACTTGTCGCAACTGGATAAAAGAAGAAAAATGATGGATGAAATGGAACGTAAAGAATGGGCGCTACGGGAACAGGAAATAGAAAAGTAAGGAATAAAGCTTTATAGTAATAAGAACACTAAGTATAAAACACTGCATAAGCTGATAGTATCAGTGATACACTCAAATTACATTCATATGTGCTTTTAGATCCCTTTTTTATCTACTTTGAGGGGGATTGGATGGCTGAATGGTTAGCGTGTGTGCACTGTATTATAAAGTCTGTCATTGAGTGGTGTCGAATCCACGGTTGTACATGGCAAGGGGTAGGGTTTTCTCCAGGTTCTCCGGTTTCCTCCCAAGCGAATTATTAAAATAAAATTGAAGCATATGTTAGTCCCGAAATGACCTAGTTTGTGTCGAGTGGACGTTAAACCCTATTTCTCTCTCTCTATCTATTTTGAATTTCCAAAATTTAGATTGGCATTTGAGTGATGGTTTAAACTCTTGCAAAACTACAATATGGTGAAATATGAATCTTTAAAAGGAATATCTGTCTTAAAATGGTTCTATTCCCTTCAATATTTACTTACGTTTTACATGGAATAAGACTGGGGGATTTCATTTTTCCCGAAAATAGAAATTAGACAGAGCGACTTCAAAGCTTTATGGTTTTGAATCCTCGATTGTATGTGACAAGGAGTAGGGTCGCATGTCCAACCTTCCTGGGTTTTCTCCTGTTCCTCCGGTTTCCTTCCCACTGCTAAAGACCCCTACGCGCAAGCAAATTATTGAAATAAAATTAAACCGGATGTTAATCCCAAAATGACCTAGTTTGTGTTGAGTGGTTGTTAAACTTCATTTCTCTCCCTCGCTCTCTCTCAGAAACCAGATTATGTATATTTTATGTATATTGTATTTATTTTTAGGTTACAAGAAGCCAGATTAGAAGTCTTACAGAATTTATTGAGACAAAGAGAAGAGAATCATCAAGATTTAAATGTAAAAAGATTAGATAAATTATGGTCCAAAAAACAAAAAGTTAAAGAATCAAGAATAAGAAAAATTCGAAATGAACATATCAAAAGTAAGTTTCAATATTTTACACTTCTTTACAGAGGGATCCTCTTCATTAGCCTAGCTGGAGCAGAACAGTAGGACGTTAAACTCCATTTTATTTCACTATTACAGAAAAAACGCTTTCATTAGCCCAGTCGGAGCAGTAGGGCGTTAAACCCAATTTCATATCACCATTACAGAGCACCTGGCTTATGATTCCATCTGAACTCATATTCCTTGTCATACTCGAAACTGACTCTTCTAAAAATTTGGAATTTGTTTCAGAAATCATACTGGCCGATTTCAGCGTCATTCTTTCTTCGAAGTTTCAAATTTTTTTAATGTTGCCATTTAGTTTTTTATTTCTACAACTTCTATCTATTTATTTTATATCAACAAGAAACTGGTTTATTTTGTACTAAAAATTCATTGTTAATGTCATAAAAGGAAAAGCTCACAAGTTAGTTTGTATCCCAGAATTTATAGAATATTTTTTTTCAACAGAATTTATATATTTTATTGGAGACAAAATGGCATATATTTTATTGACTCAACATGTAAATATTTAAAAATATTTCAGCGATTAGAAAATTAACGGAGAAGAGAAGGAATGTGGAAGGCAAGTTGGAGAGACGAAAGATTATTAATGATTTTACAGAGTCTGGCAGTCAGACGTACGCCCCTCTCACAAGAATTGGTGTATTTTTAGATCGAGGATCGGAACAATATGTCGTTAAATCTCGTCATTTAGCAACTTATCAGGGTAAGATGCTGTTTAATTTTTCCAACCATTGTTTGAAATTGAGCTGCAATAGGTGTAGGCCTTGGGATATTTACTCAATAGAAAGGTTGTCCTAAATTATGTAGAGCCGATAATACTAGCCTGGCAATAAGGCACTTATGTACAGTTCTTCTAGTTCCTGGCCCCCATCTTCATTAGCCCAGGTTAGGAGCAAAACAGTAGGACCTTACATACCATTTCATTTCATTTCTATTTCCTGACATATTTTGTCACAGATTTGTTGGTTTTTTTTTATGAAGTTTTTGAATACATGTTCAACCACAGTTCATTGGATGGCCGAATGGTTATCACTTGCGTGCTGTATCATAAGGTCTGTTATTAAGTCAACTTGTGTGGTTTCGATACCCCAGTTGTAGGATCGCCTGTCCAATCTCAGGGGTTTTCTCTGGGATTTCCGGTTTCCTCCCACTGCTAAATACCCTAAAGCGCAATCAAATTATTAAAATAAATTTGAACCATATGTTATTCCCGAAATGATCTAGTTTGTGTCAAGTGGAGGTTAAACCCCATTTCTCTCTCTTTTATTTATCAACAGTAGAAGATGTTATTATAGTAACCTAAAAATAAAATATTTATCGTTTGATTATTTTGATAGGTTTGTTGGAACTAGAAGCATCATTACCAGATTTCGTGACAGCACCAAGAATTAAAGCACCGAAACCGAAAACCGTAACGAAAGCTGGATTTATAAAACGTAAATATCGTCAAGAGAGAGAACTTATAGAGCTGCATGAGGTAGTTAAAACTATTTTATAATATACAAACAAGTTTTACTGAAATTTATAAATTTTAAGGAATTCATAAAATTAAAAGACAAAATAATATTGAATTTAATATGCCCAGAAATAATATATCTCTATATTTGGGTCGTCATTTTGTCAGTGTAGATTGTAAAATTATTGGGGGGGGGGGGATGGCCGAATGGTTAGCACGTGTGTGCTGTATCATAAAGCCTGTCATGAGTCAACTGGTGTGGTTTCGAATCCCCAGTTTTACTGACAAGGAATAGGGTCGCCTGCCCAAACCATTTCGGTTTTCTCCGGGTCTTCCGGTTTTCTCCCTCTGCGCAAGCAAATTTTTGAAGTAAAATTAAACCATATGTTAGTCCCGAAATGACCTAGTTTGTGTCCTGTGGACGTTAAACCCCATTTCTCTCTGTGTCTGTAAAATTATATATGCATTTATATTTAAACATGGCCATCTGTTCATTATCTTTACTGATTTATATTCAGTAATTAAAATTAGCAGACCACGAACAACATCCTTTTAATTTTGGATTATAATATTATAATGAATTATTAAATTTTGGATTATAATATGAATTTGAAATATTAAATTTGGGATTATAATATGAATTTGAAACATTAATTTTGGGATTATAATATAATAAATTATTAAATTTGGGATTATAATATGAATTTGAATTATTAAATTTGGGATTATAATATGAATTTGAATTATTAAATTTGGGATTATAATATATATTGAATTATTAAATTTGTTAAATATTCAGAATTTGGTGGCCCTATTCGGTTTTCAAATCGATATTGAGAATGATTGTTTAAAACTTTCAGGCGTTAAAAGAAGCTAAGCATAAAGGTGTTGAAGAGCAGAAACCATTACGATTCTTACAGAAGATTGAAAAACCCGTTCCACGTCCCCCAACTCCGTCTGTAGACATTCCATCAGAGGTATGATTTATATATTATCTATTCTTTCATAATGCTGACCCTTGCAGAGGGACATGACAGGGGAGGGGGCCTCGCAAGGACAGTGTCTAGTTGTTCGGATGGGACAAAAAAAACCCTAAGATTTATTGTATACAGATGAGACAAAAAACAGGATTACTTCTGTATACATTGGTGTGCATGTTAAAGAACCCTTGTAAGTCGGAATTCGAAACAAGAACAAGAGTAGGTTGTAGTGCTGCTGTCTGGGCTAAATGTCCCATAGGTCTAGCACACTGCATATTGTAAACCTTTCTTCATTAGCCCAGTTGAATAAGGGCCTCGGACAAGTCCTCGAAATGGTTAAACCTTACATGTTATATCATAAGATCTGTCATTGAGTCAGCTGGCATGGTTCTGATTCCCCGGTTCAACATGACAAGGAGTAGGGTCACCTATCTAACCTCGTGGATTTTCTCCAGGTCTTCTGGTTTCCTCCCACTGCTAAAGGCCCTATGCAAATTAATGAAATACAATTGAACCATATGTTAGTCCGGAAATGTTCTAGTTTGTGTTGAGTGGACGTTAAACCCCATTTCTCCCTACTAAGGGCACCTTAGCACTGTCTGTGGGTGGAGGGAAAGAGAAGAACAATACTGGTTTAGGCTTTCCCCAAGGAACTAAAGTAGATGGTGCAACCTTTCTGAAAATACAGAATATTAATCGACAAGACAGTCTTTTAAATTAGACACAAGACGACAAGGGTTCTATAGGAAACTGTGGTTTTGAATCCCCGGTTGTACATATCAAGGAGTAGGGTCGCCTGTCTAACCCCGTGGGTTTTCTCCGGGTCTTCCAGTTCCCTCCCACTGCAACCGAATTATTGAAATAAAATTAAAACCAAATGTTAGTTCGAAATGACCTTGTTTGTGTCGAGTGGACGTTAAACCCAATTTCTCTTACTCTCTCTCTAGGAAACAATAATTGTAATAAAACTTTATAATATGTATAACACATGACACAATTATATGGAATACAAGTTACTTAAAGAGTTAATTTCAATTCTTTGCATGATAAAGACGAGAGAACCCTCGTCGAAACGTCGCTGAAATAAACTCTTTAATTAAGTAACTTGTATTCCATATAATTGTGTCATGTGTTATTCTCATCCAGTTACTAAATGCCACTTAAACAAATTATAATATGTGTTTGTTTTTAGGCCGAAGAAGAAAGAGAATTAGCCACCATCTTCTTACAACAGGTGATTCGAGGTCGAGCTATACAAAATATGGTGAGTAGATAGCATATTTACTCCTTCTATAAAAACTTCTTATTGATTTAAATAGTTCACATGATTAATTATGGCCTGTTTTCCCATATCTGTGGTACAGGATGAGAATTGTCCAGTTCTTCAGATGGGACATAAAACTGTGGCCATCCTATATCCTTGTTGTGTGCACGTAAAAGAACCCTTGACTTTTTGAATTCAATAAAGAGAATAGGTTTAAATGCAGCTGTCCAGGCAAAATTCCTCGCATAGCAAATTGGATGATGTATAACCACCTTGATTAACCCTGTTGGTGCAGATAGATGTAGAGAATGTTAAACTCTACTTTCATTTTACTTTGTGACATGAGTTATGTAATAATATTTTAGTTTGTGACATGAGTTATGTAATAATATTTTAGTTTGTGACATGAGTTTTATAATAATATTTTAGTTTGTGACATGAGTTATGTAATGATATTTTAGTTTGTGACATGAGTTTTATAATAATATTTTAGTTAGTGACATGAGTTATGTAATGATATTTTAGTTTGTGACATGAGTTTTATAATAATATTTTAGTTAGTGACATGAGTTATGTAATAATATTTGGTTGTTTTTATTATCAGATGTTTGAGGGTAAAGAGAAGAGAATCGAGTTAATTAATGAATTAAGAAGTACCCACGCTTTACAAGAGGCTGAACAGATTGAAAAGAAACAAGAAATGACCACAACCCTGGCTCTACAACGACAGAGGAGACTACATGAACATAAGGTACTGTCTCATTTTAAACTTATTGTTTCTTGAGGTATTGAAATAGCATCCGTAATATTGACAATAACCCATGAAATATCTACAATAACCCACGGAATATCAACAATAACCCACAAAATATTAGTAATAACCCATGAAATATCAACAATAACCCATGAAATATCTACAATAACCCACGGAATATCAACAATAACCCATGAAATATCTACAATAACCCATGCAATATCTACAGTAACCCATGCAATATCTACAATAACCCATGATATATTGACAATAACCCATGGTATATTTACAACACCTCATGCAATATCAACAATAACCCATGCAATATCTACAATAACCCATGAAATATCTACAATAACCCATGAAATATCGACAATAACCCGTGAAATATCAACAATAACCTGTGAAATATCAACAATAACCCATGATATATCTACAATAAGCCATGCAATATCTACAATAACCCATGATGTATTGAGTATTGACAATAACCCATGATATATCTACAATAACCCATGCGATATCAACAATAACCCGTGAAATATCAATAATAACCTGTGCAATATCTTATCTACAATAAGCCATGCAATATCTACAATAACCCATGCAATATCTACAATAACCCATGATATATCTACAATAACCCATGAAATATCGACAATAACCCGTGAAATATCAGTAATAACCCATGAAATATCCATAGTAACCGTTATACATAGTTATCTATGTATTTGTTTTATCAGGAATCTCTGGTTGATGAGAGTCTAGCCAATGTTGAAGGATCAAGTGTTGGACACATGTTAGATTTCCTCAGTAAGGAGTTGGTGCGTCTACAGGAGGAGAGACGAATCCATGCGTTCTCTATGTTAGCAGAACGAGAGAGGAGAATAAGAGAAGCAGAGGAAAGTGGAAGAAGACAAGTTGAAGAAAGACGTAGGAGAGAACAGGATGAAATATTTAAACAGGTTTGTGAGTTATTAAGGTTCATATAGGTTTTATTATATTTACACAGGTTTGTGAGTTATTAAGGTTAATATAGGTGATATAATTAAAGGTTATTATAAGTGATATATTTAATCAGGTTTGTGAGTTACTAAGGTTATTATAGGTAAATAATCATTGACAGTCTCAGTACATGTTTTGGGGAGTTGCATTTAAAACATTTTATGAAATAGATCTGAAAGGATGACCCTATACTAAGAGTATTTTACGAGGCCTGTTTGATACAACATTATACTAGTCTAGGACAGTGGCGGAGCCACGGGGGGGTTACCCCCCCACTTTTGAAAATCATGGCCATCCCAATTTTGCTAAAAATGACATAAAATTTATAGGGGGGGGGGGGGGGGGGTAGGATCCTTTTTTTGTGCATTATATTATATTAAAGTACAACATCACTCCCAAAATTTTTTTGGCTAGCTATGCTCGCCATACTTTTTATTAAAACTACTCAGCAACTCCTGCATCCTTTTTTGGTGCATTATATTATATTAAAGTGCAACATCACATGTTAGAAAGGGCTTTTCTCGACCTAAAACGGGTGTATCCAATAGCTGGAGAAGGGCGTTTCCCTAAGCAAAAAGGGCGTGGCTAAAAAAAGAATTTGGGGGCAAAGCCCCCAGACCCCCATAGCTTTTTACCCCCCCACTCAGCACCGGCTGGCGCCGCCGCTGGTCTAGGATATCCTAGTGTGTTTGGATCTGAAATTCAGTTGTTCAGTTATCTATCTCATATGATGCCATAACTAATTATTTTCTTTCATCCTGCTCATTTTCATTTTAAAAAATGTATTTGTTAGTCCTGAAACCTGTATTAAAGCATATATTTTGAATGTGTATTATTTGTACAGGTTATTAAAGTACACCAGAATTCTGTGGATACATACCTAGAGAATATTATCATGGGTTCGATAGATTCTACAGCCGATATCCAAGCACGTCGTGAAGTACAGGAACTGGCCGTCAAGATCAACGATGTGGCTTACGAAGTTGAAGACAAGTAAGTCTGTTGTTTAATTAAAAAACAAAAACATGTATCACTATTTCTCATATTGGCTAGATGCGAAGAAATCGCTATTGAAGTAGAAGAATGAATGAATGAATGAATGAATGAATGAATGAATGAAATGGGGTTTATTGTCCTTCTGTTATGCACTTAACCTGAGCTAATTGAAGACGGGCATACGCCATACAGTGGGCTATGAGGGAAATTTTGCCCGGCAGCGGCACTACGACCTACTCTTATATCGAATTCCAACTGCCAAGGGATCTTTTACGTGCACTCCAATGTGTACACGGGACCTCGGTTTTTTGTCCCATCCGAACAACTAGCTGTCCTTGTCAGGCCCTCCTTCTGCATCACTGACAAGGGGAAATCACGTCGGAAAATCGAGATGAACTTTCTCGGCCAATGCAGGGATCGAACACCCGACCTCCAGGCTAGCGAACCAGCGCCTTATCCACTTAGCCACCGAGATCCCTGAAGTAGAAGACAAGTATTAAAGGGAAGACCAGTGATTTTCAACAAGGTTTCCATAAATCTGAAATATATACTGATGAATAATCCCTGCCGTAACACAAGCAAAAATGTTTTTGTAAGCGAGAAATTATTTTTTATTCAAATCATTGGTCTTCCCCTTATGATCAGAGAATACTTTTCGAAACATCGTGCTATTTGTGTATAAATTTTCGATTGTTTTCCATATAAATTATGTTGTGTTTTAAGAATAGTAAACTTGCATTTTAATTAAATCAAAAGAAAATGTATTACTTTTGCTGATGACAGCTACATGTAAAGAGATCTTTTGCAAAGAAATATGGCACTATGGTTGCTGTGGGTTACTAACCAACAACGGGTCCCAAGTTTGATTCCAGTGCTGGCCGAGAAAGTTACTCAGAATTTTCCAATCAGGCTTCCTTCCCCTTGTCAGATGTGTCGGAAGGTGGGATGGGATGTAAAATACCCTTGTCAGTTGTGATTTGATGAAGAGTAGGCAGTAGCACACTGCATGGTATAAGAGGTTAAACCCTTGGTTTATTACAGATAAAAGTGGGTGTGGCTTTGAAAAGATGTAACCTAATTTTATGATGGTGGAGGAAGATATCTCTTCCATTAAATCCTGTTTTTACAAGTTTAAATGTGATAATAAAATATTGTTATTTATTATTGTAGACGTAATCAGTTAGAATCACAAGAGATTGTAGCAGATTTAGTTCATTGTTTCCTTCTACCAGAAGTACAGAAAAACACCATGAGAGAAAAAGGTAAATACACTGGTCATCTTACTAGGGCTGTTTGGCCCCTGATTGTACGACAAATCATTTTTTGGAGGTTGTGGACGCTCTGGCAGGCCCGTAGCCAGGGGGTGGCAAGGGGGGCAATTGCCCTCCCAATACTGAGTCTTGCATCCCCAATATCACAAGAAATAAAATGAGATTTTTTTCAGTATTTTTTAATATTGTTTTGGCAGGGCATCTGCACACTACCTGGCACATTACTAGTGTTGACAGTTGTGATTTTTGTGTGAATGTGAAAGCCGGTTACATGTATTTTGTAATGTTTGATATCTATTATACAACAATACAAGATGTTTTACATTTTAACTAAAACAAAATTTCTATTAATTTGTTAAAAATTCATATAACTTGTGTTTTAAATGTAATATTCTACGCTCCAAATGGCCTTTACCGCAAATAGCTGCGAAAAAATTCATGCAAATGCCCATGCTAGTTTGCCCTTCCGAAAACATCTTTGCCCCCCCCCCCAAAAAAAAAACCCCAACTTCCTGGCTACGGACTTGCTCTCTGGAGGTCTATTTTTTTTTGATTTTTATAGTGTAAAAGTATGTAATACCAATAATTGTGGATCCTCTAGAGGTCAAAATTTTGATCCGATTCTGGTGAAACTCAAAGTGTATGTTTATCTCTAAAAGATAATCTTTTCGATTGTCATGCATATAGGACCCTAACTTCCTGGATTATGGCCCCTGATTGTACAAAATATCCATTTTTTTTAGTTCGTTTTGTCAATCTCTCAGTGATTTTAAACTTATCGATTTCTGTTACAGTTAAAAATGGTCAAAGAAAATATTTACTGGCTGCTCACAAAGAGATCCACAAAACAGGTGAAGGACTGATTGATATGAACGCTCGTAGTACGGATGTTAAAACAACAACAGATAGTAACGATACAGTGGAATCATCCAGTAACACAGATAAACCCAGTACATCATAGACTTGATCAACATGCAACCACAGATAGTAACGATACAGCAGGATCATCCAGTACAACAGATAAACCCAGTACATCATAGACTTGATCAACATGCAACCACAGATAGTAACGATACAGTGGGATCATCCAGTACAACAGATAAACCCAGCACATCATAGACTTGATCATAATGCAACCACAGATAGTAATGATACAGCTTGATCATCCAGTATCACAGATAAACCCAGCACCTCATAGACTTGATTATCATGTAACGAATAATAAATATACATCAAATCTCTGAAGTGAAGTGTGTCCTCAAAAAACTTACTAAAGAAATTGTGGTATATTAAGAAAACCACAGTAAAATCTCCAGACCCGGGTTAAGTTTGCCACGTTTGTTGTTTTATTAACCTTGGTATTATGGTCAATTAAATTCTCTGTATCAAAACGTTGCACTTTTATTAAGCCTATGTTAATATCAGTTTTTCGAAAACCATGTTATGATTTATTATTGTGCAACGTCATTGTATTGTAGATTTTCATTGGCTAGCACACTAGCATAGCATCCAATCAGTTAATTCTTTAAAATACCAAGGAATCAGTTATGGGAATTTACTTCTTGTATTTAGAAAAAGTTGAAAGTAAATCTTGTAACATGTTTGTGAATATGATGATTATAGAATTACAGTGTTTATTTGTTAGTAGTTTTAAGAATATAAAGCGTGTACTGAATTGTAAATAGTATATTTAAATCTTGGTTATATATATAAAGATCTGTATACACAAAAATATAAAAGTTTTTGAAAAAAGAACTACCGGTACATTATTTGTCGATTACTAGCACTAATGTAGTTCAAAAACTTTTATATTTTTGTGTATTTAATACCTAACCTAAGAGTTAGTTATCTGTAACTTTTCATATATATATATGTGTAGATCTATATTGATATAACAATGGAGAATTTAATCAACAAGAACATGTACATGTAGTTTTAATTTCTTAACAGCACCATTTCTCGTTACTTTTTAAACTAAACCATTTGTTAAAATAAAGCCAGTCCTATTTTTATGTAGTATAGTATGATATGAAAACTGTAATTGCATGACTAAAACATGCTACGGACTACCAGTATTGCCATGGGGATAATAATAATAATAATAATAATCGCGTCATTTTACAAGGGTAGCAAATTAGGCCTGAGGCCTTTTTCTAATTTGGCCCTTGCCACAGATCGTGCGAATGATTTCGATCATTACTGCAGGAAGAAACTGAAGAACTCGGGGGAAACCTGCCTGATCGGACGGGAGACTGAATATTTGGTCAACTTTTATTAGAGAATAAGACTATTGTTTAAATTAAGTATGTAACTTGAAGAAACGAGTAGGCAACCCTATATTTGAGATCAATTCAATTAGCTTTCCCCAGTAGCCCTTTCAGACGTAAATTCGAAAGTTATATATGGTTTATCTTATTTGTAATAAGACTCTGGTTTTCTATATTTGTAAATTTGTTTTTATTTTATTGAATATTTATATTTATATGATGATAATTTATTGTAAATGTGAAATCAAACTGTGATAATTTATTTTAAAAGCCGTCCTAGCATTAAATATATAGTAGATGAAATGTGAAGAATTGTCGAGTTTTTCTTTTCTTTCGACCAGAATCAGCATGGCGCAGACTTCTCAAGGTATTTTGGCAGATTTTCTGTAGAATCCATCGAATATATACCAGGTGCTGGTCAGAATATATACCTCTACCTGGAAGGACTAAGAGTAGTAGGGCTGCCAGGATGGGATAAACTATCTGCTTGAAATGTGTTAATAGTTAAGAATTTACTCAAGATAAGATTTTATTATATCAAAACATCTATTGAGGGCAGCATACAATATAAACAAGTACAGTAGAGCTTGCTCGGGCAGGCACTCCTAATCAGCGAACACTTGCTTCAAGGAGCACCCAAAAAATGTTTGTGGTAGGGGTTGGGGCAATATTGGATACCTCTAGTCAAAGAGCACCTCCATTAAGCAACCATTTTTAAATTTCCCTTGGGTGCTTGCTTAATACAAGTTCTACTGTACATAAAATTATAACAATATGACAATTATAACAACAAGACAGGCAGTATTGCATCGGAACCTCCTGTGAAGACAAGATACAAAATATAAATATAAGTATAGAAAATTGGACGGATACAAAAATATGGACTTACATAAATTCAGAGCACTATAAGCGCAATCCAGGCCCGGCGGAGTAGGGGGGCTAGGGGGGGCTTTAGCCCCCCCCCCCCAATAATTTGGCCGCAAGTACTCTTTTCTTCAGGCGGCACTGTTTTTTGCCGCCCAGCACAAAGAAAAAATAGAAGAAAGCCGCCAGTTGTATTTAACCCCTCGACTTCGTCCTTCTCCCACTCTGTACTCGGACTCCGCACTCGAAATTTACCATCCCCGGCAAACGGCAAAGTCATGGTAACTATAAGCCCAGGCAAACCATGTCTGACACGGCATTATTTATTTTTGTGTGTCGTAGTATACCCTATCATCCCAAATTAGTTTAAAGAAAGAAGTATTGGTATTATGTTTATTTAAATTTGGAAGTTGTGCAGGTCTATTCATTTCAAGGTCACCCAGACCAATTTACGGCACTGCAATGTTAAAGGTTTGGATGTCGTAAATGGTGTCGAACGTTCGGTTGTACGATCAATTTTAAATGTTCGCATTCTACGGTTAATTCTACCGAATCTATATTAAATCCTAGCCTATCCACAATGTCAATGTTTCTTATACTTTCTCAACTTCTGTCTGACCTGATTCTCATTCCACCGTAATAATAATATACCAAATGCTCTGGAAATACACCAATAATTGAATAAGGGTTAATTTTCATAAAAGACCACGCCCCCTCCCAAATTTTTTTACAACTACTCAGCAAATCCTGGCTACATCCCTGGACCTAGGATGGGAGCCCCCCCAATCAACAATTGCTTCCGCCGGCCCTGCAATCAGCAAGCTTGGCCACACGCATAGGCGTACAGGCCCGACAACAGTTAGAGATAGGGGGTAGCAGAAACCTGAAATACCGGAAACAATTTCGGGTTTACAGACAGAGGCGCAGGTCTTCCTCGAGAGGCGAAGAAGCGGGGCTTACGTTGTATATACCCCCCCCCCCCCTCCAAAGACCTTTTTGGAATATTTGACGGCTATTTCAGCCAGCGACCAAAGCTACTTCAAAGTGGTCCAATATAGCCTATTTAAGGTGGTTGACTCGAATTCAAATCAATCTTTTACGGTCCACAAAGACAGTAGCGTTAGGAAAAAAAATAACTGCCACAAACGCGTTTTCCTGCTATTTCGGTTTGTGAATACAGATATAGCCTACCTGGCTGACCCGAATTCCAAACAACCAGTCAATCGTCGCGCGGTATGGGGGCCTTAACCCCCCGGGGAAATTTTAATTACCGAAAATGCGTTTTCTGCTATTCTAGTCAGTGTAAGCAATTCGAAAAGTACCCAATGGTTTTGTAACCGAAATCCCACTCTGAATTCCAACCATCCAATCAGACTGTTGCATCTGCATTCACAAATGATAATCGATGCCCGAGAAATGTCGCTCCAGACAAAATGTTGTAATCCATAGTCAACTCAGTACAAATTCGTGATATTCAATTATTGTTTTATTAGGGCTCGATACAGTTAGGAAATCAAAACTAGAAATGCCCGAAAAATGTCTGGTTTATAGACAGCGTTGCCGGTTTTCTTTGAGAGGCGAAGTAGCGGAGCTGACCTTGTATGGACGCCCCAAGAAAATTTTGGATTATTTGACGGCCGCAAACGCGTTTTACTGCTACTCCGGCCCGTAAAATTAATTTGAGATTTTTATTAGATTTCGGGCAATGTATTTTGCCAAGTAGATGAAATAAAAAAATATTTTCACTCTACGTCTGGCCACACGACCCAGAACAATTAGTGGTACTAGCAAGCTCAACTTAGTCGATCGTCCAAAGCAAATTTTTGAAGTCAGCAAGCACGGCGGAGCAACCAGCAACTACAATCAGGAGAAGATATATTATAATCTCTAGTCCTGGGTAACAATAGGTAGAAGAGAACGAAATGGGGTTTAACGTTACCACAAGGAGGAGAAGATATATTATAATTGGTGGTAGCTCAACGTTTACATCTCTAGTCCTGGGTAACAATAGGAAATATGATAAAGATGAACTTTCTCGGCCAATGCAAGGATCGAACACCCGACCTCCAGGCTAGCGACTAGTACTTGGAAACAATAGGAAGAATGATAAAGATGGCTCCCCGCAGACAACCCGATACCTACAAAATAAACATGAAATGAAATGGGGGTTTAACGTCCTACTGTTATGCACATAACCTGGGCTAATGGAAGACGGGCATATACATTACAGTATGCTACGGCCGACTCTTATATCGAATTCCAACTACCAAGGGATCTTTTACGTGCACGCCAATGTGTACACGGGACCTCGGTTTTTCGTCCCATCCGAACGAAAGCATTGCTGACAAGAGGAAACTCTGGAAACCACGCCGGAAAATCGAGATAAACTTTCTCGGCCAATGCATGGATCGAACACAAAATAAACAACAATATTAATGATTAAATTAGAAAGCTGCAAACACGTGCTGGCTGAAAAATTATAAATCTGAAAAGGATAGATCTAATGGATTAACGAACTTTGAATGAATCATAGACATAAGAACTACAACTGTTGTGTTATTGTCTTGGTGCCAGGCCATCTTGTGAACCTACCCAATTTTATTGTCTTGGTGCCAGGCCATCTTGTGTACCTACCCAATGTTTTGTCTTGGTGCCAGGCCATCTTGTGAACCTATACCCATTAAAATCACCACAATTGGACAAAACTAGCTGTAGGAAAGTCCTCAAGTAGCTGCAACTGCAAGGACTGACCCCAACGCAAACACATGCCGACATCCGTCCTCCCCTTTAGGGAATTACGCCCTTTCCCTTTACTCAATAAAGAAGTGGGCTGTTCAACGCCGGATTAACCATGGTGTGGGCCCTGGGGCCTTGAACATGTGGGGGGCCCCTGATCACCGACCGCGAGCGCCGAAGGCGGGTAGCCCCACAAGGGGGTCTCGGTCAGGGCCGTATGTAGGATTGTAAAGGTGTGTTGGGGACACCAATATAATGCCCGAGCTACGGAGTGCGGAATGGTGCGCGTGTGTACCTGGGGATGGGGGTTTGGAAGCCCCTCCCCCCGAAAATTTTGGAACGCGTTTTCCACCCACTTGGAGCTGCAATCGACGTCGCCCCTGATTGTCAATTTCGGCAGCGTTACTGCTCATTTTGAAGTTAAGCACACCAAAATGAGAAACTCCTTATCCACTAAACTAGAACTACTCTAAAACACCATAAGGCGACCAGTTCGGGCCTCAGAGCTCGGGCCTCGAAGGGTGCCGCTAAGGGGGTCCGGAGGGGGGTTCTCCCCCCAGAAAATTTTGAAATTTGACAACCGGGAGACGCATTTTTAGACCACTTCTGAGCCTGAATTCAGGTCTGATCATTACAATTAAATTAGGAGAATTTTCACTATTTTATGATAAATATTGTCTTAGTGCCCTCAGAGGGGCCCGCTTATACGGGTGAGAGGAGTTATCAAACAGGGGCCCGTGCGGATACCGTCATCATAACCTCACAACCAGCACGCCCCTGAAGGCGACGTGGATAGGGCGACTAGAACGAAAATCTCTAATCGTGTAATTTGGTGACGGCGCCCCCAAAGACCAACAAGGTCCTGTCAAGTGAATAAGGGCGACCAAAACGAACCCTTTAATGTCATGTGGTGGGTCAGGCGCCGACCCAGAAAGATGTGACAGGAGAGGCCCTTCGCCTATGGGAGTGGCACCCTTGTCTGGGGTCCTCCCTCAGAAAACTTTGAAAAATAACGATACAGGAAACACGTTTTTCTGCCATTGGGGTGATATCTGAGTGGCAATTTTGTATTTTATATAGCGGCAGATGTTTTGGGAGAGGCGTTTGCTTCTGGTGTCCGCACCTTGGGTCCGCGCCTGTGGTGGCCCCCGATAGCCTCCACATAATAGATATAAGAAAGTTTGGATCAGGTGTAGGCGCCATCAAAACCGACCGACTCATCAGTGCCTTAGGAGCATCACTTGGATCATAATAAAGTGTATTCTTTTATAATTGAAAGTTGTCAATTTTTTGGGAGGGAGCGCCTTATTTTTCGGGAAATTTTCAGAAATTGGAGGGCCGGAAACATGATTTCCTGGAATTTCAGGTACTGGTGTGGAGCCATTTAGAGGTACCTCCCCCAGAAAAAGAATAAAAGCTTTGCCACAAAATTAGCGCATCCTGGCGTTATTTCGGTGGACCAATCCATGCGAGTGCTATGCAATGATGGCATTTCTAGAGGAGGGGGCTGGACGCAACTGAGATTTTTGTGGGGGGCCCATGGGCCTGTGCCCTATGGTCAATCCGGCCCTTGTGATAAATGCGATTGATATGAAATGATGGCATTTCTAGAGGAGGTAGCTGGACGCAACTGCGATTTTTTTGTGGGGGGCCCCCTAATGTGGGGGGCCCTGGGGCCTGTGCCCCATGGTTAATCCGGCCCTGGGGCTGTTGAATTTAACAGTGGCAGAAATAAATTAAAACCAATCCAATTCACTAGACAAAATGTTATCTGGCAAAATAGTATAATCAGCATACCATGTACAAAATACACTATAAGCAGTGGTTACAGGTGTCCGGAAGAGTAAGCTTAGCTTTGCCTGGCGTGCCACACCAGAAAAAGAAAGAGAGTCTTGGTGATCCGCGGGCTGGAAGACCATAAACAGTAACCATCAAAACAAACATAAACCGGGTGCATGATATGGTGATGGCTGATCGACAATTCACCACTCTAATATTACCAGTGTTGTGGGTACAAGTATCTCTCGTGAGATTGTTGAGCACATTATCGCCAACAAGTTCGGAATGACATAGGTTTCTATACAAGATGGGTGCCAAAGCTCTTGACTGCAGGTAAGAAATGTGTCAGATTCCTGCTGGCGTCCTGTATCAATCTGTGCCGTTTTGAAGCAGATCCTGATAATATTTTGGCCAGATTTGTCCAGGAGCTCACAAAATTCCCAAGATACTCAGCAGGTTTACTCCCAACCTTTCAACCTACGTCTTCCTGCCGAAGCTAAAAAAAACCCTTATGAAATGTGACCACGCCGTGGCACTAACCAGAATGAACCATTTACAGAATAGTTAAATTTGAATTTAGCCATGGGGCCATCCATAAAGTACGTACGCTTGAAGGGGGGGAGGGGGGTCACGCCAAACATGTACAGGTGCGTAAATTCATTGGCAAAACGTACGTACAGGAGCGTACAGGGGGGGGGGGCTGAATTTTACCCATTTTGAGCGTACGTACTTTATGGATGGCCCCTATATTTGAATTCGACTTCATGACTCACTAGCAGTGATAACTGATATTCCAACCGCAGTAGTTATCAACAGCCCAGTTAAAATATATTCTCTGTAGCTTGTATTCAGCTTGCGATAACATCGGACAGTTATAATAAGGTCAGTTACGCCTATTACGAACGGAACAGGAGGACCCATACTCCATGTCGGACAAAACAAAAACAGCAGTAAACCTGGAAAATGAAATGAAATGGGGTTTAACGCCCTGCTGTTCTCCTCCTAAACTGGGCTAATGAAGACAGACATATGCCATACAGTGTGCGATGAGGGCAATTTTGCAAGGACAGCGGCGATACGACCCACTCTTATATCGAATTCCGACTGTCAAGGGATCTTTCACGTGCACGCCAATATGTACACGAGACCTCGGTTTTTCGTCCCACCCGAACGACTAGACAGCTGTCCTTGTCAGGCCATCCTTCCTGCATCACTGACAAGGGAGAACCACGCCAGAAAATCTGGATGATCGAACATTCGACCTCCAGAATAGCGAGCCAGCGTCTCACCCACTTAGCCACGTAATCCTCAGGAAACCTGGAAGTAATAGGCTAACATGAAGATATATGTCATGTACGAGTTTAGAATATGGACGATCAGAACTTCGTGAATTAATTTTGTCTTTGCGCAGTGAAAATGCCTCTGTGTATGGAGTATGTGCGCTGTATAAATGAACATATTATTATTATTATTCGCTAGACCGAAGTTAGGTTTGTACTCCAGCATCCAAGATGATGGATGAAACCAACTAACTATTTATTTTCTAGTCTCTATCGTCTGGGTGACCAAGACTATTTCCCCTTCTTTTTCCACAAATACAATCAAGTTTAGTAGCCAGTTATCCGAAATAAACCACAATATTAGCTTATTCCTGAAGCAATGGCCCGAGAAATGTCTCTCTGTCCATTGCTGCAGAAGCGTAGGACGTTAAACCCCATTCCATTCATTCATTCTGGCCATTGCTGGATTGACTTCTGATATTTGAGTTTTGGAGGAATTGTGTCTATCCTTCCCGCTCAATCAAATCTCTCCTAAGTACTGCAACATGACAGTCTTTCGTTTAACCTGGGTACCGGTAGGATGGTGTATGTATTACACAAAAAAACTGTTGCGCTCCTTGAAACTTCAAGTTGTAGCTGCATATGTTGGGAGCTCTTTCAAAGAGTTGTAAAGGGAGGTAATCAGGCTTACCTGTATCCTAGAGACCGGGATAGTAATTCTGTCGCGCTATGAGCACGCTTTGTGGATTTGGCGCTATATAAATGGACATATTATTATTATTATTAAACTGGGTCTTTCAAAACCTTTCGTGAATCATGATGTAAACATGTTTGGAGCTCGATCTGTTTGAACCCGAATGATATTGTTACACAGTTGGGTATTGGTTATTAATCAGACTATAGACCAGTCATAATTTCTTTAATTGCGACAGTTTGGATTGGAAAATGATCTAATCGAACGAAACACTGCGAGGGGTATGCTACAATTAGTGACCTTAAAAGATTAGTTCAGAGAGTTTAATTATTTGTCTAAGAACAGTTCTTTTGGTATTTACAGTAAATTAAGCTTTTCAAACTTCAACGTTTAAACATTTTAAAGGGACAATCCAGAATTAAACAGAGGCTCAAAAATAAAAGTCTGAGAATGTATGAAAATAAAACGCCAAAATATAGAGGAATGGTGTATTTACCTTGTCTCAAAATATTGAGTAATTTTGACGTGAACGCCAAAACTGCTTATCCGGACACGTGACCCTTTTAAGATTTCGGGTCAATTGTTTCGTTGGGTGACCTTATAACCGATAACGGTTACTTGAGAAGGTTATGCAGTGAATAACCCATGTGCCGTTCTTGATAGAAAAAGGCAAATTTCAACTACACATTATTTTTATAAAAAAATGTTTGGTTTAATCCAGATACCACAAAATACACCTTGGGGTACCGGTCTCAAATTCCAGATGAAGATTGACGGATTTAAGTCGTTTGAAAACGTATCATAAATACTGAAGTAGTTGCTCGGCCCTTGACTCGAATATTTTAAGGGATTTTAACACAAAATTAAGCAGTTTTATTCCCAAAACAAATATCGGGATTAGCCCTTTAACGGTGTAATTATTGTGAGCTCACTCAAATTCTATGATTAAATACTTAATTTTACTGGAACACACGTAATTTTTGATTTCCAGTGCCTGTTACAAGTTTCAGTGTATACACAAAAAAAGCTGTGCTTTTCCGTAATTTTTGTCTTAGCTTTGATCAACCAGAACCGTGGTTGAAATTATTGCACAGGTCGGCCAAATCTTCAAATGCAAATATCTTCGCTTGCAATAGAGTAATTTGAATGAAATTTTCAAATTATTCATTTTACATCCTCTACTTTCGAACTAGTATAGCGAGAATGGCTAGTTCTTATCTATATCTTGAATAATGTAACTTTAAGTCAGCATTCCAGAATAAATTCTTATACCCGCAGTGGGTGAGATATAGATATAATAAAATGGTATACCTAAATAATTGAGCTATTTTGGTACCTTGCAGCACTAAGTCCCTATACCAAAAACCTCTCGATGAAAGTCCACTAAAATATACTCACTAATCATATCTGCTGCCCAATAAAGTTTCATTAATCTACTCGCCGTGGTTTAGTTATAGGCCTACCCCACAATAAAAAAATGGCAGAAAATGATGATTTTGGGGGCCTTTTGGGGTCTAAAAATTTCCATTTTTTTTCTACACTCTAAAAATGGTTTGATTGTTCTAAAACTGTGGCATACTCCTCTTCTTCTTCTTCTTTTGGTGTTTAACGTCTGCTTCCACTTAAGTGATATCACAGACAAGACATAGGAGAGCCGAAGCTGCTTCTAGATTTTAAGAATAAGATTTTGCAATCTTTCCATTTTGGCCTTAGGTTTTAGTGGGAAGTTCTTCCCTTTATTTAATAAAAACACATCGTTGGTAGATGATCTCTTCTGTTTCTGGATTGGTAGATGTCTTCTTTGTGGGATTTGTGTTTTAGGTGCCAGACCTGTCTTCTCGTGGTCTCCCCTTACTCCACTATCCCACTGGTATTTGTTTTGGCAGAATAGTGTATAGATGCCGAGCCCGTATGATCATGACCCCCTCTTACTCCACTATCCCGCCAGTTTAGTAGATGTTAGTAGTAAATTTAACTAATATAAAATTAAATAAATAAAGAGAGTATAATAAAGTTGTAGTCAAATAAATTAAAGGCAATAAAATAAAGTAAATTAAAGTAAAAGTAAAGTAAAGTAAAGATACAGTAAAATGAATTAATTAAAATTTATTAGTTAAATAAATTAAAGGTAATAAATAAAAATAAAATAAATTAAAGCATACTCATCGCAGCGTTTCGTTTGATTAGTTTTTAGAGGTAATCCCACTACACACTGCTATTTTGAGTGGATATTGTTGCTTTAAATTTTGATTGGTCAGTAGTCCGTCTACTGGCCAATCACTAGCTGCCCTACAAAAGCTTTACATTTAAAACGAGTGCAAGTATTGGATCAAATATGTTTACATAACGTTACGTCATGGCTCACGATTTTATTATGACTAATAAACCAGTGCATAGACGAATACTGCAGTAAAACTAATTGCGTGACAAACGAGGCTATCAAGACGAAAAAAAATGTAAACAATACTGTTTGGAAACGAACATACTTTCACGGTTTTTAATACCTTAAATCATTGTCCAAAGACCCAGAATAAACGAAGGGCTGTCATGTTGCTGTACTTAAGTGATAGCTTTCATTGAATGGAAAGAATAGACACATTCCCGCTTAAGTTCAAGAAACAGACGCCATTCCAGCAATGGTTAGAGAGGGATTTCTCGGTCCACTGCTTCAGGAATATGGGTTTGGAGGGATTATTCAGCATACTATAAAAAATGGTAAAAATCGGTAACCCACCATGTTCCGGCCCCTGCAGTGGCGGAGCCATGGGGGGTATGGGGAGGTAGTTACCCCCCCACTTTTAAAAATCATGGCCATCCCAATTTTGCTAAAAATGACATAAAATTTATGGGGGGGGGGGTAGGATCCTTTTTTTGTGCATTATATTATATTAAAGTGCAACATCACATGTTAGAAAGGGCTTTTCTCGACCTAAAAACGGGTGTATCCAATAGCTGGAGAAGGGCGTTTCCCTAAGCAAAAAGGGCGTGGCCCCCAGACCCCCATAGCTTTTTATCCCCCCACTCAGCGCCGGCTGCCGCCGCCGCTGGGCCCCTGCATGATTCTTTCGCAAACACATTCTTAAGGCTTGAGGGACCTATTTTGTCGGGGAACAAAGTTTGACGGTGGTTTCTGATAGAAAGGGGTTTTAGTGAAGATATTTGTAGTTTTCGCCAACGGGCCGAAAATTCAGAATTATAGTTTTTGGGGCAATCTTATTAAAACTCCGATACTATTTCGTTTCGTTTTTTATAGTTCAAAAATTGCGCTTATACATGTCGTTAGTCATACCTTGGGTCGGCCAGATCTTAATGGTGTGCACGTAAAAGACCCTTATACACTGTTGGAATTCAAAAAAATGAGTAGGTCGTAGTGCCGCTGTCAAGGCAAAATTTCCTTAACAGTCCATTGCATGGCGTATGTCCGTCTTCATTAGCCCAGTAGAGACAGAGCAGTGGGACGTTAAAGGGCCAATCCCGATAACTTTTTTGGGAATAAAACTGCTCAATTTTGTGTTAAAATGATTTAAAACCCATTATCTAAGGCCGATCAACTAACCCGATATTTGTGATACGCTTGTAAATAACTTAAAAGCGGAAGGTTGTCTCTGGAAATGAAGACCTTTGTATCATACAGTATCTGAATAAAACCAGACTTTTTTCTATAAAAATAATATGTACCGTATTTCCTCTAATAAGCGCCGGGTCTCCAATAAGCGCCGGGCCTCTAATAAGCGCCGGGGGTCAAGAGGTGCTGAAAAAATAAGCGCTGGGCCTCCAATAAGCGCCAAGTCTCTAATAAGCGCCGGGTCTCTAATAAGCGCATGAAGACCCTGTCACCCTACAATTGAAATTATCATTGAAGATGCACATGAAATAGACATTAGATTGCTTTTGATCAAATGCCGTAATTCAACAGATTCTCCGACCCAATGTCCATGGTAAATGACGGCTTAACCCTAAATTCTATTTGCTATTAAAGAAATAAGCGCCGGGTCTCCAAAGAGCGCCGGGTCTCCAAAGAGCGCTGGGCCTCTAATAAGCGCCGGGGGGTCCAGGGGTTCTGAAAAAATAAGCGCCCGGGCGCTTATTAGAGGAAATACGGTAGGTGAAATTTACCTTTTGTTATCAAGTACAGTACATGGGTCATTCACTGTATAGACCTCTCAAGAAATGTAAATCGATTATCATTTCACCCAATTTTGGTCCATAAATTTCACAAATACTCGGACTTTAATTTTTGAGACTCTCTTCTTATCGGAATTGTCCCTTTAAATCCCATTTGATTTGATTTCATTTCATAATAAATAGAGAGAGAACAAAAATTAGGTCATTTCGTGAATAACATATGGTTCAATTTTATTTCAATAATTCGCTTGCGCGTAGGTGTCTTTAGCAGTGCGGGGAGTCCGAGGACCCGGAGAAAACCCACGAGGTCGGACAGGCTATACATACTCCATAATAAGAATTTTTCACTAGGTGCAGATCAGGCCCGAAGCCAGAAACCAAAATTTAGCCGACATAGGGGGGCGAGGAAGATAAATTTCCGACGACAAAAAATCAATGAACGAAGGTCATCGCCGACTGCCGTAAGCAGGAGGAGGGGAGAGCACGAAAATTAGAAGCTGAGAGAGTGAATTAAGGCCTCTATGACATGCAAGTGGCGAATGTGTCCGAAAATTAAGAGTTTCCAGCCGACATTAACTATCTCTCGGCCGAATTTGAGAGGATTTGTCGTACTAAAACTCTCTCCCGGCGAAAATGCGAGATAGCTAACCAGCGATTTTTTTTCAAACGCAGACAGAAATATTCCGACAGGAATTTATCAAGTACGGCACATGGGTTATTCACTGCATAACGCACTCAAGTAACCGTAATCGGTTATAAGGTCACCCAACGAAACAACTGACCCGAAATCTTAAAAGGGTTACGTGTCCGGATAAGCAGTTTTGGCGTTCACGTCCAAACGACTCAATATTTTGAGGTAAAATTTTGAGACAAGGTAAATACACCATTCCCCTATATTTTGGCGTTTTATTTTCATACATTCTCAGACTTTTATATTTGAGCCTCTTTTTATTTCGGGATTGTCCCTTTAAACACCAAACAGAAGAAGACTTCGGTGGAAGCGGGCGTTAAATAAAGCTATTCCACACACAATTAGTAGGCATTTGTACATGTCTGCGATATCAATTTGGTGGAAGCGGACGTTAAATAAAGCTATCTCACGCAAATTAGTAGGAAAAAGATACAATGCAATTTTTAATCCGTCAGGTAGCATGCATTGTTAGGTTATCATAATTACACGAAATATTTCTACATGGCTCGTCGCTACTACCAAAAACATTAAATAAAATGTTAGTTTTACTTATTCAAAGGTATATCAAAGACTCAAAACGATTTACATAAACAAATACTATATTAATGTAACATATAAGTAAACGTATTAATTAATATTCATTAGCTAATATAATTTTCAAGGTAGTTTTGTAAATAGATGTACATCTAATTATGTTAGTTGAAAAAAAATATAAATTCGCCATACTATTTGTATATAAATATTTGATTGACATTATGGGAGAAGATTCATAATTTGTTATAAATTGTTCTTATCCCTTTGTAAAGAATATTTTTGCAATAAAATATGTTTTAAATAAAAAAAAAATGATCGTTGAAGCTAGCCTGCTGAATACGGCCACGGGATTGCCAAATTGTGCAGTGATCATTTTTATTTGTTATTTCCATGCATCTGCGAGAAACATTGCCATTTATTAAATAATTAATAAACTTTTTCTAAATCTTCTTTTAATCTAGAGAATGAAGGGAGATAAATCGGTTTTTATTCGCGCTGTTCAGGTATTTTTCAGTTTTGTAATTAGTGGGGTTTCCCCAGGGAAATCCTCGCCTCGAAATGACTGTAATGACCACGCCCCTCGATAACGACGTCATTATATGTGAGGGAATCTCTACCGACCAGCTAAGTTTACATTCCACGCGAGTTGATGGTGCCGATTCTAATGGCTGCTATGGACCAAAATAGCAGTATCAGTTTATGGCAGTGAGCACCATATGTGAACGTATCGGGTTTCGAACAGAGGGTCCCGATTGGCTAAATCATGGCAGATATAACCCTCAAACTGATTTGGTACAAGTTAGGTGAGAGCGGAGGCAAAATGGCGGATTGGTACGATAACCTGAATTGGGAGGATCATGTTTTGGATATTTTACTCTTCGGATGGATCGCTTGGTCCGTTTTTCTTGTGTTCATCGCAAATGGCCTGTCTAAAATTATCGGCCCCTTGAGACTGCGGGTCTCCCAGCAGAAGAGGGAGACTTTAGGGGGCAGTAATGCCCGAGTTATAAGTAACACCGAGAGTTGTCAGTGGCTAAATCACGGAATCAGTTGGTTTTTTCTCAACTACTACAGACAGGCCGAGTTTATCGATGCATGGATCAAAACACTCAACGTAGAGGTCAAGAAATTGGGGGTAAGTTTTGATTTATTTAAGTGTTAAACGACCCCATTCGTCTGTTAACCCCTGTTGTGTCTCTTGTGACCTCTGACATGTATCAGTGCTGTCAAAAGTCTAGCAGACGATATTCTCTCCTCGCGCTTACCACGTGCATAATGGATAAAGTGGCGTTAAGCTAGCTGCCAACCGGTCGGTGTGTATAATTGTAGATGTATATCGAACATTTCGACGGGGTATTTATGTTTTCACGCGATCTTAAAATAGATTCATCGGTTTTGTTACAATAGTTTAGTAGCGGGGTTTAAGTTGGCCCAATATGGAATTGTTTCTACTGGAGTCCGTGTAACTGTGGTTAATCTTGTTTAATTCTCTCACAAGTTTATCTGTTAACATTTTACTCTTGACTCATTCACCGTTAATATTTATGGGGGATAAGTTGTTCAAAAAAAGAAATTATTTAGGATTACAAGATACTGGTAACTGCTAAAGCCATTTAATTTAAACCCTGCAATATTAATTATTTAATACATGGGTAATAAATAGGTGAAAGAGAGATATGGTGATATATTGTTAATTTGTATACACAAACATTTATAGGAGGTGATATCCCATTAACACCTGATAATAGTTGATATACTATAGTAAGTATATAATACCAGTTAATAACACCTGATAATAGTTGGTAAATATGTAATACCAGTTAATAATAGTTGATATACCATAGTAAAATATGTAATACCAGTTAATAACCAGTTGATATACCACAGTAAATATGTAATAATAGTTGATATACCCCAGTAAATATGTAATACCAGTTAATAATAGTTGATATACCATGGTATATATGTAATACCAGTTAATAATAGTTGATATACCATAGTAAATATGTTAATAACCACTTGATATACCATGGTAAATATGTAATACCAGTTAATAATAGTTGATATACCACATTATACATGTAATAACCAGTTGATATACCATAGTAGATGTGTAATACCAGTTGATATACCATAGTAGATGTGTAATATCATGGGAGAGATAATGTTATACCAGCTACTAATTTGAAGGGGGAAATGACTGCTTCCTATTGCCTGTAATTCATGTCTTAATAACCACCAGATGATATGTCATGCTTATATCTAATATACACCAGTTGTATTATGCATATAAATTATATGGGATATATTATTGTATCTAGTACTATAGTATAACTTCATCTAATAAATTAATGTGTATCCCATACACCAGTAAATTAATGTGTATCTGATATATCATGGTTTGATATTCACCAGTTATAGGATATCTCACATCTAATATACACCAGTAAATTATTGTGTATCAGATTTATCATGGTTGATATTCACCAGTTAATATACACCAGAAAATAAATGCAAACACCATACACCAGTTAGTTTTTTTTAAAGTTTTATTTGACTGAAAAATTCAATACATATTAAACTCTGAAATTCTATTGATTTTGATAATGTGTCATTTTTATTTGGGCGTGGTGTTATTTAGAGTTAATTTGTTGCTACTTTCTCATTTCATCCAATCATTTTTAATGATTTTTTAAAAAAAAATCAACAACATTCATATGATATGTTCCTTAAGGGCATTGCCATGTCTAACCTATGGTAACTTTGCAATTAATTTTATTTTATTTTTTAAAGCTTGTACCTCCTTAATGTGTTCTGACCTTCATATAGACATCTGAAGCTGTGATTTAAGACATAGTTTGGGCAAATATCTCTTGTGGTTTTGAAGATATTAAATTTTAAAAACAGCTTAAAAATGGTCAATTTTCGTCATAAATCTACACCATTCTCAGCTTTGCCTGGTCCGAATTATATCATTTTTGGTATACCAATAGCTAAGCTAGTCCTCTACCAAACTACGGGAGTTTTTTTCGTGGTGCCAAAAATAAGTAAAAAATTCCTGAAAGTCCCAAAAATTTATAGTCATTATGTAAACTGGCTTGGAGTAAAATCTCTTTCATATAATTTTAAAACACCCCGTAGTTATCATGTGCGATGTGATAGCTTCAATTTGACACCAAGTTTGATGAAATCGGTTGAGTAGAACTTTGATTTTGAGTCTTTGACCATCGTTTTTGTTGGTATAAAAAATGGTCGATTGGAATATTGACGTATTTCTGCAATTTGTAACACGATTTGTAGATATTTGGATAAAATATCATGAATTAGTAATGAGTAGACCTTTTCTGTCCTTTCTGTGTATTTTATTATGAATAATATGAGATCTCCGTCCCACAAAACTAGGAAAACAAATCGGGCAAACGTGACTGTGAGTACGAAACAACATCGGTACTATTTTTAGATCAACCAAGGTCGGGGATATCCTTCCTTTGAACAACTATCTTGACTTATCCGGCAAATTAAACGTTCATTTCTTTTTACGATTTATGTTTTTAGGGGTATTAGTGCGAATCTTAGACATGGCAACGCCCTTAAATGGCATTTAGTAACTGGATACAATAACAACAAAACACATACTTCCATAAGTATGTGTTTTGTTGTTATTCATATGATAGTAGTTATGAGAGCAAGAGTTGGTACATTAACACAGGGAGACAAACTAGGTCATTTTGGGACTAACACATGGTTCAATTTTATTTCACCAGTTCGACTGTTAGTAGGCACTTTAGTAGAGGGAGGAAACCGGAGGACCTGGAGAAAACTGACAAGGTTAGACAGGTAACCCTACTCCTTGTCACGTACAACCGGGAAATCGAAACCACACCAGTTGACTCAATGACAGGCTGTATGATACAGCACGCATGTGCTAACCATCTAGCCCCCCACCCACCCTGCTAATTAGAAATATTAATGATGTGAAATGAAATGAAATGGGGTTTAACATCCTACTGTTCTGCTCCGAATTGGGCTAATTGAAGACGAACATAAGCCATACAGGGTGCTATGAGGGAAATTTTGCCCAGACACATCATAACAGCCTTCTCTCATATTGAATTCCAACTGTTAAGGGATCTTTTACGTGTACACCAATGTGTACATGGGATCTCCTTTTTTCATCCCATCCAAACAACTAGACAGAATTTCCTTGTCAGACCAACATCCTGCATCACTGACAAGGGGGAACCACACCGGAAAATCTGGATGAACTCATTCGGCCAATGCAGGGATCGAACACCCAACCTCCAGACTAGCGAGCCAGCGTCTTACCCACTCAGCAAGCATGAACCCAATATAAATGATGTGATATATGATAAAGTATGTAGCGTATAAATGTGGGTTATATATAATTTCTAAGGATATTACCCGGTATATTGATTATAAATCAACCCAAACAAAAGTGACAGACAGCTGGTAGGTAGAGTATATTTATTGAAATCTGCGCTTTCCTTAATAATAGCGTATACAGTTGTATTTAAAGAAGCTAAATCGCAATGACAGACCTTATGATACATCAATAATAACATATACAGTAGTATTTAAAGAAGCTAAATCGTGAACGCCAGTTGACTCAATGACAAACCTTATGATACGTCAATAATAGCGTATACAGTAGTATTTAAAGGACTTAAATCGTGAACGCCAGTTGACTCAATGACAGGCCTTATGATACATCAATAATAGCATATACTGTACAGTAGTATTTAAAGGAGCTTAATCGCTGATCGCAGTTGACTCAATGACAAACCTTATGATACAACGTGTGCATGCTAACCATTCAGTCATCCACCCACCTCCTGGTTATTAACAGTATGAATAAGATAGTATTTAATATTAGTGTACAGTTTAAACAAGGAAATAGGACTTCTCCTCCTCCTGCTGCCTGGGCTAAACTACTCCTGCTTTGCATTGCTATTATAACTGTACCTGTAATAATGTTATCGTTATATATTACATACATGCATGAACATTGAAATTAAAAAAAATGGAGTTTAATGTCCTACTGTTCTGCTCTGACTGGCCTAATGAAGACAGGCATACGCCATACAGTGTGCTATACATTTTGCCCAGCCTACTCTTTTAACAAATTCGAACTGCCAAGGTATCTTTTACATTCACTCCAACGTGTACACAGGACCCAGTGGGTGTAGAACAGTAGGACGTTACACCCCATTTTATTTTCGATATGTATGACTGTCCTTAATACAGCACAACAACATATTATAGGAAGTTGACAGTTTAGAATAAGAAAAGAATCTAAAAGCATTTCGTCAGCGTTGAAAAGATTCTAAACCGTTTGACTCAATCCTATTTTATTTACCGGGTCATAGTAACTTTAGGTCATCTTATTCAGTATTCCGTTGTTGACCTATATATAGTAACAGGATATTTATAACTTTATAGTAGATAGTTTGATAAACAGCTAAAAACCTACGATAATGAGATAAAAACCGAATCTAACTCTTGATCGCTTGAAATAAAATGCAGATAAAACCGAAGTTATCCTTTTCGGCTCCAAAAATCGGCTATCTGACTTGTCAAATTTAAAATTCGACATAGGTGATATGGAATTTCCGCCAACATCAGTGGTCAAAAATTTAGGCGTATTATTAGATAGTGGTTTGACCTTTATAAAACAAGTTGATGATCTGTGTCGAAAATGCTACTGCCATCTGAAGAACATCAGTTTGATCCGCTATGTTCTCACACAAGACTCGGCTTCAGCTCTAGCGCGATCATTAATTCTATCGCGACTAGACTATTGTAATAGTCTTCTCACTGGCCTACCCCAAAATCAACTAAATTGTCTTCAGCGAATCCAAAATCTCACAGCAAGAATGGTCACAAGATCTCCATATCATTGTCATATAACCCCAGTTCTCCAAACCCTTCATTGGTTACCAGTTTGTGCCCGGATAGACTTTAAAATACTCTGCCTAACATATCAGTGTGTCAGTGGAGAAGCTCCTAGTTACCTCTGCAAATTAATTCAACGGTATATTCCAAAAAGACAGTTGCGTTCAAACAATCTCAATCAGCTAGTGGTACCAAAGTGGAAACTTGCTACCTTCGGACAAAGAGCGTTTGCTGTAGCTGCCGCTGAAAGATGGAATTCACTCCCAGTTGAACTCCGTTTTGTGACTTCTCTGTCAATCTTCAAATCTCGATTAAGGACTTTTGTATAGTTGTTGTATGCGCTATGAGCACGCTTTGTGGAATTGGCGCTATATAAATGGACATATAATTATTATTATTATCTCGCTCACAAGAGACGTCCATTCGACACAAACTAAGTTATTTTGTGACTAACATATGGTTCAATTCTTCAAAAGAGTGAGGGAGATGTCCACTGACCACTGGACACAAGCTATAATAGTTTGACCTAAGTTATTTTGTGACTAACATATGGTTCAATTTTATTTCTTTAAAAGAGTGAGAGATATGTCCACTGGACACAAACTATAATAGTTGGGCCTAAGTTATTTTGTGACTAACATATGGTTCAATTTTATTTCCTTAAAAGGGGCAGAGATATGTCCATTCGACACAAAAGATAATAGGTTATTTTGAGAGCAACATGGTTCAATTTTAATCAAATTAAACCATACGTTAGTCCCGAAATGACCTAGTTTGTGTTGAGTGGATGTTAAACGTCATTTCTCTCTCTCTCTCTCTCTCTCTCTCTCTCAATGATATATAATCTGAGTATATACTGTATTTTTATATAGGTTAATTTGATTCTAACTAGAGTAGTGTATACTGTATTTTTATATAGGTTAATTTGATTCTAACTAGAGTAGTGTATACTGTATTTTTATATAGGTTAATTTGATTCTAACTAGAGTAGTGTATATGAATTATTCATACACTCTCACTACTCTATAAAATAAGTTGAATATTAGCCCCTCTAACCAGTACAAAGAAGATAAATCCTTGGTAGTTTTTAGATTTTGAAATTTATTCAGACGTTTCGGACTAGTGTTGTCCTTCTTCAGTCACTAGTCCGAAACTTCTGAATAAATTTCAAAATCTAAAAACTACCAAGGATTTATCTACTTTGTACTGGTTAGAGGGGCTAATATTCAAATTATTGCTACCGTTCCTGAGACCCCTCACGCATCACGGAGATCCCAGTATAGATGTCATCCTGTCACTAGTTTCCAGCTACGCCGGACCCGTTGTACAAGAATTGTTGTCGTTCTCATCCTCCTTTTTACTCTATAAAATACTGAAATATTCAAATCACACTCCTCTCAATGGGGCTATGATCTACTCCAAGTGTCTGGGGATCTTTACAAACCAGAAAGTAGCAACTGGTGTTGTGTTTGATGCAGGATATGCTTATTATTTGTATACCACCTGGTACCACTTAATCTGATACCACCTATTTCTTGTAAAACTCCTGATACCGCTTAAACCCCCTAGAAGACCTGATACCATCTATTCTTCCTATAACATCTGATACCACATACTCCCCCTAGACCCTATACCATCATACCACCTATTGTTCCCATAACATCTGATACCACACACTCCCCCTAGACCCTATACCATCATACCACCTATTGTTCCCATAACATCTGATACCACACACTCCCCCTAGACCCTATACCATCATACCACCTATTGTTCCTATAACATCTGATACCACATACTCCCCCTAGAGCATCTGATACCACTTAAACCCCCTAGACCCTATACCATCATACCACCTATTGTTCCCATAACATCTGATACCACTTACTCCCCCTAGACCCAATACCATCATACCACCTATTGTTCCCATAACATCTGAGACCACTTACTCCCCCTAGAGCACCTGATACCATCATACCACCTATTATTCCCAGAACATCTGATACCACACACTCCCCCTAGACCCTATACCATCATACCACCTATTGTTCCTATAACATCTGATACCACACACTCCCCCTAGACCCAATACCATCATACCACCTATTGTTCCCATAACATCTGAGACCACTTACTCCCCCTAGAGCACCTGATACCATCATACCACCTATTATTCCCAGAACATCTGATACCACACACTCCTCCTAGAACATCTGATACCACATACTCCCCCTAGAACACCTGATACCAATTCTATTTTTATTTTATTTAGAAAGTTGATTTTGCTTAAAGATTTTGTTAGTCATTTTTTTATAACTTCTGCTTAAAGCATTAATAAATCTATAAGCCAGAATAATTTGTTTTCATTAATTAGCTTTCAACTGTACAAACTGTTGTTAAATATAGATCAGTATAATATTAACTAGCCTCCAGTTATTCAATACATAGACCCTTACTGGTATATATTAACTGAGATAGTGCAGGGGGACTGCACCACACATAATTTACACAAAAACAAATAAAAATATATGGACAAGACATCATACTCAGAAATCACAGATAAACAAACAAGTCAAATAAAAATGCACCAATTTGTAAATTCTGCAAGTTGAATAATTTCCATTGTTTATATGATCACTAACAGTAAGCAAATGGTATTAATGTAATTTGGTAACTACAAGTTTAAAGGGACAGTCCCGAATAGAACAGAGCCTCAAAAATAAAAGTCGTTTGTAATTTAAACGCCAAAATATAGTAGAATGATGTATATACCCTGAATCATAATTTCAGCTCCAAAAATTTAGTCGTTTGGTCGTGAACGTTAAAACAGCTTATCCGGACACGTAACCCTTTTAAGATTTTTGGTCAATTCTTTCGTTGGGTGACCCAATAATCGATTCCCGTTCCTTTAGAGGTCTACACAGTGATTGGTCCATGGTCTGTACTTGATAACAAAAGGTAAATTTCACCGACACGTTATATTTATAAAATAAAAATCTGGTTTATCAAATCACCGCATAATACAGTTTGGGACACCGTACTCCATTTCAAGATGAAGACTGGTGGGTTTAAGTTGTTTGAAAACGTATCACATATATTGAGTTAGTTGCTCGGCCCTAAGGTATGGGATCTTAATGGATTTTAACACGAAATTAAGCAGTTTTATTCTCAAAAACATTATCGGGATTGACCCTTTGAGAATTAGAATATTTCAAACATATCTTCAGAGGGGTTGTAAGATTCAATAATACAGTCTGGTAAAATAGATTAATAATAAATAATATATCTTTACATAACTTGTGACAGCCTATCAAAAATTCATTTATTTGTCCCGAATATTCTGAATTAAATGAATAGTGTAGCAGATTTGAATTTCAATGATACTTTTTACATATTCTTGAATTTTATCGGTCAAGTTAAATATTGAATGACATGAATAGTGAACTATTTTTGAATTTCAATGATACTCGTGTCCATATCCTTGATATTTATCCCTCAAGTTGAATATTGAAAGATATCCTGATAGATTCTCTATTGAGATATTTAGTCTAGACCCCAACCAGTCTTTTAAACTGTAGAAGATTAAATTCTCCAGAAGATTCTAGCGCCAAGTGCAGACGGAATTGGTCTAATCAGATATTTAGAGTGAGCAGACCGTAAACAATGAGTGATCTAGTGGGAATCACACGTATAGGAAGTCATATAGGAGATAGGGTTAGGTGGTTTACCAGGGGCTTGTTTCAGAATGCCGTGTTATGCGATTATGTTTACTCGTGTTGTAAATTTCGATGTTGAAGATGCATTATGTAGGAGATGTGATTTTATCACCCAATAATACATTTGACAGTAGATATCGCTTGTGTGTTAAATGTGATATATATACACAGTGTGGTGATATCACTTTACATAAATTTGATTGGTCAATCAAAAAGGAACTACGTTCTTTTATTTTAAAGAAACCACTTAGTTAAAGTAAAGTGTGACTTTTGAAAAAAAAAAAAGAAACTGCTTTTATTTAATTGACCTTTAAGGAAAAAACTGGGTCAGTATACAGGACTATACAATAGCTAAACTGCCGTCAAAAAATGATGTATCACTACGCTGTAATGTAATTAGGTTCAGTAAAAGTGAAATCTATACCAAAGAATTATATTTATTTATTTGTGCATGTAAGAAAGGATTGGGTGATAAATAAAATCTCCAACTCGTGTTTTTTGATACCCAAAAATATCAACACTCGTTGATAAAGTAAAAAAAAATCGGCAGAGTCTCGTTTTTTTTTACTTTATCAACTTGTGTTCTCCCTGGCAGAAAAGTCAATCTAATGCAAGTGTACTTTAAACATACATTATGCAAAAGCTAAATCTGCCTATTGCAAGCTTTTATTTGGGCATGAAATTTTATCTAAATTAGTAATTAGACATTAATTAACGTATCCAGACCATAATCAACTCCCGATGTCATGGCCATCCTTCGATATCGACTGGATTAGAATCCTATATGCTGCTAACGCTCATTGATAATTTAATCAAAGCAATGGATAATCTTTAATAATGATGACCGAGGCTAGGCAGAAATTTCCAAAGCTGATATCTTGGTTCATAGTGGATCAATTTGACTGAAATTTTCAACAAATTACCTTTACATTATCTAGTTTTTAACTATTATTATAGTGAGAACTGTCAGCTCTTTATCTAATCTCCCATAATGTAACATGAACCGTTTCCATATGGGTCTTTAGCAGTGGGAGGAAAGCAGAGGACCCAAAAAAGACCCATCGAGGTCGACAGACGTCCCTACTCCTTGTCACGTACACCACGGGACTCAATGACACTGACAGGCTTTATGATACAGCGCGTGCACGCTAACCATTCAGCTATCCCCCCCCCCACCCCCCCCGCAAGAACTGACAACTTTTCATCTAAATTTTACTACATGTATCTATCTTTAAACCTAAATTTATTGTTTTATATTCACAAAGAACTGTATTTTTATTTGTCTGGAATTCTGAGACAACTGCAGAAGAGAGGACTTGACAACATCCGTCCAATGTCATTTTCATTAGACCGTAATTAGTTCTATTCATTTACTTGTGAGACTTCCAGCTCTTAATTTTAAGCTCGCTAGCCTGGAGGTCAGGTGTTCGATCCCTGCATTCGCTGAGAAAGTTCTTCCAGATTTTCCAGAGTGCAAGATGGAGGGCCTGACAAGGACAGCTGATAGGACAAAAAGAACGAGTTCCCGTGTACACATTGGCTTGCACGGAAAAGATCCCTTGGCAGTTGGAATTCGATATAAATCTGATCCATAATGCTGCTGCCCGGGCAAAATTTCCCTCATAGCATAGCACACTGCATGGTGTATACCCGTCTTCATTAAAAAATGGGTAAAACATAAAAAAGTTCTGGTATGTCAAAATATCCCTTTAAAACACTGTTAAAATACTCTGCTGTGGCCAGAATACTGGTTAATATCAGGGCACCGGTCAGAATACTGGTTAATATGAGCATCTGTCAGAATACTGGGAAATATAAGGGCACCTGTTGTGTAAGCTTATAGAATAATGTATAAGATTCTTGCTTGTGTGTATTATTTACTAGAGTTTAAATTCATGAGCTTGATTACTATTTTCTTTTGATGTTGGGATGGGTAATTAATCATTAATGAATCATTAATTACTCTGTTCTATCCCTGGCTACCAGGTAAAAGGTTTCTACTAATCACCAACAACAATTTCCCAGTGACAGTGATGCGGGACGGAGGGCAGTTGAAATTCGAAATATGAGTAGGCTGTAGCGCCACTACCTTGGCAGAATGTCTCTCATAGGTTATTGTATGCCTGTATAGAGGGATTTGGCGCAATGGTTAGAGAGTAGGATTTGTGACCGAATGGTTGCAGGTTCGAGACCCGAATTGTGCGCCGAGTTCTTGTGTCCTTGAATAAGACACTTTATCCCTGTATTTCAGTCTATCCAGCTGTAAATGGGTACCGGTAGGACGGTGTATGTGTTACACAAAAAACTAATGCGCTCCTTGAATTTCAACTTGATACTGCATGTGTTGGGGCTCTTCCTAAGAGTTCGGGGGTAAAGGGAGGTAATCAGGCTTTACCTGTATCCTAGAGACCGGGTTAATAATTGTATAGCGCTTTGAGCATGCATTTCTGGATGGATATATGCGCTTTATAAATATACATTATTATATTCTGACGTCTTGACCAAAAGCACTCAATAACCTTCCTATCCTGTATAATATACTTGTTTCCGATGGTCATGACCGATCACACTATTAGAATTGTCTCGTTAACCTTTGAAGACGTGTAAATGTTACGATGATGTAGATATAATGTGCGATATTCTCGAGGGTGAGAAGATAACTCTATCAATATTTAATGATACCCAGCGATTAGATTTGTCATTTTGATAAAACACCATTAGTTTCAGCCAGCAACTCACTCGCTGTTAAAAGCTTTTACTGCAGGCTGTTTTTTTTATTTTTCAAAGTTTTATTTAAGTAGAAAAGCGAGGCTTAAACAACCAGTATGGTTGTCACGATAATGAACAATCAATGTACACATCTACAGTCACACTCGGCAAATCTCGACAGATTCCGGTACCCTACATCTAGACTCGGCTGTATGATGAATTCCGCCATTTTGGAACTATTTTAAAGGACTCGGATAAAACAATGGCTGCCCCCATAGAGATTATATCAACAAACTAAAAAAATGGCTGCCCCCATAGAGATTATATCTAGAAAAGACGCCATTTTGGGACTTTTTTGTAAAAGCGGCTTGTTTTCCTGTTAAAGTAAATCGGCAGTTGACTAGCGGCATCGCAAATGTATGGTCGTAGGTACATATCACTTACTATCATACATCCGAGTCTAGATGTAGGTTACGGAGGGTACCGGAATATGTCGAGGTTTGCCGAATGCTACAGTCAAAACTACACAGAAATTCATAACTTGGCTCAGAATAAACTAATTTGAATAAGAGAGAGAGAGAACTGGTGTTAAAACCCATTCAATACACACCAAGTCATTTCGGGTCCTGGTCCCAAAATGACCTAGCTTGTGTCGAGTGGACGTTAAACCCCATTTCTCTCTCTCTCTCATTTCTGGTCCTCAAGATTCCTCCCACTGCTAACTGCTAAAGACCCCTACACACTTCCGAATTAATGAAATGAAAATGGACCATGTGTTAATCCCGAAAGAACTAAGTTTATGTTGAGTAGACGTTTAAAACTCAATTTCACTCTCTGTCTTTTTGATTAAGGAAGAAAGCTAAAATAAGATGCATACATGTAGATAATCTCCTGGCTTGAGGAACAGGCCCTTTCCCCACTTCAGGCCCTTTCCCTCTCCAGAATAAAATACAAAGGTTTCAGTTTGAAAAGACAAACTTGTTAAAATTGTTGTTTCACTCACTGGATGGTGAATGAAAATAATACCCCCCCCTCCCGAAAAGTACCGGTAATGTTTTAATTTAATTAGACTGTCTGGTTACTATGGTTACCATATATTGATAGTAAATGAGACATGATATATTGCCTGGTCATCGGAGTATATAGTTAGTGGACAACACCAGGAGCAACGCCCGACCTCCAGGCTAACGAGCAAGCGTCCTACCAACTTAGCCACCGTAGCTCCAAGATAGGTGGAAAAATGGGATATGCGAAGATTCCTACTCGACGGGACAGTATCCACCCAACTGATATGATTATCATGACAAGTGACTTCCAGGCTAGCGAGAGCAAGCACCTTATCCACTTAGCCACATTAGCGCAAAGGGCGAAATAGGTGAGAAGATTGAATATGCGAAGATTCCTACTTGACAGAATCCACCCACTCTATTCTTGTTTAAACTGATACAATTATCTTTCTAATTACATGCTTATTGTATGAATATGAATATTGATGAGATGGTTATTGTTATTATGTACATGCATATTGTATGAATATGAATATTGATGAGATGGTTATAGTTATTATATACATGCTCATTGTATGAATATGAATATTGATGAGATGGTTATTGTTATTATGTACATGCATATTGTATGAATATGAATATTGATGAGATGGTTATTGTTATTATATACATGCTCATTGTATGAATATGAATATTGATGAGATGGTTATTGTTATTATATACATGCTCATTGTATGAATATGAATATTGATGAGATGGACATTGCACCTAATGAATATTGATGATTGCTTATTAATTATCTAATAGAGAATTCATGATTCGAGTGAGGGAGTAAGATTGATTACATAGCTTAATTACTAGCAGGACCATTGATTTCAGGTAGAAATTACAATAAATGTTTGTTTCTGCTAATTTATTGAATTATAAGAGTTGGGTGGTCTAACATGCATGCTTTAGATCATAAAGTCTGTCATTGAATCGATCAATTGGTATGGTTTTGGTTCCTAGATTGTATAAGGAGTAGGGTCACAGAGACAACCTTGTGGGGTTTTCTCGGTTTCCACTGTCTCATATCTCTCTCTGTCACTTGAAAGGTTGGATTTCAAATAACAGCATGGGCCAACATGAACATTAGGGAACACTAGTCAAGTTTGTCCATTTGTTCGAATGGAAACACCTGTAAATGATGCCCTGTGAACGAATTGTTAGTGTATGTCAAAGATCCCTTGGCAGTTTGTCTACTGGCTCAAGGAGTAACGCTGTTGGCACGCTTACCTGGAGGTTCTGTGCTCAATATATGCTTTAACCGAACTTTCATCAGGATATTCCAGCATGACCTGACAAGGGATTAAACGAAAGACAATAGAATATGACATCAGAGTAGACCAGGAAAAATTTCCCCTCATAGAAAACTGCATGGCATATATGCCTGTTTTTATTAGCCCAGTTAGAGAAGAACAGTGAGTGAGAGAGAGAGAGAGAGAGAGAGAGAGAGAGAGAGAGAGAGAGAAATGGGGTTTAATGTCCACTCCACTCTACACAAACCAGGTAATTTTGGGACTAACATATGGCTCAATTTTATTTCAATAATATGATACAGTGCACACATACTAACCTTTCGGCCATCCGACCTCAGAAAATAAAATGTTTGTTGAAAGTTCTGACATCCCTTTAATGATATTAAGTTAGTATCTATAGGTACATTAAATAGATTCTGGTAACTAAAGGTCATATTACAAATGATCCATCTATAGACGGTAGGTAGGTACTAGACTACTTAACTCAGATATTACTTACGGTATACCTATTCCTAGTGTTTCACTCAAGGGAAAAAAAAACGTAGGCCTATTTATAGCAATAAAAATATGGCTTCTGGACAAAAATCATTTATTTTCTGCTGAGGTTAAAAGATCAAGATCAAGATCTCTCTTTCAAAATATTTTTTTCGAAATTTAACATGATTTGATGATATTGTAGAAAACACAGGTCAAATTAGGCAGAGGCGGATCCAGGGGGGGGGGGGCCTAAGTGCCCAGGCCCCCCCTAAATCCCTAAAAAACAGTATAAAAGAAATAGATATGCGCAACAAATCACTACTGACACCCTGATTTTTTCAAAAATTTTCTCAGGCCCCCCCCCCAACTGGATTTCCTGGATCCGCCTCTGAAATTAGGTCAATAATTCACTATGGTCATAGGGGGAAACCGGAGGACCCAGAGAAAACCCACTTACCACTGCCAGTGCCAACCAGTTGGGAATAGAAACCATGCCACTTGAATCAATCACAGACTTTATATCATATAAAGCACATTAGCCCTTTCAGCCTTGGGGCCATCCATAAAGTACGTATGCTTGAAGGGGGGAGGGGGGGTCACGCTAAAACATACAGGTGCATTAATTCATCGGCAAAAAGTACCTATAGGAGCGTACAGGGGGGAGGGGGGGTCTGAATTTTACCCATTTTGAGCGTACGCACTTTATGGATTGCCCCCTTCCCCACTTGTCAGTGCTGCAGATGAAAATGTATAGTTGTACGGATTGGACAAACAGCAGAGGTCCAGTGTACACAATAACATGCTTTTAAAACGGCCTTTGGCAATCAGACAATGTGATTAAGATACAGATCTATATTTTGTTTCGTTTTTTTTATACTTTCGATGGCCTCCACTAAATGAAGATCTGATTAGTCCAACCTTGAGGGTTTTCTCCGGGTCCTCTGGTTTCCTCCCACTGCTAATGACCCCTACGTGCAAGTTAATTATTGAAATAAAATTAAACCATATTTTAGTGATGTTAAACCCCATTTCATTTTACAATGTGTAGGAAATGGGATTTGAATATATTTTGTATACAGAAAAGGGACTTTGATATATTTTGTATATAGAAAAGGAACTTTGATATATTTTGTATATAGAAAAGGGACTTTAATATATTTTGTATACAGAAAAGGGACTTTGATATATTTTGTATACAGAAAACGGATATTTATATATTTTGTTTATAGGAAAGGGACTTTAATATATTTTGTATACAGAAAAGGGACTTTAAAATATTTTGTATATAAAAAAGGGACTTTAATATATTTTCTGAAGGAAAGGGACTTTGATATATTTTGTATACAGAAAAAGGACATTTATATAATTTGTTTATAGGAAAGGGACTTTAATATGTTTTCTGAAGGAAAGGGACTTTAATATGTTTGACATCCAGTGACTCAAATTAAGAGAACTTGACGAGCTATTAGGTGAATATCAAAGGAGGTTAATTTAAACTTTTTCTTTCATCTCAATCATCAAGTCTTTTCTTTCATCTCTCTCAATCATCAAGTCCTTTCTTTCATCTTGGACTTAATTAAATTCACAACTTGAAACTCTTGTCCAAAATTTGTTTTCAACATCAATGAATTGAACAACAAATGCCATCAAAGATCGAAGTTCGCGTCTTATATCCACAGCGATCAGATCGTAGAATCATTGGTCCAGTCTGTAGAAACATTGATCCAGTCTGTAGAAGCATTGAACCAGTCTATAGAAACATTGATCCAGTCTGTAGAATCATTATCCGTTTGTAGAAACATTGATCCAGCCCGTAGAAACATTCCTCTAGTGTGTAAATTTATCAGGTTGAAGTGAAATAAAAGTAGATTAATTAGTTGGTGGCAGACGGCACAATTTCTCTTTTATTTGATCATGAACGAGTCCAAGTCCCTCACAGACGTATTAGGTTTATTTTAAAAGGACAATAACACTCTTGCTGGCTTGACAGCTCCAAAATAATGATTGGGGCATATAATTTAGTTACAACAAGAGTGTTATTGGGCCTTTAGGTAGACGGAGACAGACAGGATAATTTCTCTTTATTTGATCATGAACGAGTCTGAGTCCGTCACAGACGTATTAGGTTTATCTTAACGTTCCGTTGATTTTACTTCTACTTAACCAATCATTCGGGGAGGGGGGGGGGCAGTGGTTGTTGGTGCCCCAAAAATGTAGTTAGTTTTCTTAGTATGTTACATAATAATAATAATAATAATAATAATAATGTAACTGTAACTCCTGTAACTCCAGGGGCGTACACGATTTTGTTGATTTCACTTCTAATTTGCCAATCGTTTAGGCAGGTTACATGGTTGGTTGTATCCATAGGCGTACGGGGAAATATTTGACTGGGAGTAGGCGATGGTTGTTGGTCCCCCAAAAATGTAGTTAGTATTCTTAGTATGTTACATAATAATAATAATAATTATGAAACTGTAACTCCAGAGGGGACATAACGATTTTGTTGGGGGGGGGGGGGGTGTTTAGCCAAAATGTGACCGACTGATGCCCAGCCCCCCTCCTCCAGCTCGTACGCCTATGGCTGTATCACTATCAGAATAAGGGGAGGGGGGATGGCCTAGTGGTCTAGGGTGCCACGCTTTAACCACTAGCTGGTTGGCCACCTCTGGCTTGCGGCTGTGGTTTCGAACCCTGGTGTGAGCGTATGTGGCATGGATATAGGGGCGCCTTCTCAACCTCGTGGGTTTCCTCCGGGCACTCCTGTTTTCTCCCACTGCTAAAGGCCCCTACGCGCAAGCGAATTGTTGAAATAAAGTTAAACCATATGTTAGTCCCGAAATGACCTAGTTGTGTTGAGTGGACGTTAAATCCCATCTCTCTCTCTCTCTCTATCAGAATAATAATATATACAGTAGAACTTGCTCGGACAGGCACTCCTAATCAGCAAACACTTGCTTCAAGGAGCACCCAAAAAATGTTTGTGGTATGGGTTGGGGCAATATTGGATACCTCTAGTCAAAAAGCACCTCCATTAAGCAAGCATTTTTAAATTTCCCTTGGGTGCTTGCTTAATACAAGTTCTACTGTAGTTGAATAAATTTAGTATGATTTATTTCCTCTCCAGGGGGGGAACAAATTTATTGGTCTGTAATCTGTAAAATACTTAAACTTAGAAATAAAAAATAAATTGTTTGAAGAGGGAAATAAAATATTGTTGATGACCTGAGGTAGTGTTTTATTTACGTCGATCATTTTATTTGGAAGAGTGGAAAAAGAATACTATTATATAAATTTTTCTCAAAGAAAAAGACAAAATTGTACCCGGTAATTATTAAGGGGATAGTATGGCCCCCGAGTTCACAAAATATTCTTAGACTTAAGTTAAGAAATTACGCAACTTAATAATAATAATAATAATAATCGCGTCATTTTACAAGGGTAGCAAGTTAGGCCTGAGACCTTTTTCAAATTTGGCCCTTGGCACAGATCGTGCGAATGATTTCGATCATTACTGCAGGAAGAAACCGAAGAACTCGGGGGGAAACCTGTCTGATCGGACGGGAGACCGAATATCCCTCTCACTTACAACGATAAAGTTCATGCCCTGAGCTGGGATTGAACCCTCGTTGCATTGGTGCATTTCAATCACTGTTTATGAGAAATATCTTTGATTCAGAAACACAAAACTTTGCGCATAGTTTCTTATTGATGTATTTATTTAAAGCTTTGGTAAAAGGTTATATTTTAATTAAAATAAGGCAAACAATTGAGAGTAAATTCTTAACTTCAGTCTGAGTTTGTGAAATCAAAGTCTGCTCTAAAATGGATTTTTCTAACATTTAGTAAAGTATACTATTTACAGTCTTTGATTCAATCAAATGGAAAATAGACTCATATAAGATTAGGGAGAGGGGTTGTACATAGGCTAGGCCTGTTCCCCAATCCCATTTAGACATCCTGAATAAAATATTGTTTATAACAAAAAAAGAATACCCCCCCCCCAACCCCCCCGAAAGTCTAATGGAAATGTAATTAATGGTCAATTACATTTCAGTTATATTTCAATTACATTTCAGTTATATTTCAATTACATTTCAGTTATATTTCAATTACATTTCAGTTATATTTCAATTACATTTCAGTTATATTTCAATTAAATTTCAGTTATATTTCAATTACATTTCAGTTATATTTCAATTACATTTCAGTTATATTTCAATTACATTTTATGAAAATGAAATGAAATGGGGTTTGAAATATAGGCGATATTATGTCATATTATAATACAAGTTCAAAATTTACACTCACGAACACTCACTATAATTATATGTTCACTTCTCAGACAGAGAGAGGGGTTTAATATAGGCTATGTCGGTTCTCCAATTCACGTACAAATTGGAATAAAAATATTGTTTAAAAATAAACACACTTTATGGATATACTACTTCTGAATTTTATTAACATGCTACGTTTCAATACACATACAGGTATCGTTATCAAGCAAATAATGATTAATTAACAAAAATGTGATGCCATATATATATTACATCTTTCATCTTGTTAATCAGTTTATTGTTACTGTTTTATTTACAAAATGGCTTCCAAAGTGTTCATCTATATATTGCATCACATTTTTGTTAATTAATCATTATTTGCTTGATAACGATACCTGTATGTGTATTGAAACGTAGCATGTTAATAAAATTCAGAAGTAGTATATCCATAAAGTGTGTTTATTTTTAGTGCAATCTATTTCTATATGTCTTATAAGGATTAAATATTGTTTATATTAAACATGTGTATGTTGGAGAATTGTAATTATATCGGGGAAATTGACCCAGGAAATATGATTGTGTTTAACATTGAATCTCATTTCATATCAGATGTAGATTACTGAACCGAGATATTATTATCAGGACATTTATTACCTTTCAAAACAAAGTCAGTTATTAATTATGTTGGCGTGAAATGTAATTTTAATTCACATCTGGGTGTTATTGAGTTTAGGTATATTTAAATACATGAATCATCCAGTCGTTTCCAAGAGGAAGAGGGGGTGGGATGGCCTAGTGGTCTAGAGTGCCGCGCTTCGACCTCTAGCTGGTCGCCCACCTCCGGCTTGGGTTGTGGTTTCAAGCCCTGGTGTGAGCGTATGTGGCATGGAGATAGGGCGCCTTCTCAACCTCCGGGCACTCCGGTTTCCTCCCACTGCTAAAGGCCCCTAAGCGCAAGCGAATTATTGAAATAAAATTAAACCATATGTTGGTCCCGAAATGACCTAGTTGTGTTGAGTGGACATTAAACCCCATTTCTCTCTCTCTCTCCAAGAGGAGGAGTGTGGAAGAGATCCATTTACAAGTAGAACGAGGGACAGAGTCTTAGTGGGGGTTCCATGGGAGTGTCGAGTGAAGCTCGTTGTTCTAAGATTCTGAAATAATGGAGAGTCGTACCCTGTACAACCTATCAAATGTACCACTTATATGACTTGTGAAACTGTGTCCCCTTAAATAAAAGCCGATAAATTTATCATTGGTGGTGAAATTGTGAAACTGGGCCCCCTTCTTGTGCCACAACCCCATAAATTTACCACTGGTGGTGAAATTGACAAACTGGGTTCCCTTCTTATGCCACAACCCCATGGTGATGATTTCGAGACTTGTGATAAAATTGTAAAACCGTAGCAAGGAGTTTGGATGGGAAAACTTATCGTTTAGAATATAGAGGAGTGTGTTTGAGAACTTGTGTCGTGTGGATGAAACAAAACGAAATATAGATCTATATTTTAATTAGATTGTTTGAGAACTTGTGTCGACCGTGTGGATGATACGAAGGTGTTAATCGTGTACTTATTTTATAGACAATATAGGTGTTCCGAACTTTCTGCCAGCATAATTACCATAGTTGTTTGTCAATAGTTCGCTGATTATCGCCATCTTTTATTCGTATAAAAACAACAAGAGTCTATCTAATGAACTGCTAATAGACCTACATGTCGTGTACTGTCTTCAATTGTAAAGAGAAAAACATTTAAATCATCGAGAAAGAGATTAGTTGCGTAAGAGATTGTCTGGATCTTCCTCAGTTTAAAGGGACTAGTCAAAATATTGATTAAAGGGACTAGTCAAGATATTGTTTAAAGGGACTAGTCAAGGTATTGTTTAAAGGGACTAGTCAAAATATTGTTTAAAGGGACTAGTCAATATATTGTTAAAAGGGACTGGTCAAGATATTGTTTAAAGGGACTGGTCAAGATACTGTTTAAAGGGACTAGTCAAGATATGGTAGTTTAAAGGGACTAGTCAAGATATTGTTTAAAGGGACTAGTCAAGGTATTGTTTAAAGGGACTAGTCAAGGTATTGTTTAAAGGGACTATAGTCAAGGTATTGTTTAAAGGGACTGGTCAAGATATTGTTTAAAGGGACTAGTCAAGATATTGTTTAAAGGGACTAGTCAAGATATTGTTTAAAGGGACTAGTCAAAATATTGTTTAAAGATAAATTATGGCTGATTAGATTACGAGTTGGCAGTTCTCAATATATTAGGTAATAACAAAGTAATGTGAAGGCAGTTTGCTGAAAATTTAATTAGCCAATGAAACAGTCTGTGATGATCTGTTCTTGGCATGCGGTGTATGGAACTTTGGTAATCCCTCCCACTATAAACGTCAATGCATATTGGTTGATCAAATGTTTGATGTTATCGGGTCAAAAGCCACTTGTATTACACCTGATGGCACCTTCCAATACATATTTTTAGATCTTCCTGTAGTGTAAGCCATCGAAGGTATAAAAAAATGAAATGAAATATAGATCTGTATTAATTCACCGGTAATCAATTTGTTAGGTTTCATGATTTCAACTCTTTAGCCAAACTTCTGTTGACAGACACATAATTACCAGGCAGTTAGCTGAGTTAGCTGAGTTAGCTAGTCTGTTAATTAAAGGCTATTATGAGAAGAATAGTTGTTAATTAGGAGTGATACGGAACAAAGATAAATATATATATATATAATATCAATATACTGATGATGACCTTGTCATATCAAAGGAATAACTGTCATCAACTGTCATCAAGTGTCATCAACTGCCATCAAGTGTCATCAACTGTCAAGCTCGTAACTAATGGCAGTAATGATTTGAGTAGTATATAACTACCGCCTGTATTGTTTACCATATTAGTACTTACAGACGCTAATCGTTGTTTACATTTCTCGGACAATATATAATTATAGTTGTTCACAGCTTATAAAACCACACTGAAAGGAAAGGTTCCTGTAAACTAGGCATTCTGAGTAAAATACATTAATGTATGTAATTCTGATGAATAAAAAGATTTTTGTCCACTGAAAAACATTCTTAATACATTTAATTATGAAGATAGAAATTGTATTCAAGGTACTAGGTACTAATATATTGTTTATAAGGCATTTAGTGATAGGACTAACATTGAAAAAACACAAACACAATTAATGGATAACAATCACTAGCAACTTATTGTATCATATTCTTGTTTACCCTGTGCTTGATAACGACAAGAGGACACTTGTTGAAATGTTGCACTATTAAAGTTGCTAGTGATTGTTATCCATAAATTGTGTTTGTGTATTTTCAGTACTAGGTACTGTGTCATCTGGTCCAGATGTAATTAATTTCAATTTAGAATAACTGTAATGACTTTTAATTCTTTCTATGACTAAAACTGACAATATTTAATTGTTCACGGCTTGACCCCCACTAAACGGTTTCCAAATTTGTTTCACGTCAGTTTATATCACCTATTACATTATCAGGGACATATATAATTTTTCTCAAATTAACCCACATTAAAAGAAATATCATTCCTAAGATACCGGGAAACTCATCCAAAATCCCAAGAAAACTCATCCCAATAAAAGACAACTCATCCCAATATAAGACAACTCATCCCAATAAAAAAGACAACTCATCCCAATATAAAGACAAATCATCCCAATATAAAGACAAATCATCCCAATATTAAAGACAACTCATCCCCCAAAAAAGACAACTCGTCCCAATATAAGACAACTCATCCCAATATAAAAGACAACTTATCCCAATATAAAGACAACTCATCCCAATATAAAGACAACTTATCCCAATAAAAAAGACAACTCATCCCAATATTAAAGACAACTCATCCCAATATAAAAGACAACTCATCCCAATATAAGACAACTCATCCCAATATAAAAGACAACTCATCCCAATATAAAGACAACTCATCCCAATATAAAAGACAACTAATCCCAACTTTAAAACATGGTTAGAGACTGAGTTATAAGACATTGTTGTTGTTGTTGTTGTCTTTTATTGGAATGAGTTTTCTGGGATAAGTTGTCTTTGGGATAAGTTGTCTTTGGGATGAGTTGTCTGTATACTGTTACTATGATCCAGTCATGTACTGTATCAGTATTTATTATCTAATTATTTGGCTATCATCAAACCTGACAATAAGTCAATCACCTATCAATGTAAATATCAGATATAAATTCAGGTAAAATGAATCTGTTACCTGTTATTTATACAAGTACAAATTGTTTTTATAAGCCCACATTTAATATGGGTATATATGGAGTTGACTCATTTCTGATACAATTTTAATAGATTTTAAAATATGTAATTATTGCCCTTTACTTTGACAATTTAATACATAAGAAATAATAATGTTACTACTACTACCTCTTTATTAGATTGATATGTGAACCCTTTCTCTATTTATCCATGACCATTTATTACAGGTTGAACAGTTAATTGAACAATAAGTTACGTATACATGTACATAAAAACATCTTTCACTCAGTTAATTAAATGTTATCACAATAAAAGAGGACATGCAACTGCCCAGAGTGAAACGATGTTTGAATCAATCGGCCCCAGAAATGATATAACTATAAATGAAGCCTGGTTGATGCTGACGTGCCATTAAGCAATATTTTATTTTATAAATTGAAGTAGTCAGCAATGGTAATTAAGTCAATACCGTTATCATCTAGGCTACTGATTATTAATAATTTTAACTAGTTAATAATAATCATATCTATTTAAACTGACCACTTTTATCTGTTAGTGTCGTATATTTACATTTATAAACCAGTTTCCTCCCACTGCTTAATATCCCTACGTACTAGGAAATCCCAAATGTTAGTCCCAAAATGAGTGTGGAGTGGATGTTAAACTCCATCTCTCTCTCTCTCTCTCTCTCTCTCTCTCTCTTTCTCTCTTTATTAGTCCCAAAATGACCTAGTTTGTGTCAAGTGGACGTTAAACCCCATCTCTCTTTCTCTCCCTCTCTCTCTCTGTTTACATTTATACAAGTTTATTTGTTGCTGAGTGCAGGTAGATATGTAGGATACAATAATCCATGTTGTTATACAGACAGTATATAATCTTGTATGTGATATTATCTATCTCCTATATCTCTTCTTGTTCTACACAGACAATCTATAAATAAACTACATAATTATATAAACATATTCCACACAAAATAGCTTTATATACACTTGTATTACTACATATACCCGGTACTTATTACAAACATGCCTGTCTAACTTTGTTGTGGGGTTTCTCCGGGTCCCTCAGTTTCTTCCCACTGTTAAAGACCCTGACGCGCAAGCGAATTATTGAAATAAAATTAGACCATATGTTAGTCCCGAAATGACCTAGTGTATGTCAAGTGGACGGTAAACCCCATTTCTCTCTCTCTCTCTCTCTCTTTCTATTAGCCAATTGGCATCCATGTAAAAGAATGTTTAAAGCCCCAACACCACTCTTGTTGTAACTGAATAATTTGTCCATATCTTTATTCTGGTCAACAAATTGTACTATTTTACAATATTCCAATAAATAAATGATACAAATTTCATCCTAACCCACCTAATTTTAAGAATTTGAAAAATTCAACTACATGCCATGACATGGTTTGAAAAGCTTTACGTTAACACTTTCAAATGCAACTTGGATTTAAACATATTTTCGAACCCTCTGGACAAGTAAGATAGGTTAAAATGGCAATTTACACAACAGGGAGGACGCTTAAACATCTAGTAGTTAGATTAAGGCTAATTTTTTTGGGGGGGGAACCTCTCAAGCCAGCAAGAGGGTTATTGTCCCTTTAACAGTTGGACTTCAATATAAGCGAGTTTGCTGTAGTGCTGCTGTTTTGGCAAAATGTCCCTCATACCGTGGTGCAGAGAAGTGAGAGGTTCATTTCGTCGCAGCCAAATCTTTCAGCCATTGTGTGATGTTAAGCTTTTTTTGTGTCTATACCGGAATTGGTTTTTGTTGTACACCATGTGAAGACAGTCTAACAGCTGATTAGGATCTAAAGCAACTTCATCTGATACCAGTCATCTGATACCAGTCATCTGATACCAGTCATCTGATACCAGTCATCTGATACCAGTCATCTGATACCAGTCATCTGATACCAGTCATCTGATACCAGTCATCTGACACCAGTCATCTGATACCAGTCATCTAATACCAGTCATCGGTTTATTTTGGTTCAGATAAAAACATGTTTATAGTGAATTGTGAATCATTCAGTATAGAATTATCAAATACTTTATTACCATAGTAACACCAGAAAACAGGGAAGGTAGCTATTATTCTCATGCAGATTGTGGATCATGTGGCAGTTGGAATCGATATATGAGTAGGTCGTAGCACCGCTGCCCGGCAAAATATTCTACAGCACACTGTATGGCTTATGCCTGTCTTCATTAGCCGAGTTTAGGAGCAGAACAGTAGGACGTTAAACCCCATGTCATTTCATTTCATTTCTCCTGCAGATTGGATCATTAAGTAACTTGTCTTGTTAGGGATTCACGTGCGTAGGTCTCCTTGGTAAGTGTGTCTAGTTCTGAGGATGGGATACAAAATAAGGAAGATAGCAGTATCATCATGCAATGTAGCCCAATGCAAACCTTCAGGGGTTTTCAAGTCTGGTATTCATCCATGTCAGAGATGGTGCCTGCGGCTGAGAGTGGCAATGTACCTAGTCCTTTGCCAGGTCTAAAAAATAATGGTCCACCTGGTTAAACTATAGGCATGCACCTTAAAAAAAACACAGGGCAGAAAGAAATTTGATGAGGTGAAGCCAGAAATGCAGCTATACATTGTAATTTCTCCAATTTTAAATGGGGGAGGGAGGTTGGATGGCCAAATGGTTAGCATGTGCGCGCTGTATCATAAAGCCTGTCATTGAGTCAACAGGCATAGTTGCGAATTCTTCTGGGTTTTCTTCTGGTCCTCCTGTTTCCTCCCACTGCTAAAGACCCCTACGCACAAGTGAATTATTGAAATATTATTAAACCATGTGTTAGTCCCGGAATGAGCTAGTTTGTGTCGAGTGGACGTTAAACCCCATCTCTCTCTCTCTTTATCTCAACCTTGAAACTAGCTTAATGGTATATGACTGTCTGTCAGGGGCCGCGGAGGCGGGGGGGCTAAGGCCCCGGCAATAATTTTTAATAGTGAAAAATAAATTTTGCCAAAAGCTCCAAAAAGCGAAAAAAGGTTAAGGGGGGGTGGGGGGTATGGGTGTGGTGCTTAGTGGGGGCGGCCACATTGTGTGAGTTATTGTCAGTAGCCACCCCCCCCCCCCACGTGGCCCCTGTCTGGTGGAAGTCAAGTAAAAAAGAGTTGTGTATGAATCTAATTCTATATTGAGATGAATGTTAAACCCCATCTCTCTCTCTCTCTCTCTCTCTCTCCACCTTGAAACTAGCTTACTAGTATATGAATGTCTTGTGTAAGTCAAGTAAAAAAGGGGTTTTGTATGAATCTAATTCTATATTGAGATGAACGTGTTTATTAATGGGTTAATAATCACCCTTTTATCAACGTCCAATCAACCTGGTCCAATCAACCTGGTGTGGCTAATCTGTATAATACACTTTTAATCTTTAATTACACGCTTTACTTCAATCAGCTAGGGAAATACTCACTCGGGTTATCTTATTTATCTCATAAATTCTCACTGACTTACTTATCGAGGGTATAGAACATAATTGTGATAAGTCAAAAATAACCAAAAATATTTTATTCTATTAAAATGAAGAGCTTGTAATTCTCTTTCTATTGGTATATAAATCAATACCCTCCATCATTTCAAAATGTCTATAAATATCGATCAAATATATTAATAAATGAAGTTTTGGTAGTGAATTAAAAGTTTAAATTGCAATTTTCTCAAAATCAGGTATTTTGACTTATCACAAGTAAGCTCTAAACCTTCGTTATGTTTTTTTCCTAAGTAAGGGGAATAAATTCCGACTAAACAAATCCATGGGCTCTGTGCATATGGAGAGAAATAAAATAATAATAATAATAATCTCGTCATTTTACAAGGGTAGCAAATTAGGCCTGAGGCCTGTTTTCGATTTGGTCCTTGGCACAGATCGTGCGAATGATTTCGATCATTACTGCAGGAAGAAACCGAAGAACACGGGAGAAACCTGCCTGATCGGACGGGAGACCAAATATCCCTCTCACTTACAACTATAAAGTTTTTGCCCTGAGCTGGGATTGAACCCTCGATGCATTGGTGAGAAGCTGCTCTCTATCGCCACGGCTATCCGACCAGCATATTCTAATAAACAGCCAATTTTAATCTTTAATTTGATGTTTCACTTGATTCATCAAGAGAAATACTGACTCGGGTTAGCTCAGTCACTTAGGGGCCATCCATAAAGTACGTACGCTTAAAATGGGTAAAATTCAGACCCCCTCCCCCCCCTGTACGCTCCTATACGTACTTTTTGCCAATGAATTTACGTACCTGTACATTTTTGGCGTGACCCCCCTCCCCCCCTTTAAGCGTACGTACTTTATGGATGGCCCCTTATGTTATTTTTCGAAATAAGGGGAATAAATTCCGACTAAACAAATCTATGGTCATGTGCTCCGTGCAAATGGAGAAGAGAATACAAAATCATATTCTAAATAAACAGCAACAAGTTTCTACAACTCCTGAGGGTTGGGTGGCTGAATGATCTAACATATGCTTTAGCTCATAAGGTCTGCCATTCATTCAATCAAGTGGGCTGGTTCTGATCCCCAATCTCATGAGTTTTCTTCAAGTTCTACAATTGGAATAAAATTGAATCATATGTTAGTCCTGAAATGAACTAGTTTGTGTCAAGTGAAGTTAAACCTCTTTCTCTCTCTCTGTCTCTCTCTTTAATTAGTTACATTTCAGTTATAGGGTTGTCTGTCCAACCTCCTTGGTTTTCTGGTTAGTCCCTATTTGTGTCAAGTGTTCTCTCTCTCTCTCTCTCTCTCTCTCTCTCTCTCTCTCTCTCTCTCTCTCTCATATGTATAGAGAAAGTATATAATGTATACCAAACCTGCCCCAGGTGTAGCAAACACCAGCTATAGGTTTACATGTACATGTATATTATAATACCTATAAAATATACTGATATAAATATATTTTATACTTGCCCAAGGTATATCAAAGGTATATGTATTTTATGGCTATATGTTTTAACCTGTTGACCTATGTAATGATGTTATTATTGATAGGTATGTTTATTTATATTGTAGACTTGATGTGTCTGCCGTGTTTATTATTATTAGAACATATTTTATATATTATCATTCACCATCTACTTGGTTCCTGATTTTCATCTGGTGGCCGGTGGGTGGTCTTACAGACAAAACAATTAAACTCATTACAAAACATGGAACAGACATGAACATAACATGGAACAAACATATAACAACCAAACAGACAATAAATGGAATTACAAATAAAACCAAAAATGGTATAGGCAAAATAGTGTAATTAGCAAATGGACTGTTCACCGTGTACAAAATACACAAAATCGAACAAATATGGAACAAAAACGTGAAACACACAGAACAAACATGAAAGTGGAGTTTAATCTGGACAAATTGACGTTACCTCTGCCTAACTTTATCAAGTTAGAATGGTACATTACAAGTAATCAGTACCGGTATGTAGTTGGTAACAACAGTCACTAAATGGTCCTCTGGATCCTCCAGTTTCTTCCCACTGCTCAAGCGAATTATTGAAATAAAATTGAACCATGTGTTAGTCCCAAGATGACTTAGTTTGTGTCAAGTGGACATGATTAAACCTGATTTCTCTATGCACGTCTCTCAGTGATTTTAATCACTTCATTCATACTCAGGTAGCCATGAACTTTATTATTTAGTTTAATGTCAGGATGAAGGACTTGAGACTGGTTAACATTACTGTTTGACATTTATTAGCTCCTGTCGACCAGACACATGCGTGGATGGTTTATTACCAGGAACATGTGAAACGATAGCGTGGATTATATTTAGATAGAAACAGACATGGAGGATGTTAATTTACATCCAGCTCTCGACTTGTAGAATTACGATTATTGATTCGAGGAAATGCGAGGATATATCTGTGATTGGTGTTTACTTGAATATCCAGCAATATAATTATTGGTTTGGCTGTAATTGGCTGTTAAATAAGCTACATGACCAGAGAAAGAGAGAGAGAGAAATGGGGTTTAAGGTCCACTCAACACAACCAGGTCATTTCGGGACTAACATATGGTTTAATTTTTTATTTCAATCATTCGGTTGCGCGTAGGGGTCTTTAGCAGTGGGAGAAAACCAGAGTGCCCGGAGGAAACCCACAAGGTTGAGGAGGTGCTCCTATCTCCATGCCACATACGCTCACACCAGGGTTCGAAACCACAGCCACAAGCCAGAGGTGGCCGGCCAGCTAGAGGTCGAAGCTTGGCACTCTAGACCACTAGGCCATCCCACCCCTCCCTACATAACCAGGACCATTAAAACTGTTATTACTAATCTTTACCCAAAAATATAGAACAGGGGTCAGTTGCTCAAAGCCTCGTTATCTTTTAACGATCCGTTAACTTTAACGGAGAGAAAGAATGTTGCTGAAAATAAAGGCCCCTAACATTCTGTGGTGCAAATTTTTTCTACAGATTTATGCTAATATAAAGAATAAAGTATTCTATAGTGTTTTCTGTAGTAATTTTAACGGAAAGTTAACAAACAACACGTTACCAAGATGTGTCCGTTAAAGTTAACGGATCGTTAAAAGATAACGGAGCTTTGAGCAACCGGCCCCAGTTCTTTAAGTTTAACGGATCGTTAAAAGATAACGGAGCTTTGAGCAACCGGCCCCAGTTCTTTAATTACTTACACCTCACAGTAACCAACCTGTTAACTCTATTATCCTTCCGCCTCATAATCATGAATATTGACCAACACCTGGCAGAAAATATTCATCCAAACCCTGTCTGTCTGTTCCAGACCCAAAAATCAATGAAATTGGACACCAAAAGGGGGAGAGAGACAGAGAGAAAGAGAGGGAGAGAGAGAGAGAGAGAGAAATGAAATGGATTTTAACATCTTACTGTTTTGTTCAGACTAGGCTAATGAAGAGGTCATGCGCCATACAGTGTACTACGATGAAAATTTTGCACAACAGCCTACTCCTATATCAAATTCAAACTGTAAAGGGATCTTTATGTGTCTGCCAATTTGTACACAGGACCTTTGTTTTTCATCCCATCGAAACGACTAGACATCTGTCCTTGTCAGGTCATCCGTCGAGTATCACTGATAAGGGGGTACCACACGGGGAAGGTTCTGGGCAGAGAGAGAGAGAGAGAGAGAGAGAGAGAGAGAATTGCTATATTGCTATAAATAGAGGATGGGTAGGGTGGAGATGATGAAATTAATGGTGGTCTGCCTCCTGTTTATAATGTCATGCTCTTATGGCTTAAAATTACCTACATATTTAAAACGATCTTAAAGCCGGGTAGTTTTTGTCACGCCTGACATCTGCACGAACGTGACCGTGGTTGAAATGAGTCGTGTAAATGAAACAAGAGTTTTAATGATGAAAGTCTGACTATATAGACAGTCTCGCGTGTTTGCAGGAGAACAATCAGGAAATTATTAAATGTGGAATCACAGACTGGTTGGGTGCCAAAATAAACAAGCTATACATTTAATATACATGTACAAGATTGATTACACAGATGCATAATAACATCATATATCATATTAACTACCGTAGTTTGTCTTATTATCCGAATCAACATCGGCTACAAGTGGGTGTTCTTAAAGACAGAGTGGGGAGGCGAGTCAGCCCTTAAAGATAGAGTGGGGAGCGGAGTCAGGCCTTAAAGATAGAGTGGGGAGCCGAGTCAGCCCTTAAAGATAGAGTGGGGAGCTGAGTCAGCCCTTAAAGATAGAGTGGGGAGCCGAGGTCAGCCCTTAAAGATAGAGTGGGGAGCTGAGTCAGCCCTTAAAGATAGAGTGGGGAAACGAATCAGCCCTTAAAGATAGAGTGGGGAGCCGAGGTCAGCCCTTAAAGATAGAGTGGGGAGCCGAATCAGCCCTTAAAGAAAGAGTAGGGAGCCGAGTCAGCCCTTAAAGATAGAGTGGGGAGCCGAGGTCAGCCCTTAAAGATAGAGTGGGGAGCCGAATCAGCCCTTAAAGAAAGAGTAGGGAGCCGAGTCAGCCCTTAAAGATAGAGTGGGGAGCCGAATCAGCCCTTAAAGAAAGAGTAGGGAGCCGAGTCAGCCCTTAAAGATAGAGTAGGGAGCCGAGTCAGCCCTTAAAGATAGAGTGGGGAGCCGAATCAGCCCTTAAAGAAAGAGTAGGGAGCCGAGTCAGCCCTTAAAGAAAGAGTAGGGAGCCGAGTCAGCCCTTAAAGATTGTGGTGTTCTTAAAGATAGAGTGGGGAGCCAATCAGCCCTTAAAGATAGAGTGGGGAGCCAATCAGCCCTTAAAGATAGAGTGGGGAGCCGAGTCAGCCCTTAAAGATTGTGGTGTTCTTAAAGATATAGTAGGGAGCCGAGTCAGCCCTTAAAGATTGTGGTGTTGATAAAGATAGAGTAGGGAGCCGAGTCAGCCCTTAAAGATTGTGGTGTTGATAAAGCCGAGTCAGCCCTTAAAGATAGAGTGGGGAGCCGAGTCAGCCCTTAAAGATAGAGTTGGGAGCCAAGTCAGGGGAGCCGAGTCAGCCCTTAAAGATTGTGGTGTTCTTAAAGATAGAGTAGGGAGCCGAGTCAGCCCTTAAAGATTGTGGTGTTCTTAAAGATAGAGTGGGGAGCCAATCAGCCCTTAAAGATAGAGTGGGGAGCCGAGGTCAGCCCTTAAAGATAGAGTAGGGAGCCGAGACAGCCCTTAAAGATTGTCAGTCAGAGTTTAAAAGATCACTAGATGATGGCCTAGAGATATTTCACATACATACCTACAGATTTCCCTAAGAGCATGAGATTTAAACAGGGTTAGGGCACTGTGATTGTTGTCGAGGATTGTGGGTTAGGGTTAGGGGTAGCTCTAGCCCTGTCTACATCTCTTAACCTATGACGAAATTATCAATACACGTTAGTCAATTCGTCATTTAAATGGCTGAAATTTATCATGCCATGTTGGGGGGGGGGGAGTGGGTGTTGAATGCAGTGTTCCTTGAAATGTATTGCATAGCAGTGCGAACCCTTTCTGAAGAACTTATACTGCATTTAAAGAAGACAGAGAGGTTTAATGTCTATTAAACACAAACTAGGCATGTTGGGACTAACATATGGTTCAATTTAATTTATATAATTCGCTTGCATGTAAGGGTCTTTTGCAGTTGAAAGAAACCAGAGAAAACCCATGAGGTTGGACAGGCGACCCTACTCCTTGACACATACAACCGGGGACACCAAACCACGCCAGCTGACTTAATAACAAACCTTATGATAAAACGCGCACATGCTAACCATTCGGCCACCCAACTTCCCAGAGGTTTTGAACTCAAATCCTGATCAGTTATCACCTGGTATAACCCCTGGAGGCCTTCTGTAGAATATCAGTCAATTATCTTAAATAGATGAAATAGATGGAAATATACTAATAATATATACAACTACTCTCTACTATAAAACATTTTTAATAACACATATCATCACCATGGTTACCGTGTAGTCAACAATATACAGTTACCATAGTAATAAAACCAAGGTAATGATGATTTAGGGTGTGGTTGCATCAGATATCAGTGAGAATTACTGGCTTTTGTTACTTTGTCTACCAGCTTATATCACTATTACAAATTATTTTATCTGACAAGGCAAGGCTTGGCGCAAACAAAAACCCCGCTGAAATATACCAACCAGGCTAATAAAGACAGGGTATATGCCATGCAGTGTGCTATGAGAGAAATTTTGCCCAGACAGCAGTGTGATGCATGTAAACTGTATTTGTTCAGGTTTTTTTTACATATGCTAAAACGAGTGCACATGTGGAACTTGTTTTTTTTTTTAATACCATCCAAATGACTAGATATACCATTCCTTGCTTGGTCCTACACCACTGACAAGGGTAATCCAGACATTGAACTGGGATTAACGTCCTACTGAAATGAAATGAAATAGGGTTTAACGTCCTACTGTTCTGCTCCGAATAATAATAATAATAATCATTATATGCTTGAAAACGATATCTGTATGTGTATCGAAACGAAGCTTGTTAATAAATTCAGAAGTAGTATATCCATATAAGTGTGTTTTTTTTTTAATAATAATCTTGTCATTTTACAAGGGTAGCAAATTAGGCCTGAGGCCTGTTTTCGATTTGGCCCTTGCCACAGATCGTGCGAATGATTTCGATCATTACTTCAGGAAGAAACCGAAGAACTCGGGGGAAACCTGCCTGATCGAACGGGAGACTGAATATCCCTCTCACTTACAACGATAAAGTTCTTGCTCTGAGCTGGGATTGAACTCTGGATGCATTGGTGAGAAGCGGCCTCTCTATCGCCACGGCCATCCGACAAGCTATGAAGACAGGAAAATGAAATGGGGTTTAAATGTCCCAAGGGATGTTTTAGTGCATTCCATTGTTTTTTTGTACCATCCGAACAACTACACAGCTGCCCTTGTCAGGCTGTCCATCCTGCACCTCTGACAAGGGGAATCCACACAGGAAAATCTCCATGAACTTTCTTGGGCAACACCAGATAACAAACCCACGACCTCCAGGCTAATGTCTTACCCATTAAAAAATGAATGAAATGAGGTTTAACGTCCTGCTGTTATGCACTTAACCTGAGCTAATTGAAGACGGGCATACGCCATACAGTGTGCTATGAGGGAAATTTTGCCCGGGCAGCTGCGCTACGGCCTACTCTTATATCGAATTCCAACTGCCATGGGATCTTTTACGTGCACTCCAATGTGTACACGGGACCTCGGTTTTTCGTCCCATCCGAACGACTAGGCAGCTGTCCTTGTCAGGCCTTCCTTCTGTATCACTGACAAGGGGAAATCACGTCTTACCCATTAACCCACTGTGCTGCCATAATTCTCTCCCCTCTTGCACCTCATAACCCCTGACGAAACTGATGACAAATCGAAAGATAAGAAAATAAAAACAGACATGGAAATAATTGGTGGTAGATATTGATGACAAATATAAATTGAAGGACAATTGATCGTAACCATTTAGCCATTATTGAACTTCGGCTTGACATTCGTAACTTTGTGTTGATGACATGAACTAGATTTATCAATAATCACATAGACTATATACTCGATAAAATAATAAACTATGATCAGTTATTTGATATATGTTGTTTATTTCTTCCAATGTCTGTGTTTTCCACAGGTTTGTTTTGTTGGCTTTGTTTTGTGTGTAGTGTTGTCCTTCTTTACTTACTATGAGAGAGAGAGAGAGAGAGAAAGAGAGTGAGAGAGAGATAGAGAGGGAGGAGGGAGGGGGAGAGAGACAAAGAGAGAAAGAGTGAGAGAGAGAGATTGGGTTTAATGTCCACTCACTAGGTCATTTGGGACTAATATTGGTTCAATTTTAATTCAATAATTCGCTAGCACATTGGGTCTTAAGCAGTGGGAGGGAAGCCAGAGGACCCGGAGTAAACCCATTAGACAGGACAGACGACCCTACTCCTTGTCTTTGAGTTGTGCACGTTCTGATGGTACTATGGAATGTATATGTTAAGGGTTATCGTGGAGCATGATAAAGTTAATGACAATTAGACCAGAGATTTTATGTATCATAAAATTAACATGGATTAAAACATTGACTAGTCCTGACAGAGTGACTTCTTGATAAGATAAGACTCATTATTTGCCTATCTGTGCCATGATTTGTTTTTGTTTTATATTTAAAGATGCATTATGTAAAAGCTAAATCTGCTTATTACATGTCTATTTTCTGGCTTTATGAGGTCTGCTATTAAGTCAACTGACATGGTTTCTATTCCCGGGTTGTACGTGACAAAGAGTGCGGTCGCTTATCCATCCTCGTGGGTTTTCTTCGGGTCCTCCAGTTTCCTCCCACTGCTAAAGCAAATTATTGATTTTAAATTGAACCATGTGTTAGTCCCGAAATGCATAGTTTGTGTCAGGATCATGTTGAATCTGATTTCTCTGCCTCCTTCTAACAGTGACAGAAATACGGTCAGAGCGTTCCATAATCCTAATTGTTCCAAAATCTTAATTTCTCACTTTTTTCGTCAGTTTTGAGTAGCTAAATGCTATGCTGAAAGCTTCCTTAGAAACACCTATATGACAAGGGGAAAAGTCTGGGTTACCGAGACTAGAATGTCATTAATCCACATAATTCATTAGGAAAACACTTGGTTATCGAGAATATAGGAATGTCATTAATCCACATAATTCATTAGGAAAACACTTGGTTATCGAGAATATAGGAATGTCATTAATCCACATAATTCATTAGGAAAACACTTGGTTATCGAGAATATAGGAATGTCATTAATCCACATAATTCATTAGGAAAACACTTGGTTATCGAGAATATAGGAATGTCATTAATCCACATAATTCATTAGGAAAACACTTGGTTATCGAGAATATAGGAATGTCATTAATCCACATAATTCATAAGGAAAAGGCTGGGTTATTGAGAATAAGAATGTCGTTAAAATTCATAAGGAAAAGGCTGGGTTATCGAGAATAAGAATGTCATTAATCCACATAATTCATTAGGAAAAGGCTGGGTTATCGAGACTAGGAATGTTGTTAATCCACATAATTCATAAGGAAAAGGCTGGGTTATCGAGAATAAGAATGTCGTTAATCCACATTCCACATAGCATAGTTAGTTACAGAGTACCGGTGTAAGTATTTAGTTCTATGGTTTATATTACTTCACAGCAACCTGGCATCGTTATCAAGAATCATGATCTACCAACATGAGTACCGGTAACTAAAAACCGACTAACAAATGTATATAAATAGAAGAGATTTATTGATATAGTTGGCAGCATCTCCACCATCTATAACTGTTATATGTTAGATCAGTAGTATATTGACCTCCCCAGTATATTAGGTGCCCCTTCCTAGAAGTAAATAACTGTTATATACTCTATATCAGTAGTATATTGACCTCCCTACTCAACAGGTGCCCCTTCCTAGTAAATAACTGTTATACACCATATCAGTATAGTATATTGACCTCCCTAGTAAATCATATAGTATTTGATAGTAAAATTACTTAATCAGCTGACTCTTACTGAACTTTAAAACATGACAATGGTAATTACTTGATTTATAAAAATGAAATGGGATTTAATGTCCTACTTTTTAAAGAAAAGACCTTGCCTGGTCAATATTCGATTTTAACATGCTGTATTTCTTTCCCTTAGGGATTATTTATAACATCTAGGTTATTTTGCCTGATGCCTATCTGAATTGAAAATTTTAGCAATTAAAGCCACAGAAGGGGAATTCTGAAATTTGAAATTTTCAAGAACTCATCTATTGTATTGAGCTATTCTGAGCAAGAGGTTGTTACTTCTGTAGTAGAATATGTTCATCCCCACACAAATTTGGGAAAAGGTTAGAATCTGTACTGTAATATATACTAGAATTAAAGAGTCAATGGTGAAATGAATGGTGTACTGTATCTTTATAGGAGAGAGATACAGTAAAGTGACCAGTAATCATCTAAGTCAATATCTATCTATTCCTAGACCTACTCTATTGTTGATTCTGTCTACTATATCCTTCTCTCACTGTATTTACACTTCCTCAATGCAATTATCTTTAGTTCACATCGGACTGTAAATATGGTCAACATCTAATCCTACTCTTTTGTAGATTGTGTCTACTACATCAGGGCCATATCTAGCGGGAGTGCAGGGGGTACATTGCACCCCTAGAAAGAAAATAAGGCGCCCCCCCCCATTGATGGGGGGGGGGGTGTGATTGCTGAATGGTTAGCAATTGCGTACTTTATCATAAAAGCCTGTGATTGAGTCAACTGCCATGGATTCGAATCCCCGGTTGTATGTGGCAAGGAGTAGGGTCGCCTGTCCAACCTTGTGTGTTTTATCTGGGTCCTTCGGTTTCCTCCTACTGCTTAAGACCCCTACGTGTGCAAGCGAATTATTGAAATGAAATTAAACTATATGTTAGTCCAGAAATGATCTAGTTTGTGTCGAGTAGACAGACCTTAAACCCCATTTCTCCCTCTCTCTCTGCAACATGTATATCCTTCTTCCACTGTCCAATCTGTGTTTACCCTTCACCAATCCATGTGTTATCAATGTGTTAAATAGGTTTATAGGTAATTCACATCAGACTGTAAATGAATAAACATTCAGTTGTCAAACTTCTCCATTAAATACACCACAACCACATTCTTGATACCACAATGTTTCCTGGCTATATACATTGAAGATTCATAATGTAAGATTTAGATAAAGAACTATAATAGCAGGCCCGTAGCCAGGAAGTTGTTTTTGGGGGGGCAAAGATGATTTTGGGAGGGCCAACTAGCATTGGCATCTGCATAAGGCCAATTTTCTTGTGATATTGGGGGGGCAAGAGTCAGTATTGGGGGGCAGTTGCCCCCCCCCCCATGCCACCCCCTGACTACGGGCCTGTATAATAGTTAACAAATAGATAATGAAACGGGAATATGTTGAAAGTTTCAGTCAAATTGCTTCATTCTGAGTGGAGTTATTAATGTTAGAAGAACAGTGTAGTCTCGATTGTCATGACTACCATTGCTGCTATAATAAACAAAGTCTTGATTATCCATTTTAAAATAGATCATTCAACGCAAATCGTTTTGAAAATCTGTTGAAAATTTCAGCATCCGATAGCATCAAGAGTTGATTATGGTCTTGGCCAGTTAATAAATGTCTAAATAATAATAGATATAACATCTACATCACTGAAACCCAAGAAAACTAGCATCAATATTTTTAAATTACCACTTTTCCCACCTATTTGTATCTAATTTTTTATCATATTTACTGGTATAAATAGATAATGCTGAAGTATGGGGTAGTGTATTAGTATCATTGCCTTGCAGATAAGGTACCATGTGTTGGTATAAGTTTAAAGGGAGTATATACATACAAGAGATACCACTATAAATAACTTCACACCTTTCGGACTAAAAAATGCTACCACATTCTTCCACCATATGTTGGCAATGCTTGCTAGGCAAACATCATTATGCTATTATCTACTTGAGTAGGTATATTTACCAACCGGTAAGGGAATAATACTCAGCTTTCTTCTATAATTACGCTATTATTTACGTGTGTACGTATAGAATGATCCGTGTATTATAATGTCTGTTGTTTACTCATTGCATCAATCAGGATAATAATAATAATCGCGTCATTTTACAAGGGTAGCAAATTAGGCCTGAGGCCTTTTTCCAATTTGGCCCTTGGCACAGATCGTGCGAATGATTTCGATCATTACTGCAGGAAGAAACCGAAGAACTCGGGGGAAACCTGCCTGATCGGACGGGAGACCGAATATGCCTCGCACTTACAACGATAAAGTTCATGCCCTGAGCTGGGATTGAACCCTCCTTGCATTCACACATCATGATATGGAATAAATATTATATTACACAACAAATATATTAGATTTATTCATTTGATGCATGCTTATACTTTGATATTTAGTAGATCTATTACACTTTCAATAACCACAATGAACCAAATTTCTGTAAATTTATCAATTTCTGTAAATTTATCAATTTCTGTAAATTTATCAATTTCTGTAAATTTATCAATTTCTGTAAATTTATCAATTTCTGTAAATTTATCAATTTCTGTAAATTTATCAATTTCTGTAAATTTATCAATTTCTGTAAATTTATCAATTTCTGTAAATTTATCAATTTCTGTAAATTTATCAATTTCTGTAAATTTATCAATTTCTGTAAATTTATCAATTTCTGTAAATTTATCAATTTCTGTAAATTTATCAATTTCTGTAAATTTATCAATTTCTGTAAATTTATCAATTTCGGTAAATTTATCAATTTCGGTAAATTTATCAATTTCGGTAAATTTATCAATATCGGTAAATTTATCAATTTCGGTAAATTTATCAATTTCGGTAAATTTATCAATTTCGGTAAATTTATCAATTTCGGTAAATTTATCAATTTCGGTAAATTTATCAATTTCGGTAAATGTATATTACTCTGTAAATAACCTAGTTTGTGTCAAGTTTCTCTCTCTTAACTTGTATTCCCTCTCTTTCTCTTTTTTTCTCTAGGGGGGAGGGGGCTGAATGTGGTTAACAGTGCAGCTGTATCTTAAAACCCCTCAAGTGGCATGGTTGTACTTCACAAGGAGTAGGGTAGCCTGTCTAATCTCAATGGTTTTCTCTGGGTCCCCTGGTTTCCTCACACTTGCTCAAAACCCCTACACACAAGGCGAATTATTGAAATAAAATTAAACCATATGTTAGTCCCGAAATAACCTAGTTTGTGTTGAGTGGAGGTTAAACCCTCTCTCTCTGTCTCTCTCTCTCTCTCTCTCTCTCTCTCTCTCTCTCTCTCTCTCTCTCTCTCTCTCTCTCTCTCTCTCTCTGTCTCTCTCTCTCTCTCTCTCTCTCTCTCTCTCTCTCTCGCTCTCTCTTCTCTCGCTCTCTCTTCTCTCTCGCGCTCTCTCTCTCTCGCTCCCTCTTCTCTCTGGCTTTCTCTAACCAGTCTCGCTCTCACTCTCTCTCTCGCTCACCAATCTCTCTGTCTCTCTCTGTCAGTCTCTGTCTCTCTTCTCTCTCTCACCAGAGGAGGAATGTATGGAATGTAAGAATAGTTTAATATCAAACTGTGAAGAGAATGAATGAATACTGTTTGATATAAACACAACCAGTTTGATTACTTGCCATTCTAGTTTATGACTCAACAAATTCTGGCATTGATAATAAAACTAGGGATCTGGTTTTGTACAGTAATTCTGATCATTTACCTGTAACATGGTGACTTAACTTGTTCTTAGATCTCACAATAATTACTAGTATTAAAGGGAACCAAACTGATGGCTGACCAATGACATTGAGATGCAAAGAGTAGGGTTGCCTGTCTGAATTTATCTTGTATTATGTTCGCATGTTAATAACTAGTATGAAAGGGAACCACACCAATTTCTGAACAATGCCGTTTAGCTCTAAAGAGTAGGGTTGCCCACGAGGTTGGACAGGCGACCCTTTGGATCATATCAAAACAATAAAATATCGTAGCTTTAGAAACATGATTCAAAACAAATTCAAGTAAGAAGGATTAGATGCCAAGGGCAGGCTATGCTTACTATGTCAGACTATCACAATCTGATATCATTTACACAGTCTGGCAATAAGGCACCTGTCACTGACGATGTCAGACACAGATTCAGGCTTCGTCAGGCATAAAACCTCTGGTGCCTGTCATTTTGTCTGACACTGATTTGTCTTTTTTTATTGAAATTATTAATACATGTCCGGCACTAAGTTGAAAATGTTGAGAACTATTTGATTAGTGCCTGACATTTTGTCTCGTACATCTAAAAACGTTATTTCCAGGCCTGAGTTTATGACAGTGTCACTTTAACTTGACATGAGTTGATTAGAAAGGTAATAACATTATTCAACACATGGCTAACAGACATGAAATTAAGACAGCAAATAATTGTTGTTGGGGCTAATTTATTGCTTTTATTCAAAGTCTGTTTATAGGTTGTGTCGATGAAAATTATTTGACGTGATCTTGTAGAAGTTTTGTTGAAAAGAGAGCGATGTTTCAAAGCTGTTACATGTCGTGTTTTAAATTGGTTATAAATTTGTCGAGTCGCAATAACACAAAGCCAATAAAAGTTTTAGTAATTAAGATACCACTAACAGGAACAGGACAGGAATCGTGTTTAACTTCTGTTTTGCGTGGTGGGTGTCTATCTATATATAAATTCCAAGATCAACAATTTCGTTAATTACTTCTGTTTTTGTCTCGGAATCCTGTCAGAAGTTATTATTCCATCTCCAATTGTTAAGATTAGTGCTTTGAATGCAGGCCCGTCGGAACTATATTGATATTGGGGGGGGGGGGCTGCGAGCAAAGGTAGTGAAATCCAGGGGGTCCGAATTATTTTGACACCATGCCTGCCCAATAAACAGGATATATACGAGCAGATTATTGGGGGGGCTGTAACCCCCCCAGCCCCCCGGCTTCCGACGGGCCTGGAATGTCATCAGTATAAAGACTTTACTTTGCATTAACCTAAAGATTCACAATACAACAACACTTGTGAACTTCTCAGATGACTTAGCTTCTGTCTGTGTGTGTGTTTTGTTGCCGTGTAATCCCTCTTTATGTTTTTAAAGCTAATGTTATTTTTTTTTATATTTACAGGGACCAGTACAAATAAAGTTTGAAAAATTAGAGTCCGGAAGTTTACCACCCAAATTTTCAGACATATCCTCACAGATTGGTCAAGATGACAAATTTGTAAGTTGAAAGATTTTTCTCTTTGAAAAAAAAATTATTTAATTTTCAATTTGAATGCTCCCACATTTTAATATTGTCGAGTGCGATGAAATGAAATGGTGTTGGACATATGCCATACAGATGACGTCAGGGAAATTTTGCCCAGATGCCACGCTACACCGACCCTTATATCGAGTACCAACTGTTAAGGGTTCTTTCTTGATCCCATCCAAATGACTGTACATTATCCCTTGCCATTTGTCATATTCTATCAAAAACTTCCTGTGAATGTGATAATAGGATAAAGGACCTATATGCTAAGATTATCTGGTTGATCGAATTTTGATGTGGGTCGAGTCCTTTACATAGCGTAGGTCGAGTCCTAATATGATGTGTGTTGAGTCCTGATATGATGTGGGTCGAGACCTGATATGGTGTGGGTTGAGTCTTGACATGATGTGGCTGGAGTGCTGTTATGATGTGGGTCAAGTCCTGATATGATGTGTGTCGAGTCCTGATATGATGGGGGTTGAGTCCTGATATGATGTGGGTCGAGTCATGTTTTGATATGGATCGAGTCCTGATATGATGTGGGTCGAGTCCTGATATGATGTGGGTCGAGTCCTGTTTTGATATGGATCGAGTCCTGATATGATGTGGGTCGAGTCCTGATATGATGTGGGTCGAGTCCTGATATGTTGTGGGTCGAGTCCTGATATGTTGTGGGTCGGGTCCTGATATGTTGTGGGTCGAGTCCTGATATGTTGTGGGTCGGGTCCTGATATGTTGTGGGTCGGGTCCTGATATGTTGTGGGTCGAGTCCTAATATGTTGTGGGTCGGGTCCTGATATGATGTGGGTCGAGTCCTGATATGTTGTGGGTCGGGTCCTGATATGGTGTGGGTCGAGTCCTCAGATGATGTGGGCCGAGCTAGTCCTGTTATGATGTGGGTTGAGTCCTGATATCGTGTTGGTTGAGTCTTGACATGATGTGGCTGGAGTGCTGTTATGATGTGGGTCGAGTCCTGATATCGTGTGGGTCGGGTCCTGATATCGTGTGGGTCGGGTCCTGATATGATGTGGGTCGAGTCCTGACATGGTGTGACTCGAGTCCTGATATGATGTGGGTCGAGTCCTGATATGATGTGGGTCTAGTCCTGTTATGATGTGGGTTGAGTCCTGATATGATGTGGCTGGAGTGCTGTCATGATGTGTGTCGAGTCCTGATATGATGTGTGTCGAATGTGGGGCGAGTCCTGATATGGTGTGGGTCAAGTCCTGTTATGATGTGGGTCGAGTGAATCCTGTTATGATGTGGGTGGAGACCTGATATGGTGTGGGTCGAGTCCTCATATGATGTGTGTCGAGTCCTGATACGATGTGGGATCCCGATGTTTCTCATGTAAAAGATTATACACTACACCCATGGTTTATGTTGATAAATCACCACCAAGTACTTATTGACGTATAAATTATAGACCAGCGAGGAGTGACGGAGTGAATAATCATCTTGATTAGACCTTGTCTCTGTTTTACGTTATTAATTACGTGTAACGACCCAGGTATAATTACCTGTAACTACCAATGTAATTAACAAAACGCTCATTAACACTCCACAAAGACCAGTGAATTCTAATTAAAAGTTGGTGGGTATATACCTGGTAATTTACTTTACGGCGTGCCGTTAATAAAATAACCCTGGTCGACTCGAAGATGTTTACTGTTTATGTTAGTTATAGAATTCGTTAAATGGGAGTTCATTGTCCCACCTTCCTGCACTACAAAGTATATAGCACCACACACAAATAATGAATGAATGAATGAAATGGGGTTTAACGTCCTACTGTTATGCACTTAACCTGAGCTAATTGAAGACAGGCATACGCCATACAGTGTGCTATGAGGGTAATTTTGCCCGGGCAGCAGCGCTACGGCCTACTCTTATATCGAATTTTCAATGCCAAGGGATCTTTTACGTGCACTCCAATGTGTCCCATCCGAACGACTAGGCAGTTGCCTACTCAGGCCCTCCTTTTGCATCACTGACAAGAGGAAATCACGTCGGAAAATCAAGATGAACTTTCTCGGCCAATGCAGGGATCAGACACCCGATCTCAAGGCTAGCGAACCAGCGCCTTATCAACTTAGCTGCCGTGATCCCCCACACACAAATGATTACACAGGACAAACCCCATGGACAGGACACAATCTACACTTACACACAACAAACCCATGGACAGGACACAATCTACACTTACACACACAACAAACCCATGGACAGGACACAATCTACACTTACACAAACAACAAACCTATGGACAGGACACAATACACATGTGTACATATGAGGTCAACTGAATAGATCGGAGGTTTAACCGTAGTCATGGACTGCTATGTATATTCCCGGGCTTACATCAGTTTCGATCATAACTACAGGAAGAAACCGAAGAACTCGGGGAAAACCTGCCTGATCGGACTGGGGACCGAATATACCTCTCACTTACAACGATAAAGTTCTTGCCCTGAGCTGGGATTAAACCCTCGTAAGTTAACAACGTACATCTGGCAAGTTGACTGGAGAATCTGGTAGTTGTAATAAAGATGTTGTTCTTTTACCTGTAAGCTAATTGTAAGAGGAACTCAAAACAAATTCGCATTTAACTCAAACGATTTAGCTGCTGGGGAGAGTAATGGGTGTTTAACGTACACTCAACACAAATCAAGTGTGGGATTGAGTCACACCATTTGACTGAATAATTCTTTTAGGTTTTATTAATGAATTAATCTTTTTTCTACTTTCAGACAATTCAAGGTCATGTGGAGACGCGTGACATGGCGTTTGTTGTATTTGCCTCTCAAACAACGCAAGAAGGTGTTAAATTAACGAACTGTACCGCCAAAATATTACGCCTCAAGGGCAAGGTCAGTACAACTGTATTGTAATATCTATAAGGGATAGGGGTTTAACAAATAAAGGTCTTTATCACTGGGAGGAAACTGGAGAACCTGGAGAATATCCACGACGTTGGACAGGCCATCCTATTAATCCAGTCAGAGCAGAACAGTAGGACATTAAGCCCCATTTCATTTTATTTAATTTCATCTTCTAACTTTGTCTCTGCTTGCTTTGTAGGATTAAAGGGACAATCCCGAATTAAACAGAGGCTCAAATATAAAAGTCTGAGAATGTATGAAAATAAAACGCCAAAATATAGGGGAATGATGTATTTACCTTGTCTCAAAATTTCAACTCAAAATATTGAGTCGTTTGGACGTGAACGCCAAAACTGCTTATCCGGACACGTAACCCTTTTAAGATTTCAGGTCAATTGTTTCGATAGGTGACCTTATAACCGATTACGGTTACTTGAGAGGGTTATGCAGTGAATAACCCATGTGTCGTTCTTGATAAAGAAAGGCAAATTTCAACTACACATTATTTTTATAAAAAAAAATGTTTGGTTTAATCCAGATACCACAAAATACACCTTGGGGCACCGGTCTCAAATTCCAGATGAAGACTGACGGATTTAAGTCATAAATACTGAAGTAGTTGCTCGGCCCTTGACTCGAAAAAAAAAAGGGATTTTAACACAAAATTAAGCAGTTTTATTCCCAAAACAAATATCATGATCAGCCCTTTAAGGAAACAGCAAAATTTATAAACTGATTATTTTGATATTTTTTAATCGATTATCAATAATTTCTGTTAATTACTGGTGAACTTATTGTCCTTGCTCACTTTGTAGAATCTTTTAATTTTCGAAAATAATAACAATGCGACAACAATTACTATGAACATATCATATGCCATATTTTGCCTGGCAACCTATGTTTTCTTTATACATGCTATACATTCTATCTCCTTTTAATTTGGGGGTTGGGATGGCCTAGTGGTCTAGAGTGCCGCGCTTCGACCTCTAGCTGGCTGGCCACCTCTGACTTGTGGCTGTTGTTTCGAGCCCTGGTGTGAGCGTATGTGGTATGGAGATAGGGGCGCCTTCTCAACCTCGTGGGTTTCCTCCGGGCACTCCGGTTTCCTCCCACTGCTAAAGACCCCTACGCGCAAGCGAATTATGAAATAAAATAATTAAACCTTGTGTTAGTCCCGAAATGACCTAGTTGTGTTGAGTGGACGTTAAACACCTTTTGTCTCTCTCTCTCTCCTTTTAATTTATGTGAAGGAAGAAAAATATTTTCCATTACTAGTGAATTTGTTCAATTTGAGGAGTGAAAATAGTCTGTATTCCTGTTGTCCTGAAACTTAATGGAAGTTATGGTGAAGTCCTAAACAAAATAAGCCACTAGTAGAAAAAATAATTTCAAATACTAGTCAATTTGTTTAATTTGATGAGCGAGAATGGCCTGTATCCCCGTTCTCCTGAAACTTAATGGAAGTTATGGCTAATTCGTAAACAAAATAAGCCACTAGAAGAAAAAATAATTTCAATTACTAGTCAATTTGTTTAATTTGATGAGCTAGATTAGCCTGTGTATCCCTGTTGTCCTGTTACTTAATGGAAGTTATGGCTAATTCGTAAACAAAATTATCCACTAGAAGAAAAATTTCCTGTTTAAATTCATTTTGATTTTTTGTTTCCATTATTTGCATTATATGAAATGAGTTTTGAGGTTTATGTGGGCCGAGTACTTGATGTATATCACGTTCAAACTGTGTATTTATTTAATGGGTTGGCATAGAAACTGATTTATGGGCCAACATCGCACATTCATGATGATATCAATCATATCATTGATTTTTCTAATAGAATTGATTCTTATGACAAGATTTAGAAGAATTTCGAACTTAAAAACAGAGGCAATGAAAATGATTTACAAGTTTTGGCATGTGTTCAACTTTCTATTAATGTAGAGGAGAATAACGCCATCAATTTATCGAATTAATTTTTTCTATCGTTGAAAGATTAAAGGGACGTTGCTAGATTTAAAATACCTACTGTAGACTGTGCCCCCTTTAAAAGCTGGCTTATTATCCTGAGCTGAATGAAGTTAGGGAGGGATATTGAAATGGGGTCCGTCTATCCGTCCTTCAGGATTTCCTTTCCGTAGCATATCTCATAAATGGTTCAATAAAAGTTTAAAGGTCTTGAAATGTTATACTATTTGTTTCAAGTTTTGAACAATAATAATTGTGTCTTTTTATCGTCTCAAGAGATATGAATGCAAGATATTTACTTTGAAGACTTTCTTGTGCAACTATATAAAAATATGAAAAACACCCACAAATCACCCACCCTTTCTTATCAGTGAACTTTGGCATGTTTGCCTTGGGTGGCTAATAAAAATAGGGTTTTCTATTATCTAAGGTTCTTAAAAAGAATACCCCATTTTTTTTTGGGGGGGGGGGGGCGCAAATGGTTAGAGTAAGCTTTGTATCGTAATGTCTGTCATTGAGTGAACTGGCTTTTCTCCAGGACCTCCATCTTTATGCCACTGCTTCTGATATAAAATTTATCCATATGTTTGTCCCGAAATGACCTAGTTTGTGTTGACTGGATATTAAACCCAATTTCTCTTACTCTCTAGAGCCCTGGAATAGAGAGAGAGAGAAATGGGATTTAACATCTACTCGACACAAACTAGGTTATTTCAGGACTAGCATATGGTTCAATTTTATTTCAATTATTCGTTTGCGCGTAGGGGTCTTTAGCAGTGAAATCAAAATGGGAGAACCTGGAGAAAACCCACAAGGTGCGACTGGCAACACTACTCCTCGTCACGTACAGCGGGGGAATCGAATAGAGAAAGAAGTTTAGGGTCGGCTATTTTGTTTCAAACAATTAGGGTTGGTCAAGTCAGATAGCCGTGGCGATAGAGAGGCGGCTTCTCACCAATGCAACGAGGGTTCAATCCCAGCTCAGGGCATGAACTTTATCGTTGTAAGTGAGAGGGATATTCGGTCTCCCATCCGATTAGACAGGTTTCCCCCCGGTTCTTCGGTTTCTTACTGCAGTAATGATCGAAATCATTCGCGCGATCTGTGCCAAGGGCCAAATTGGAAAAAGGCCTCAGGCCTAATTTGCTACCCTTGTAAAATGACGTGATTATTATTATTATTAAGTAGCTGTAAACACAGGTATTTCTTATTATGTTTAAATTATAATGATATATTGTCATTTATTTCAGGTGCGAGCGACTGTGGAGAAAATCCGCGGTGAAGTAAAAGTAACAGCTGGGTTTATAGGAAAACCAGATCTTAAAACAAATGTTAAACCATCGAATCCTTTCCAGGTAAATTAATTATATACCAGGGCCGTATTTAGCGGGGTGTAGGTAGGGGGTATATTTTATCCCCAGAAAAATATGCCGCCCTGAAAAAATAATTATATACCCTTCCAGGTAAATTAATTATATTCCAGGGCCGTATTTAGCAGGGATGTAGATAGGGGATATATTTCATCCCCAGAAAGATAAGGCAACCCGAGAAATACCCTGTTATATACCCTTCCAGGTAAATTAATTATATACCAGGGCCATATTTAGCGGGGTGTAGATAGGGGATATATTTCATCCCAAGAAAAATTAATTATATACCCTTCAAGGTAAAATAATTATATACCCTTCCAAGTAAATTAATTATGAACCCTTCCTGGTAAAATAAATATATACCCTTCCAAGTAATTATAGTTTTCAAACCAGATATTTAAAGCCAGACATATCCCCCCTCCCTCTCTGCAAAATGATATAAAATACTTGCTGTGTGTTCATGATAATATAAGATAAGATATGTGCTGAAACCATTTGAAGTTCAACAATTTCAGTTAATTACTTCTAAAGTTATTGCCCCTGCTCACTTTGTAGAAATGTGTGACAGTGAACACTCTAACAAGCGAAAGTTATCTTTGTATATTTAAACGATTCACACCACAACAATCTTCATGGACTACTCTGAACTTGCATGACTTAGATGCTGTTGTTGTGGTTTTCATTGCCTGGCGAACTATCTTAATAGATATCAAGGAGGATGAAGCTGTGGCGGGTAGGGTGGGGGTAGTTTTCAGTGCCCGGCACTGTCTTTAACATGCTTTTGTGGAACTTAATTTGACTTGATCATCGTCATCATCATCCTCATCATCATCCTCATCATCATCATCATCATCATCATCACTTTTATCAGTCATCATTTACCCTTTTTTAAGACTAACATCTTATTCCAAAAGAGTGACATTATCACTATAAATCATGTTCTATATCTGGATTATTATCTGGTAGATATTTTTAAAATTCCCTGCTCAACAGCAGTACATAATATGATCATTTCGGGACTAACATAATATTGTTAAATTTTATTTCAATAATTCGGTGGTGCGTAGGGGTCTTTAGTGGTGGGAGAAAACATGAGGGCCTGGAGAAAAAAACTAGTGAAATCGAAACCACGCTAGTTACCTCAATGACAGACCTTATGATACAGAGCAAACGCTACAGGTTAAAAGACCCTATCAATGTAACAAAAATGAATGAACCAGCCCTCTTTTCCACCCATTTGTTTTTTGTGTTACTGTTAAGCGGGGATTTTTAAATATATATCGATTCCTATTCTCTAATGTCATCCTAATTTGATCCAGCAAGTGAACAGATCTCCCAGCCCCTTTTAAGGGGGTTTCGTCCCCCCCTTTTATTTCCTAGATAATTATGTATTATACACCTGTATGTATATATCCTTGCAGACGTTTGGTCCAGATACTAACCCTGTGGTAAGTTTGCTTTGCATGACACCTGCGTACATTTATAGATAGATTTGTTTTTTGACAGAGATATAGCAGAGACAGATTTAGTGTCAATAGATGTGTTTTTACTTGGTTTTGAGGGGTTTTGTTTGCACCTTTTTTTATAGGATTTAGTTTTGCAGAGTCGTAGTTTAAAAAAAGGATTGTTAGAAATAGGTCTGTCTTGTATGCTAGGGGACACTAGGTCAATGGGTAAGGCGCTGCCTCACTTACCGGCATTTCCATTAAAAGTGAGAGAGAGAAATAGGGTTTAACGTTGACTCGTCACAAATAAGGTCATTTCGGGACTTACATTTCGGTTCAATTTATTTCATTAATTCGCTTAAACAGGAGGACTCAGAGAAAACCCACGAAAATGGACAGGCGACCCTTCTCCCTGTCACGTACAACCAGTAAAATCAAAACCTTGTCAGTTGACTCAATGACAGAACTTATGATGCAACAGGCATGCGCTAACTATTCGGCCATCTAGCGCCCCTCCATTATAAATTGGTGGAAGCGCTATTCAGACAAGTTCTCCTTGTAGCCCACTAGCTTTGAGGGGGAGGGGGGTCGAGTAAACTTATGGTCTCTTTCTCAATGACTCTCATTAGCTTCGTTGATGTAGAACTGTAGGAATTTTAAAACACATTTCTTTTCGTTTTGTTATCTATGCGTATTTTCCTCTTGTTCCCTTTAAATGTTTGATGAAATCGGTCAAATTGGATGATATATTTTTTTTCTCTCTGGATGGTTTGGTGACAAAATGGTCATTGGACAATAACCCCGATGTCTATAGGTAGTGGTAGGGGGGCTGTCAGCTTAGATAGCAAAATTGCAAAAATGGGTTAATTTACACGAATGAACACATAAAGGCACCTGCTCCCCCACGTGGGTTAATTTACACTACTATAGAAGTAAAGTAAGAAGATGTTAGTTTCAAAAGGACCTAATATTTAAAGAGATATTAAACTCCCTTCCTTTCCATTCCTACTGCTTTTTATTATCCCAAGTTTTTGCATTTTGTGAATTAGTCGAATTAGCTAAATATATCCCAATTGACGTATTATTATTCTTAGCATATATTGTGAACATGTTTGAAAATAGATTTTAGAAAATATTTATTCAAGGTAACTGGAGGAACGTGAAAGAATGTCTGTGAGATGTATAAACCTGAGTGTGTGTACGTACACACGTTGTATTACACATGCATGCATGCCAAAGTGTGTTGTATTAAGAGTGTTTTTTCCCCCCATGTAATGTTAAGGCTGAGTCACACTAGTGGATTTTTCCTTTAAGACAAATCCTAGCGAACGTCTTAAAGGATAAATCCTCTGGGTTTTTATGATCATACATTAATAAAATCCTATAGGTTTTGGTCATGTGATCAGTAATACCAGAAATGTAAATATGAAGGAAACTACAAAGATTATCTTTTCTCTCGTTTATGGTAATCTTCGGACTGAATAGACCACAGCACGCTTTGGCGATTGAAAAAAAAAAAATTCTCTGTCTCGGCCCGGTTGAGTTAGACGTCTGCCATTTTGATTGGTCAATTTACAGTACAAATCCTACGAAAATAGGATTTGTTCTAAACCTAAGGATTTGTCCGTAGGTCAGAAAATCTATAGCCTATAGGACAAATTTTCCCGTTCACATGAAAGGATTTAGCTTATTGATATAAAACCTCAGGATAAATCCACTAGTGTGACTAAGCCTTAAGACTAGTTCTAGATGATGTGTAGGTATATATTCCTGGATGTAATCCGACTCCAGTCGTGAGTGTTTTTTGGGGGGTTTGTAATTTTTGTAATTTGATTCCTGCAATGAGTGTTTTTTAGGGGGTAATCATCGTCATAGAGATCCGTGCCAGATGTTACAAGGCAAGGCACAGAGAATTTGTCTTTAAAAAAACAAGATGGCTGAAAGAGATAAGGATACAATATGGCTGCATTGTGTGATAGTTATTAAAGATTCTTCGGTTTGTTCTCATCTTCCTTGCTTCAATTCAAACACACGTACTTGGTCTAAAACAGTTGTATAAACCATTGAAGTCTTGCCATCTTGTAATTTTCTACAGTTACCTGTATGTTTCATCTCGAAGGCAATTATCTTTGATCCAGAGTTTGTTTACTTTTGAAACTACTCAGAGATGATATCATTGGAATTCTTGGGAATGTTGTTTATTTAAATATTGTTATTCCAAATTTAGTTGAAGGATTCAACACCAATCAATTGAAACCCCCAAAATATATTGATTCGAACCAGGACTTATTATTTGTTTTTATTTGAACCAGGATTTATTATTTGTTACTACTTGAACTAGGATCTATTATTTGTTATTATTTGAATCAGGATTTATTATTTGTTACTAATTGAACCAGGATCTATTATTTGTTACTATTTGAACCAGGATTAATTATTTGTTACTAATTGAACCAGGATTTGTTACTATTTGAACCAGGATTTATTATTTGTTACTAATTGAACCAGCATCTATTATTTGTTACTATCTGAACCAGGATTTATTATTTGTTACTAATTGAACCAGGATCTATTATTTGTTACTATTTGAACCAGGATTAATTATTTGTTACTAATTGAACCAGGATTTGTTACTATCTGAACCAGGATTTATTATTTGTTACTAATTAAACCAGGATTTGTTACTATCTGAACCAGGCCTAATTATTTGTTATTTCTTGAACCAGGCCTAATTATTTGTTATTTTTTGAACCAGTACTTTTTTATTACTTGAACCAGGATTTATAAGTTGTTGTTATTACACCTGTGATTTATAATTTATTGTTAAAGGGCCAATCCCGATAACAATGTAAATACACCCTGCTTTTATATTTTGGTCCATAAATTTCACAAATACTCGGGCTTTCATTTTTGAGACTATGTTCTTATCGGGATTGTCCCTTTAAGTTTACAGATAAGAGGGAGAATAATGTCTTATACAGTATTATTCAGCTTGGCCTTTATTCAAGCTATTTGTTTAGATTCTTTATGCCAATACATATCCTCTGTGTGCCTTAAAGGGTCAATCCCGATAATGTTTTTTATAATACAACTGCTTAATTTTGTGTTAAAATCCATTAAGACCCCATACCTTAGGGCCGAGCAACTAACTCAATATATGTGATACGTTTTCATACAACTTAAACCCACCAGTTTTCATTTTGAAATTGAGTCCATCGTCATAAAATGTATTATGCGGTGATTTGATAAAACCAGACTTTTATTTCATGCATACTCAGACTTTTATTTTGAAAGCTCTGTTCTATTCGGGACAGTCCCTTTAATCTACTGTTTGTTCTGTCTGTGTATTTTTTTGCAGCTTTCTAGCACCCTTTGATAGCTGTTTTATACAGGGTCAAATTTCGTCAGGGGTTTATTTGTTATTTGTATCTTCTGGATGTTTTCAAATCTTATTGTTCTTAATTCTCAGGGGTGGCAACTAAGAAAGTTTACTTAGTCTTTCGGATGGGGTAATAAACCAAGGTTCATCTTTATACAAATTGCTGTACACTATAAGATTCTCGACTAGACAGCTGTCTTTGTCAGGCCTTCCGTCCTGCACCACTGACAAGGGGAAACCATACTGAAAAATCCAGATGAACTTTATTGGCCGACACTTGGAGCAAATCCAACACCTCATAGTTAGCGAGCCAGGATCTGACACGTTGAGCCACCCCAGCTGCCCTGAATCTTACACACTGAGCCACCCCAGCTGCCCTGAATCTTACACACTGAGCCACCCCAGCTGCCCTGAATCTTACACACTGAGCCACCCCAGCTGCCCTGAATCTTACACACTGATCCACCCCAGCTGCCCTGAATCTTACACACTGAGCCACCCCAGCTGCCTTTATTCAACAATTCAGCTACGTTCCAACAAGAAATCTTTGACAGACAGCATCAGAAGTGGCGAAATTCATAAGCCAGCCTCCAAAAACCTCTGAACGCTCCCTCGTCTGACTGATCACCAACCATTTTTATATTCCTGAGGAATAATGCTTCTAGAAAAGTCAACTCACGCTTTTGGCCCCCCTTTCGGATAATACCCCCCTTGTCCTCTAACCCTCTGTTGACCTTTTGACATCGATAACTCCTGAACGCTCCCTCGCCTGAATGATCAACCAGTTGGTCTTGAAATGACCTAGTTAGTCTGAAGGGGCTCATTTCTGGAACCTTTGAATGTTCAAATGTGTGAACATTAGATCCTAAGATGAGTCATTGACTCAGATGGTCTGGTTTTAATGACCTGGTTATTGTGGAGTGGATGTTAAACCCCATTTCTCTCTCTTTCGAGATGGACTGTTCATCTCTTCCTTCACCATCCGATCCCAGAGAGGAGTCATCACTTGATCTAGTTTCAGTATAAACTAGTTGTTGGTGTGGAGTGGACTTAAACTCCATTTCTCTCTCTCTCTCTAGTATTGAGGGGATGTTGGTGTTAAAGTCTATTGAGGGGATGTCAAACTCTTACTTAACCATTTGATCCCAGTGAGGAGTCTCTTAACTAGTTGGTCAGGTGGATTGAACTCTCTCTCTCTCTCTCTGGGGAGGTTAGACTTCATTTCTCTATCTCTCTCTCTCTCAAGTATTGAGAAGATGTTAAACTCCTACCACACCATCCAAACCCAGTGAGGAGTCAGTTGATCTAGTTTCAGTATAAACTAATTGTTTAGTGTTATTGAAGGTAATAGTATAGTAATAGTATGTTAAATACCGTTAATTACCTACCCTGCTGTGTTCGACATACTCCTGTCCTAATGCTCGCAGAATGTCTGCGTTCCAGTCCTAACTAGTCTACTAGTTCTATGTAGTTATAGGGACATTGATGCATGTTCATGAAACAGAGAGAGAGAGAGATAAATAGGGTTTAATGTGCAATCGACGCAAACTATGTCGTTTTGGGACTAACATATGGTTTAATTTTATTTCAATAATTCGCTTGCGCGTAGGGATCTGTAGCAGCGGGAAGAAACCGATTCATGAAACATGAGCTTTTGTAACTTACTGAGATGTGAGATATTGGGACTCATTGAGATGTGAGAAATTGAGACTTACTGAGGTGTGAGATATTAAGATTTTTAGGATATTGTGCGATATCAAGATTTACCTTTTAAGGTGTGAGATATCACGATTTTAAGGATATTGTGAGATTTCACGATTTTAAGGATATTGTGAGATTTCACGATTTTTAGGATATTGTGAGATTTCACGATTTACCTTTTAAGGTGTGAGATATCACGATTTTAAGGATATTGTGAGATTTCACGATTTTAAGGATATTGTGAGATATCACGATTTTAAGGATATTGTGAGATTTCACGATTTTAAGGATATTGTGAGATTTCACGATTTTTAGGATATTGTGCGATATCAAGATTTACCTTTTAAGGTGTGAGATATCACGATTTTAAGGATATTGTGAGATTTCACGATTTTAAGGATATTGTGAGATTTCACGATTTTAAGGATATTGTGAGATTTCATGATTTTTTTGGGATATTGTGAGATATTGACCTTTTCTGAGACATGAAATATTGAGCTTCACTGAGATGTATTAAGATATTTATATAAAGTGTATTAGTGAGGAATAATATCAAAATATGGAGATTTACTGAGATGTTGTGAGCTATTTATATAAAGTGTATTAGTCAGGAATATTGAAATATGGAGATTTACTGAGATGTATTAAGCTATTTATATAAAGTGTATTAGTGAGGAATATTAAAATATGGAGATATTATTAAAACGGACATGCTGTATTCGACCAGTTAGTGTTTTTGAGGCCGAAGAGAATGTAGTAAGTTTTGTATGTTAACTGATATATTTTATTTATTGTAACTCTGTCATATTGAAAGCCCACTGTACCACATCCTCGGTTACCCAGTGTACACATTCCGTTCTACTCCACTATACCCTGGGTTAATCCATAGGGATTCCACGATTTCAAATTCTCTGCCCTGGCTGATTGTGATATTTTTATCGCCCAATCCCAGAAAGCGTTACTTGGAGGGGAAATAAACGAAGGGAAGTAACTCTCATCTTTTTTCAACAAAGAATACCCCAACATGGCTGCCGAAGTTCGTTCTTGCACACTTTGCAAATATGTAAACAAGTTGTATGACGTAAAAAACGTCGCTAAAGGGTCTTCGGAAGACTTATTTGTAAACTGTTCTTTGATTGGCTCGTACAGTTTAACTACATTCTGATATTTTGAAATCGTGGAATCCCTATGGATTAACCCAGGGTATAGTGGAGTAGAACGGAATGTGTACACTGGGTAACCGAGGATGACTGTACCATAGCGCAAGATTTTTTTTTTTTTAATATTTGAATTAAAGAATCGTGTCCTGTGTATTGTAAATATTTATTTAGGGTTGTTGCATTTTGATTTGTCGTTAATTTTTGTATGCTGAATATTATATAAGAATGAATGAAAGAAATGGGGTTTAACTTCCTACGCTTCTGCACCTAACCTGATCTAATTGAAGACGGGCATACGCCATAAAGTGTGCTATTAGGGAAATTTTTTGCAGGTGCAGCAACTGAATTCCAACTGCCAAGGGATCTTTTACGTGCACGCCGAAAGAATATTATATTGAGTATATTGAGTGTGGATCCTTTTTGATAATGTGTAAGGGTAGGAGGAGGCTAAAAAAAGGGCACATTTCCAATATATGACCTTGCTTCCTAATAGATCCGGGGGCCTATTTCTCGAAATCTTAACTAAAGATAAAATCCAAATTTTAGTATGCTTGAATCTGATTGACTAAGCACTAAAATCAATCTAATATTATCCAATCAAATGACTAAAATCGGATTTTATCTTAGTTAAAATTTCGTGAAACCGGCCCCAGGGTGATGTGCCTTTCTAATTAACAGATTTGGGTAATTATCTCGTTATTGTTAGTAGGAGTTGCATTTATTTTTATCCCTCCATACTACTTTCCAATATTTGACTTCCAATATACCAGGATCATGTGCCTTTCTATTTAACAGGGTTTTGGTAATTGTCTTGTTATTTTTATCCCCTCATACTACTCTCACTAATTCATCACCTAATTATTTTAAAACTCATTCAACGATTCCTCCATCTTTAAATGATCTTACATCTCCTTCGTTTATTTCAGGATCAAAAAGAGTTGGTTGACCTTGGTGTGGTTGACGAGGTCGTTCGTAATGCGCTCATCCTCGCTAGCCCCACCTATAATATCACTGATTGGATGATGACTGACCCTCAGGCTGCGGGTACAGCACCTGCTAATGCTCAGGGAGGGCAGAATGCACGTGGGGGTCAAGGTCAAGGTCAAGCAAGAACTGCCAATCAGATGACATCAGGATCAAACCAGTTAGCATCAACCATAAACCAAACAACGGCTGCAGCCAATCAGTATGCAGGATCTGCTAACCAGTTTGCAAGTGACATTTCGAATGAAGTTTTTCTCGCATCAAGCTCGCCGTATCAACAAAGTGCCCCAGTGGCTAAGCCCCGCTCCCAACCAACCAAAGAACGCCTCCCACGACCAGAAGCTGTTTTCGAGCCCATTGAGGCTAGACAATTTGACCCAGTTGTAAGTTAATTTTATATACATTGAGGCTAGACAATTTGACCCAGTTGTAAGTTAATTTTATATACATTGAGGCTAGACAATTTGACCCAGTTGTAAGTTAATTTTATATACATTGAGGCTAGACAATTTGACCCAGTTGTAAGTTAATTTTATATACATTGAGGCTAGACAATTTGACCCAGTTGTAAGTTAATTTTATATACATTGAGGCTAGACAATTTGACCCAACTGTAAGTTGATTTTATATAAAAATTCATTAAAGATGTATTATGTAAGATTTGGATTATTTACACGCATTGGTTCATCATGCTCATCCCCGGATGCATCACTCAGATCCAAACTTGTCTGCACTGTTTTAGGTTTTAGGGAATATTTTAGTCCCGAAATTACCTAATTAATGTCGAGTGGACGTTAAACCCCATTTCTCTCTCTCTCTCTCTCTTTCTCTCTCCCTCTTTTTTTCAAACTGTGTGAAGATGATTTGTTTATATAATTTGTTTAGTTTCAGGCTGCGTCAGTAACCCCAGTTAAACCTCCCCGAACGGCTGGAGAGAAGAGATTGCTCGTTAAAGTTATAAAAGCCAGTGGGCTCGCAAACAAGGAAACGGGTAATAATCATAGTATTAATAAACCAGTATCGTGGTACATCATGGTACATAGATTGGTGTACGAGACCAAGAGTAGGGTCGCCTGTCCAACCTCGTGGGTTTTCTCTGGGTCCTCGGGTTTCCTCCCTACTGCTAAAAAAACCTACGCGCAAGCGAATTATTGAAATAAAATTAAAACCATAAGTTAGTCCCAAAATGACATAGTTTGTGTTGAGTGGACGTTAAACCCAATTTCTCTCTCCCTCTCTTTGTGTACAAGACAATAGAAAATGCATTAAGATTTACACTAGACAAGGGTTCTTTGGCTTGCATACCAAGGAATACACTGGACCTTGGCTTTTTGTCCCATCCAAATGACTAGACAATGTGTTTGTCAGGTTCTCCATCCTACACCAACTGACAAGGAAAACTTTCTCAACCAATCCTGGGATCGAACCCAAGTCCTCCTGGTGCCAATTCACTGAGTAACCATGGCTCCCGCCTGTCGACACTGTTATTCTGAGGTGATACGCGGTACAGTATAGGCTGAATTATCCAGTGTGTTATTGTTTATTACAGGTACTGTAGAACCAGTTTGTCTTCTCTTACTGGATGATCCAGTACAAAACTACAGTACAAGTGCCGTTAAAAATACCATTAATCCATTCTGGGACGAACATTTTCTCTTGTAAGTTGTTATTTAAATTTCTAGTAGACATTATCAAATATTGGAAAGGTTTAATTATGACACCACTTCATATTTATTAGAACACCCTGATACCACTTCATATTTATCAGAACACCCTGATAACACTTCATATTTATCAGAACACCCTGATAACACTTCATATTTATTAGAACACCCTGATACCACTTCATATTTATCAGAACACCCTGATAACACTTCATATTTATTAGAACACCCTGATACCACTTCATATTTATCAGAACACCCTGATAACACTTCATATTTATTAGAACAGCCTGATAACACTTCATATTTATTAGAACACCCTGATACCACTTCATATTTATCAGAACACCCTGATAACACTTCATATTTATTAGAACACCCTGATAACACTTCATATTTATTAGAACAGCCTACTAAAACTTCATATTTATTAGAACACCCTGATAACACTTCTTATTTATTAGAATGAATGAATGAAATGGGGTTTAACGTCCTACTGTTATGCACTTAACCTGAGCTAATTGAAGACGGGCGTACGCCATACAGTTTGCTATGAGGGCGCTACGGCCTACTCTTATATCAAATTCCAACTGCCAAGGGATCTTTTACGTGCACTCCAATGTGTACACGGGACCTCGTTTTTTTGTCCCATCCGAACGACTAGGCAGCTGTCCTTGTCAGGCCCTCCTTCTGCATCACTGACAAGGGGAAATTTATTTATTAGAACACTCTGGTACCATTTCCCATTGATCAGAAGACCCTGGTAGCACTTCCCATTTATTAGAACACTTCTTATTCATTAGAAGCCCTGATACCATCATTATGTTTTTATCAGAACACCCTGGTAGCACTTCTTATATATTAGAACTTGTATTTATTTGGAAAGTTCAGATGTTGTTGTATATTTAACAGAGGTATTATAAGAATAATGTTTTATATTTTCAGCGATGTTACCCAGGATACCAGAGAATTACGCTTAGAAGTTTATGATCGGGCAAAATCACCTGGAGGTAAGTGTGTTAAATATAATATTCATACAATTCTTAAAGGGATCGTCATTCCTTTTCCATTTTGTGGTAGTCGGACATAGTATTGTTGAAATACTATATCCTTGGCTTGATTCTGAACGCTGTATGAGAAGATTGATATTGGTCAACAGATTTAAATAATTATATATCTGGAGTTATTTGCCCTTGCTCACTTCTATAATCTGAGAAACACTCTGTCAAGAACTCGCCTTAAGTGATATTATTGTATTTTTGTTTAATAAAATGCATTAGCCCTAATTTCATTTTCAACTTCAATATATATTGGAAAAAAAGCAAAATTCAGAAATTTCAATATATATTGGAAAGTGCAAGATTCAGAAATTCCAATTGACTCGACAAAAACAAAATCCTGACGGGTAGTCTTTGATGATATTATTGTATTGGTGTATAGAAAACACATAAACCCTAATTTCTATTTCAATATTAGAAAAACGTGAAATTCAAAAATTTGCTTGGTAGACTTTGAAATTTGTATGTCAGGACTCAGTTGGAATTCTGACTATTTATGTTTGTATTACAGAAGAGTTTATAGGAGAATCTATCGTGTATATTGATGATCTACGTAAAACTCCGAGTACCAGACAGATTTTAGCGTTACAGAGTCGACCGGGATTTCTAGATAATTCATGTGGAGCTTTAACTGTAGAGGTAAGTCGACCGGGATTTCTAGATAATTCATGTGGAGCTTTAACTGTAGAGGTAAGTCGACCTGGATTTCTAGATAATTCATGTGGAGCTTTAACTGTAGAGGTAAGACATTACTCATATTAGCCCTTTTATCACCCCAAGTCGCCTCAATTATAGCTCATAGGACTGTCCAAAACAGCCCTGATTATAGGTTCTTTACGTCCTTAGACAACCACGTGGGTTTTCTCCGGGTCCTCCAGTTTCCTCCCAAAGTTATAGACCCCTACGCGCAAGGGATATATTGACATAAAATTGAACCATATGTTAGTCCCGAAATGACCTAGTTTGTGTCGAGTGGACGTTAAATCCTATTTCTCTCACTCTCTCTCCCAAACCTCCTTAACCAGGGCTCCTTATTAGACAGCCCAAAACCATCCTAACTATGACTCCTTAGACAGCCCGAAACCATCCTAACTGAGTCTCCTTGGACAGCCTGAAACCATCTTAACTATGACTCCTTGGACAGCCTGAAACCATCCTAACTATGTCTCCTTGGACAGCCTGAAACCATCTTAACTATGACTCCTTGGACAGCCTGAAACCATCCTAACTATGTCTCCTTAGACAGCCCGAAACCATCCTAACTGAGTCTCCTTAGACAGCCTGAAACCATCCTAACTATGACTCCTTGGACAGCCTGAAACCATCTTAACTATGACTCCTTGGACAGCCTGAAACCATCCTAACTATGACTCCTTGGACAGTCTGAAACCATCCTAACTATGACTCCTTGGACAGTCTGAAACCATCCTAACTATGACTCCTTGGACAGTCTGAAACCATCCTAACTATGTCTCCTTAGACAGCCCAAAACAACTCAACTAGGGCATCTTAGACAGCCCTAAATTACCCTAACTAAGGCTCCTTAGACTGTCTAAAACCAATAACCACGACCGTTTATCCCAACCCAACTTGGCTTCCTCATGATAACCAAGGTATTGTATTATTGAGATGCTAAATTTCATTCCTTTCCTGCAAAATAATACAGAGAAGAAACGCAACAATCCAGTCTCACTGGGGATATAATTACTAAACAGAGAGTTAGCTAAAGGCCTCTCAGCTCTGTGGCATCTGGCACCAGGTCTGATTTTACTTCTAGTTCTGGGGCCTGTTTCACGAAATTTTAACTAAGATAAGAATCCAAATGTTAGTGATTTGATTGAATAATATTAGATTGATTTAAGACTAAGCCAATCAAAATTGAAGTATCCACTAAAATTTGGATTTTATCTTAAGTTAAAATTTCGTGAAACAGGGCCCTGATGATACCCACAATGGTGAGCAACAAAAATATCTCAGATTTTTTATTCTGTTTATTCTTTTCTCTTTTTCCAGTTCCTGTTCATGGATCCTTCAGAAGCTGATTTATTATTGGATATTTCTGCTGCCGCTAGCAACCAGATCTCTCCTAAACGACGTATAGAAACTGGTCGTACAGTGACGCCAGGTGGTACCGTGGTTACCACTACGAGGACAACAACAGAGAAATCTCCCTACGGAAACCAGGACCCCGGATTAGATGGTAAACTCAATATAAATCACATCCAAATTTATTGATCAAAAAATGTCACCCGCTGCAAAACCGTTATCTCCAACACACACACGAAAGCCTAAAAATATTTAAAATAAATTTGCATGAATTAATGTCCTATCACCATCAGTAAAATCAGTCAAAAAAACAGGTAAACATTTCTACACACAAAAGACATATAAAATCAGTCGGCAGAAAATTAAGATCTATTCATGTTCTACCGTCCCGCCGGCCCTCGTCACCTTTATAAACACTGCTTGATTACCTACTCGACAATACAAATAATATATTTTACCAAATTACCAAACAAGCATATATTGAGTTAAATAAACATTTTCCCCATTGTATTTAAGAAAAAACACCTGTTGATTTGATTTATGCTTGATATTATAAAACTTGTACACTAGACTAATTTCTCATCGTGTGTGAAACAGCATCATCAGTCTATAGCATGGTTTGAATTTTGCCATGACGGTGGTAATATGGCATACAGCCTTGTAGTGAAGCTAAAGCCTATCAACTTTGACACCTAGTGTCACTAAATGTCAATGATAAAAGTGGGAACATCATCATGAAGTTATCCATTCATCGAAATAATATGCATGGATTCTTGCTGTCTTGAACACAATAAATGCATCCATTATTGAGATTTTCGTTGAGATATCAAAAGGCATTAATGAAATTTTAATAATTGTATATATAAAGCAAGAATTTCATATTTTCTAAGAAAGTTAAAACTTAATTTTTTTCTATGTCTTTTGCTCAATTGGTTGACAACTCACTATTACACGATAATTGGCATTATTTCCCACATTTAAAAATCATTGACACAATTACCTCTATTGTTTTGTATCCCCCCCCCACCCCATGGAATAGCTATCTTCAAACGTTTGAATTTGAAGTTGAAAATGATATGTTTGCCAATTTCTCAACTGACAATAGTGAATTATAGGATTAATAGGATTATTATTTAACAAGGTAGGACTGTTTATATATAGATACCTAGATACCATCTGTTTTAAGGCTTTAGTTTAATACTTTAAAAAAAATATAACTTAAAAATATGATATTTTAGCTTTAACCCAGTGGAATATTTACAGTGTGTGTATTTTGCTTTGTTTGTGAATAACTAGTGCATGTATTTTTTGTGTTGTTTTTAATAGGTTCTCCCCATCTTGTACAAAAAAGTCATATTAATGCTGACTTCTCTGGGTCTGAATGTAGTGGTGAGAGTTCTTCCCCTTTTATCATCACCAACGACAGTTCATTATCGGCATCTTCAGGTAAATAAATACCACTCAAAAATAAAATAAAAACCAGCATTAACAATCCAAACCATAAGACAGAATTTCGAAGTCCTAAAAAAAGTAATTCATTTCCAACAGGTAGAATCTCACCTTTATTCTTTAAGGGGGGCTTATGTCGACCTTGCAACTGAATGTAACTGGATTTTTGCAACTGGGAACAACTGAATGCAACTGAAAAAAGTCGACCTGAGCGCCTCTTACAACTAGTTGCAGTCAGTTGCAGTCAGTTGCAAAGTCGTCATAAGCCCCACTTTAGAAAGCAGGCCCTGAGTTAATGAAGCATTTTCAGACTTAAGTTAAGAATTTACTCAACTTTCAATCACTGTTTATGAGATATATCATTGATCCAGAAACACAAAACTTTGCACATAGTTTCTTATTGATGTATTCGATAAATATAAACAATACAAGTTTAATAAAGGGCTATATTTTAGTTAGAATAATTATAAGGTGAACAATTTTGAGTAAATTCTCAACTTAAGTCTGAGAACACTTTGTGAACTCGGGGCCTGAATTATTGTAGTTTTGACTAAACAGGTCTCACCTGAAGACCTGAAATCTCCTATCAGTTCAGACGTCACCGAGAAATAATTTAAGGGGGGTGGCTCCAATTCAATGAGAAAATATTTGTTTTTTAATTTGCACTGTCAACTATTAAAGCTAATGCTCTGAAATTTTCAGGACAAGTAATTAAAGTAAATGTCAAATTTATTTAATATTTTCTCATTGAATTGGAGCCACCCCCCTTAATTTAATAATAATATTACCCATGTTTGTTGTTGTCAATGTTAAAGAACTAATTATTATTATTTTTAAGAGTTTATTTGAAAGTTTCAGATATGCAGAGGCTGTTTTGTGTATTGTGATATAAGACTAATTGATTGTGTCTAACCTGCATGTTGTGTATCATTATTATGACTTATAACCTATTATTGATATAATGAGATATAATATGCTATATATACTCTAAAGGGAATATACACATATACCACACCTGGTAATACACACCCATACAGACATATACCAAGACTATTTTAATTATCATACCGACTATTAATAATAATGATCGAGGCTAGGCCTAAAATTCATCAAGGCTAGTCCCAAAATTCATCGAGGCTAGGCCTAATATTCAATCGCTAAATTCTTGGTTCCCAGTGGATCATTTTGACTGAGATTTTAAGTAAATTGCCTTTACATTTTCTAGTTTTGAACTATTATAGTGAGAACTGCCAGCTCTTTATCTAATCTCCAATAATGTATCTTTAATCTGGCACCCAACTCATATAAATATTATCACTATATGTATAGCACAATTAGATACAGACATATAGTTGGATGATATATGCATATATATGTTGTGTAATATTATCCACTTCAATATATGGGTGGGGGGGTTGGGATGGCCTAGTGGTCTAGAGTGCCTCGCTTCAACCTCTAGCTGGCTGGCCACCTCTGGCTTGCGGCTGTGGTTTCGAGCCCTGGTGTAAGCATATGTGCCAAGGAGATAGGGGCACCTTCTCAACCTAGGGGGTTTTCTGTGGGCACTCAGGTTTCCTTCCACTGCTAAAGTCCCCTACTCGCATGCGAATAATTGAAATAAAATTAAACCATATGTTTGTCCCAAAATGACCTAGTTTGTGTCGAGTGGATGTTAACCCCATTTCTCTCTATATATGTAGCTGATCTATCATCTGTTGTGTAATATTATCTACTTCAATATATAAATATACACTGTATAAATAGAAACATATGAACATTGTACATCTTTATTTATCATGGTATAAACATTGTATCACAGTCTATATACACCCCTTTTATAATATAATAAACTATTCCATTACTTACTATTTAATATTAGATACAGATGTATTGGGTTAGTCTATTATATTTATATAGGTAGGGTAAACATGTGTTTATCAGCTGGAGTATATCAGATATTTCTTGGTTAATCAAATTAAAGAGAGGTTAAATTGATTGATAGATACTGGAGGTCATTAAAGGTCAAAACATATTGTAATAATATTTATACCATCTGTTGATTTACTGTTCTTCATGAGAACACCTGTAGTAATTATCTGTCTTATTTTTACGGGGGGGGGGGGGGGACTTATTTAAAACACCTTGGTTGTGCTGTTCCAATGCTTTTAGTTTAAGAATTTCATCTTTTGGATGGCCGAATGGTTAGCTTGTGCGCGCTGTATCATTAAGATTGTCATTGAGTAAACTGGCATGGTTTCGAATCCCCGGTTTTATGGAATAGGGTTGCCTGTCCAACCTAGTGGGGTTTTTCTTGGTCCACCTCATGGGTTTTCTCCGGCTCCTGCGGTTTCCTCCCACTGCTAAAGACCCCTACACGCAAGCGGATTATTGAAATAAAATTAAACCATATGCTAGTCCCGAAATGACCTAGTTTGTGTCGAGTGGATATTAAACCTCATTTCTCTCTTTAACTTTTTAGTTTCCGAAAAATATATTTCACAAGATCAAAACTGATCTTTACCAAGACCCTGGAAAATAGAAAAATGAATTTGTCGAAACCTAAACAATTATAATGTTCATGTCTCATATACACATGTTCAGATATCATTCCTGATGATAGTAAACAATTATAATAATGTTTAAAAATCACTCAGATTTGTTTTTATGAGAGGGGTTCACTAGTCCGCCACTATAAGAAATATTATGAATATAGGTATGAAAAAAAACCTAATTCGAAACCTAATAATAGATATCGGTGGACTAATGAACCCACAAACTAGTGCACCTTAACCATAACCCCAACCCAACCCCTTATAATAGATATCAGTGGACTAATGAGCCTGCGGACTAGTCTTATCTGATCTTGGTGCTTTCACGTCTGCTTCCACACTGCGGACTAGTGAGCATTCCCCGTTTTTATCTGGTTACTTAAAGTATAGGAAAATGGTTTTTGTTAAAATATATCTTGGAACCAACTCTAATGGGCATTTTTCTATAAAAAAACATATGAACGGACAAGGCAAAGAAAATATTTATTGAAATTAAGATTGAAATGCTTACCCCAACCCACTGATAGGTGATCTAGCCCACTGGGGCTCTTTGTTTAATTTGTGAACAACTGGTGTACGAGACCGCACGATGTTGGAGTGTCGGTCAAAACATATTTTAAACTTTAGTATCCTGGTGTTTACATCTGCTTCCACATAACTTTATTTTTATCTTGTGTTAAATATGTTATATTTTTTACAGATTTATTAATGTAGTCTTGTCTTTCAGGTCCCTCACCCATTTTACAATACGATCGTGAACCAGGCCGGTACAACCCAGTAAGTAGGCCTGAACAACCAATGAGAATGCCTGTTAGTTGACTGGATATTATAAGACTAACCAATGAGAATGTGCTTTAGATTTAGTTTGAATTAACCAATGAGAATGTGTTTTATTATTTGTGTTACAGAGTTGATTGTTGTAAACGGTGTTGAGTCTGTGACGGATGCCGCCATTAGAGAGTTAGCGGACCGTGCCAAACGGCCACGAACCCCAACTAAAACCAGCACGCTCGTCATCACTGGGGTCAAGAGGGTAAGAAATCGGTCACAGTCCTTATTATCGTTAAATACATCTCCGACGTCAAGGTCAAGGTCACGATCTACTATGTCCTTGACCTCTTCATCAGAAGATTTATCAAGGTCGTTTAATTCTCCGGGACATTATAAGAATTACTTAGATCCAAGCGATGCGTTTCTGGCCACCAATATTAGAAGGCGTGTCTCGGAGGAGAATTTAGTTCCTATTGAATCTGTTGATGTTGATGTCACACATAAAGTCGTCCATACGGAAGTCTAATTAACCCTTATAGATTTTAGATGCATTATGTAAGAGCTATCTCAAATCAATAAGTCGGCCTATCGCAGTTCCTTAGGGCCTATAATCAACTCTCTAGACAGAGATTGAAATGAATTTGAACACCCAAATGATTTAAAACTGGATAGTCAAGATTTAGCATCCATTGTCCAGTATCATTGCTACGGTAACTTGAATGAAATGTTCAGTAGTAAGAATGCTGAGATCTTTATCTAAATCTTACATAATACAGTTTGAACCTATTGATCATATTGAAACAAATGACTTGGGTATTTATTATAGTAGATTGTATCATAATGTTTTTATGACACCTAAACATAGTCCCATTAATACTCCTTGGTGAAGAAGGTGGGGGGGAATGATTAAGGCGTGTAGGGTTTGAGTTGCCAGAGGGTAACATGGTTTGATTCCCCTCTTGTATGTGATAAGGAGTAGGGTCGTCTGTCCAATCTTGTGGGGTTTTCTTCGGGTCTTTGGGTTTCCTCCCACTGCTAAAGACCCCTGTGCGCCTACAATTTAATGAATTGATTTTGAACCATATGTTAGTCCCAAAATGTTGGTGTTGAATGAATGTTTAACCTCATTTCCCCCTCTCCCTCCCCCTTATGATGTTTTGACAAACTGTGATAAGTGTGTAAATATATATGATCATAGGCAGGGTTGATAAATAAATCTTTAATGGTAAAAGTGTGACCAGATTCTTCTATAAATACCAAATATTCATTATTGCATGTCTTTAGGTCTCATTACACTTCAAATCAAATCTGAACCAATTAATTTCCATATTTACTCTAAAATATGTGCCATGAAAATTTTTTTGAGATTAGAAGGGGGAGGGGGGTTTCGATTATTTTCTAACTGAATAATACTCTTTTATATGGTGCCATAAAGAGTTTTTTTTAAATAAATAAGGGGGGTTAACTGATTGAGACTATTATAAATGTGGTCTATTATTTGCATATTGATGACGCCACAACTTTCTATTGCATGATATAATTGTTAACGAAGATTTATAAGTATTTATATATCAGTGTGTTTAATATAGATATATGGCATGTTGTCGTCTGTTTAGATTTCTGTGCATGTGACCGATTGGAATGCATCAGCATAAAAAGAATCTTGACTTTCTTTCCCATAATGGGCTTGTTTAAATTCTCCAGAATGATACGCATATTGCATTGTAGATTCAAACTTATTACAGAATCGAGAAAAGAAAAGTGTTCAATTGAAAAGTAAAAAATTGGAATCTCAGACAGTAAGGCCAAAAACCCAAAGGGGTAATAAACACTTTTCAAATCCATATATCAATTAAAGTGATTGAGGTAACGTATAGCGGAGGGGTGAGACAAAATCAACTATTTTCTGACGCTGAACGACTTGGGTTCAAAGACAAAGACCCCATCCCCCGATCAGATCAGAACACAGATCCTATTTCGTTTCGTTTTTTATAGTCTAAAATTTCGTTTTGCTTGTCTTTACTACACTAGAGTTGTTATATAACCTGTTTTTTGTATAATGTGAGGCAGGGGTGCCGGAACGGCGCGAGGGCCAGGGTACCAAAAGATAAGGGGGCGTTGGTTCTTCTAGAAAATTTTGAAATATGTCAATTCGGAGAATTCCAAAATCAAACATAAAACCCTTTAAAATACATGATAATGAGAGCAATTGCATATCTATCATTTAGAAATAAATAGTTTAGTAAAAAGTTTGGAAACTTTCATCATTAGGGCATGGGTAAACATGTATACCCCAGAAAAGGGCAGGGTACCATTTGTATACCCTGGTACCCGGGTTCTGGCGCCCCTGATGTGAGGGATTAGTCAATGAAACGGTCTCTTACATCGGAATTTTGGCATGAAGTGCAAAGAACAGTGGGTAACCCACTCGAAACATCACCTCTTATTGGTTAATCAAATGTCTGATGTCAAAGGGTTAAAAACTGCTTGTATGGCCTCTGATGCAACACATCTTTATGTAGTAGAGGGGATCCGAGTATAAAAAAAACGAAACGAAATATAGATCTGTATTTTAATCAGACTACCCATCTCTTGTCTTTATGCTGTTAAAAGGTTTAACAAAATCTTTTCGTATATGAAATAAAAATAAATTCTGTCTACCATTTTATTCAGCCACCTTAAAAATAAGAACAAGTCGAGAAGGAAGTATAAACCATATCAACCCATACTCATTTACACACGTTTTTATTTTTGCTAACATTTTAATATTGTACATATATTAATTATTTTTTCTACAAATGAGAAGGAGAAAAGAGATTAGATACTTGCTAATTATTAGAATATGATAATCATAGATTGAAGATTTAAAATATGATAATATTAAGTAGACAGAACTAATCAACAATTTTCTAATTAATGCATAAAACTAATCCCAGCCTATGATATAATATATCACTCTACTTAATTGGCGTGCTTGATTTGCTTCGATACAGTGACCTGACTGGCGTACACCGTAGTGGAACCGGCTCACAAATCAAGCAGGCCCTTTAAGTAGAGTGATATATTATACCATAGGCTGGGATTATATTTATACATTAATTAAAAAAATGTTGATTAATTTTAATTTGTTGTGGTAATAAATATTTTATGATCTAAAAATATACCAGCTATTTATTTAATTATTTATTATATTTTATTAATTTATACTTATGATATCTTTCCAATGATTTACTATAACTCGATTTCAATGATTTCAAAAACAGTTTCAACAACTTGTAGTTATTTGGTTACTTTTTCTTCCTTTTTTTTTTATTTGGTTTAGGTTTGAATTTATAAAATTAATTCCTTTTTAAATTATAATATGTGTTGATTGACTTAATATTTTTTTTAAAAATTTGAATTTGAATTAACTCGGGGATTGTATTTGTGTTACCAAAAATGTGTTCTATTGTGAATTGTTTCAATCGTATTTGTGGTATTATATGTCAACAAATGCTTTTACAAATCTTGGTTGGAAATGGCCAAAATATTTAGCATAAATAATATTTATATGATTTCACAAAAAGAATTTAAACTTGTGTACAAGATAAAAAAGAAATTTGTACGTTCGGAAAATAAATATTATTTTTTATTTTTTGTTTTTAACACCGGGCACGGTATATTTTCTGTGAATTGTATTGTGATTAACGTAAATGTATATTTAATTTGTTTTAAGAAGATCTGTGTAAAAACATTTATTTTGAAATAACCAGCTTTAACAAGCTAACCGTATATTTGTTCAATTAGAAAATAAACAAATGAAACAGGTCAGGATCTTTTCCTGAGTATTTATTAAGTTTTGAAACTTTAGAAAAATGATTTTTGATTTTATTCCAAATTTGTAAGTTTTTAAATATAAGTTAAACATTTTTCACACGATTGAAGTGATTATTTTTTTTATGAAAACCCGAAGAAGAGAAAATCTTATTGATTGGACCGGATTACATTTTGTTTGTTTTCTGAATTATGAAAATTGCTTTGCCGGAAGAGTTTTTTGTTTCTTGTTAGTTGTGCAATAAAAATATTTTTAGATTGTGTAGAATTTCTAATCTCTAATATCGCAAGGGGTTAGAGAGGGGGATTGCGTGATCGGAGATTCAATATAAGGGGTTAATTAAGGGGATTGGAAGGGTTGAATATAAAAACACAAGGGATTAGATAAGGGATTGGGTCAATTTGAGATTCAATATAAATACACAAAGGGTTGGATAAGGGGATTGGGCTGGTTGAATATAAATACACAAGTTGATGGACTTTCTTGACATAGTCTGATGGATTAGATATTTCCAGAGAAAAATAAATGGAGTAGTTTGAGCCAAATATTCGAAATGAATGCAAACAAAGATCAAAATGATTCTATATCTTTAGCACAATAAGTGAGACTTTGTCATAGTGTCAAGCGGTATTACATTTGTCTTTTTTTGAATATACCAGTACAAAAAACTTTCTCCATTAAAACTATCTTCCAGCAGAAATAAAGAAAAATCATTTTGCAGCCAAGGAAATGATGTAACAGGGGTGGCATTCAAGATAAACAGAATTTTAAAATTAGGAGATAAAACAACGATGTATTATTGGAGAACGCTCGATCGGAGACGACCCTGCACATAATATGACATCATATGTGGATTGTTCATGTTAGGGTAAGGGTTAGGTTAGGATAAGGTTCAGGGTTAGCGCTAGCTCTGTTTACATCTTGGGACTTTGACGAAGTCTGCAGCTCCTTACCCTTACCCGAACTCATAATCCAAATATGCCGTCATATGGGATACAATATGCAGGACAGTCACAAAGCATTCTCAGACTTAAGTTAAAAATTTACTCAAAATTTTTTGCCCTATTTTAACTAAAATGTAGACCTTTATAAGACTTTTGTTGTTTTAATGTATCAAATACATCAATTAGAAACAGCGTGCAAAGTTTTGTGTTTCTGGATCAAAGATATTTCTCAAAAACAGTGATTGAAAGTTGAGTAAGTTTTTAACTTAAGTATATGCTTTGTGAACTCCGGGCCTGATCTTTCTTTCTCCCATATTGTTTTTTGTTTAATAATATCTAACTGTATTGTATGGTGTTTAACAAACATGTCCCCTGTGTCCTGTGTTTTGTTTATTTGTTGGTGTAGAACTGATGTTATTAAGGTAAATAATACTAGACTATTATTTATACTATTAGTTTTATAAACATTAGAATGTAGTTGTAAATAATGTAGATTTTTAATTTCTAGTTGTAAAATTTATTTATCAAGTCTGGATTTTCACATTAATTTGAGATTCTTCAAGTGGTGTATAAATATTCTAGCATCTTAAGGGGGGGTGGCTCCAATTCAATGAGAAAATATTTGTTTTTTAAATTGCAGTGTCAACTATTAAAGCTAATGTTCTGAAATTTTCAGGACTTTATCGTTATCACACAAGTTTTTGAACCACACCCATTTCCCATAATCCAGGATGGCCACCCCATGCTGTTGAAGAAAAGCGTAATTAAAAAACTGCTTGATAAAATATAGATTGTTATATATCCTACTAAAGCTATAACACCAAGGAACATAATTATCTATATTTGAATGTCATAAGCTGTAGTAGAAACAAGTAATTAAAATAAATGTTAAATTTATTAGATATTTTCTCATTGAATTGGAGCCACCCCCCTTAACATAAAATGCCCCCATAATGACAAAAAAGCACGAAAAGAAACTTAAAACACCCAGCTGACATTTGACAAACAATGTTATTTTGCAATATTTTTTACTACTGACAAGGGGGGTTGGATGGCCTAATGGTTAGCACATGCATGCTGTATCATAAAGCCTGTCATTGAGTAAACTGGTGTTGTTTCGAATCCTCGGTTGTACGTTACAAGGAGTAGGGTCGCCTGTCCAACCTTGTGGATATCCTTCCACTGCTAAAAACCCCTACGCGCAAGCAAATTATTTATATAAAATTAAAACCATATGTTAGACCTGAAATCACCTAGTTTGTGTGAGTGGAGATTTAACCCAATTTCTCTCTCTCTCTCTCTCTCTCTCATTTTGATGGAAACGCACAAGAATATTTTCTTACTACATGGTTTAATATTACTTCAATAATTCGTTTGCGTCACGGGTCTTAAGCGATGGGTGGAACCAGGAGGACCCGGAGAAAACCCACGATGGCTGGACAGGCGAATAATTTCTTACTACATGTTTGAATCATGATACTAGTGTGAAAATCCAGGCTGATTTGCTTGACTTTAGACCTTTAGAGTTAACAGGCATCTTGCAAATGGTTTATTGGTAACTGGAGGCCATTGGAGGGAGATTGACTATAATTAGACACTGGCACTCAAGCTGTTTTTTTTTTACTCTCTTTAATTTCTAGCATGACAATTTTGATTGTGATTCTTAAAAATGTCTTGAGGGAAAAATTATCCTGCTTAAGTCCTGTATAGCTTGTGAGATTAATGCATGACATAGATAAATGTGACTGAATTATGGACTCAAATTGCCAACTCAAAACGCTTACTCACTGGGAATATTTCAAATGTCTTGAGGGAAAAATTATCATTCATGGATTATGTAAATGATACATACTTTGAACAATACTGCTAGCTATAATAATGTATACTCAAATCGCAGTGTGATATAATATTTCAAATATTTGTGAGATTGGCTTTATTTATATTAGTATTGCATGCTGTGTTTATTCTAAGCACTGATTATAATATGTTCTGCACAACTTATTTAAGGGACAATAACACTCTTGCTGGCTTGTCAGGTCCCCCCAAAAAAAATGCCTTATTCTAACTACTAGATGTTTAAGTGTCCTACCTGTTGTGTAAATTATCCATTACAACCTATCTTACTTGTCCAGAGAGTTCGAAAATATGTTTAAATCCAAGTTGCATTTGAAAGTGTTTACGTAAAGCTTTTCAAACCATGTTACAGCATGTGGTTGAATTTTTCCAATTTTTAAAATAAGGTGTGTTAAGATGAAATTTGTATCATTTTTCAATTGGAATATTGTAAAAAAAGTACAATTTTTTGACCAGAATAAAAATTGGGACATATTATTCAGTTACAACAAGAGTGGTATTGGGGCTTTAACATGGAATGAATTTATATATGCAAATATTAGTGGTATAATTACATATTATGTGACCCTTCACATCGAATTGGGTATTCAGTAGCATCTTGGGGGGTTTTGAGTTAATCATATTTGCTTGTTTCTTAGATCAGCCCATCAGACGGCGAATATATCGTCATTAAAGTTCCGTAAAAATCTCAAGGTGGTGAAAATATGACTTGGTTCATGTACATCATCTATTCAATGTTATAGCGCAATAATAGGTAGTGTGACTTAATACCCGATTTGACGTTCAGGGTCACATATTAATTCATGTTTTGTCCTGTGACGTCACTAACTATGGAATCAAGTGTGAATATTGTGATACACTGTGTTAATAATTTTAAATATTTCACATCGTCACGACTGTTGCTTGTTTAAAATTTTACAAAAACGTGCCATGACGTATTAATAGGCCGATATTGGGTCATGCTCCCTCACACATTTTCAGTATCAAGTTTTTTATCTTTTGATTACCAGATACACCTTATAACTTGATCCGTTTACAGAAAATGCAGATAATCCAAACCAAAACAACTGTAATCAGACTGGCCCCAAACTCTAATCTTGTGTAGTTGGTCTGCACCTTGAATCCCAAAGGCATCTATCAAGCATGACCAACATGTTTTGGGAAATTGAATCTGAATCGTCGTTTCAAATTAAGAGATTGATTCACATTGAAAAGGTTTGGATGCTTGGGTTGCAGATTTTTTGAATGACATAATTATGATGCTTAGGTTTAGGATTCGGTTTTTAAAATGGCATATTGTCTATATTAATGCACGGTTCCATGCCTTAAAGATAGTTGAGCATATAAGAATATCTGATCTGATATAGATTGGACTTCCGATGCAGATTTTGTTTATTTGTTACCTAAGATATCCGTGCAATTTGACTCAGTACTTTCTTTTGCTACATTGGTTATTTGTTATGGATAGTTTGACCACAGCACTTGAAATTTTATCGATAATGACTACTTTATGTACAAATCTTAGTAATCTATGGTAACTTATTGTTAGCATGTATCTATGGTTACTATTGTAACTATGGTTATCATGAATATCCATAGCAACCTGTTGTGAACATTGTATTGTTTGTGGCTTTTAGTATTGAAATATTTTTCCTTTTAATTAAAACTTTCCACAGGAACCTATACCCGTTATAAAGGTACTACTAGTATTACTATTTGCTGTGTCTATTTTTATTTTAAGGACATTCTCCTTATTCTCCGTTTTCTTTCTTTTTTTTGAGAAAAAATATAATACAAAGTTTTAAAGTTTGGACACAGGATAAAAATAAACAATATTCGTATAATGTTAAAATTGTGGCTTTAGTTTAATAAGTGTCCATTTTTATTCATATATTTTAATTTCCAAGTTTCAACCTATGTTCATCCAATATGTTAATGATGTATCAATATATTGCATGATATCATATTCTCCTCTATATTATATCTTCCTACGTTTTAGGTTAGATCAGATCATTTCAGGGTTTTTGGTCAATATAAATTGCAATAATATCCTCAAAACCCAATCCAAAAGCAATATCAGCACAAACCCACATTTAGTGTTTATTTCTTACAAATAAAATTTATTTGTAATTTTAATTTTACCTTATAATGAAAACAACTATGTAGAAAATTTAAACAAATCGTTGGAAATTCACCAACGGTGCACGAAACGTAATAAGTAACAAATAATAACATATTGTATTTCTTGAATGGTAAATGTTTTATAATTTTGTATATTGTTCTAATTGCATTTTTTTCTATTTTATTTTCAAGACTATTGAGAGTACACCCACTGATGAGACAGGTGACATGTCTATAGCACGGGATCGTCAAATTCGAACACCCGATAAAGGTGAGATTTCATGTACTCATAGTTTTGTTACTGAATACAAATTAAATATGGGTTCACGTACTGATAGTTCTGCTTTATCTGACATAAAACATTTTTGTTATCGAATACAATTCATTATGAGCTCAATTTATTCCGTCAGTTGATCCATTTCCATATTCAAAATTTTAAAATTTCCCCCACAATGTATTTAGTTACAGTTTGATTAAGTCTACTGCAGATGTCACACTTGTGTTCAACTTTAGACCCACTTAAAATGTTCCCACCAATATATTTAGTTACAATAAATATACCGCAGAGGTACCATTTGTGATTACCCATGATCTATGGAACAACGGAATTCTATGACCCACTTCAATTGTTCCCACCAATATATTAAGTTACAATTTGAATAAGTTTACCGCAGAGGTGCCATTTGTGATTAACCATGGTCTATGGAACAATGGAATTCTATGATCATAATTATGATAAACTGTTGCTGTTCATTGGATATTGTTTTAACATTTTAACAATCTTATCAGAGTAGAAATAACGCCTAGCTGAACAGTTGAAGTTATTTGTAAGTAGAGTGGGTAAAATAGTCTCTTGAAGGACCAGTCCAATAAATTTCATTTATAGTACCGTATTTCTATTGACATTTTAGTTTATGCTTCGTATTTAAAAATATTATTCGCCAAGTCAGCAATAAAGGTACCTTGCATTAGACCGTTATTTCTACTCCTAATATAAAGGCTGAAATGTTGTGTATAAAATAAATCTGCTTCAATTTTATTCAGTTGTTTTCAATGATATTTGAATTTTAGTTATAGAACACAATTCTATGGAATACAATTAGTATAATGTATTAAGCGACATTTGGACTGAGCTTCTCCTCGCTCGCTTGAGTTTAGATATGGAGGCCTAGTCGAAACGTCCTTCAGTAATAAACAGAAAATGAATTTTTAAAAAAAACTGGGCTTTAAGTACCATATATCAATTAGATTATATTTGAGATATATCAATGTTTCGTATAGGTTTAGTAATTAGTATCGATAAAAATTGCTAAAATGAAATTAAATTGGGCGAAGATTTATGTCTTTGCATTTCAGCCCTTATGTATTATGATAATGATGTTATTCTTATGTACATATATTTAATCAATATATCTATCTATAGGGTTGTATCATATTATATGGTGCTTCTTATAATACATATATCCAGGTTTATGGTCTTTCTTATAATATACCTTTAAGTGGCAGATTTTTCAGGTCATTGACAAATGTTTTCTATTGAATATACAGGTGCAATATTTATTTAACAAAATGAGCTTAGAGCAATACGGAATCGGACCAACGCATTACGAATGAATGAAATAGGGTTTAACGTCCTACTGTTATGCACTTAACCTGAGCTAATTGAAGACGGGCCAACTCATTACCTTTTTATAACGTTGTCTTCTCGGTTATTTTCTTTGATTGGCATTTAGTAGTTGAACATATTAACACAACGGTACAATTTTATGGATACACAATGACTGAGTTTGACACTATAAGCGAGTTCTTTGGTTTCTTCCTGCAGTAATGATCGAAATTATTCGCAGGATCTGTGCCAAGGGCCAAATTGGAAACAGGCCTCAGGCCTAATTTGCTACCCTTGTAAAATGATGCGATTATTATTATTATTATTATCATCGCTTAGTATCAAACTCAGTAATTGTGTATCCATTAAATTGTACCTTGTGTTTTTGATTATTGTTTGGCTGGAACGAAAATGGTCTGAGACAACGTTGTAAGAAGATGCCAATATCAATAATTCTCAATTAACTGGATGAAAAGTAAACACTACCATTTTTGTATTGTAGTAGACTTCAAAAGATCTGAAAATTCTGCCACTTACACTGTCATAACAATTCATTACAAAATCTTCTATTTTAAATCTACAGTATTCCCTGAAATCCTTAAAATGTCCTGTTAAATGTTAAAAAAATGTCGATTTTGTTTTGTTACGGATAAACCAGAAAATCACCTACACATTATTTGGTTTAACTAGATCTAGAGTTATCATGTGGTTGAAGGCGTCAACGCAATTCAAACCCAGACGGTAATGTGCACTGTTCGAATAAAACACAGGGGCTAATAATTTTAATAATTAAAACGCAAAACTCGTAACGTGTACTGTTCGAGTAAAACGCACAAGTTAATTTTAATTATTCATTATTTTCTCTACTGGTTAAAACGATAATGGGGGGTGGTCGCTGTTGTGTTAGTGGGAAGCTAAATAAATCTTATATAAAAATATCTGAAATATTATCCATCAATACTCTTAATTTAAAAAAAGGTTAGCGATAGTTTTTAAATCGAGAATTAAGGCAGGATAACCCTTATATACCAAGAATAAATACATTTGTCTACCATTACTTCGCATCCATTCAATTAGGGGAGGTCAGATGGAATAAAAATCTTTAGGGACAGGGGGGGATTATCTATTTCCTATCACAGGTATTTTTGTTATTTTGGCCTAAAAATAAACAAAATCGTAATTTAATATAATTAAAGAAAGCACATTGGATATATTTTAAGTATTATGCTTAATTTCCTCGAAATACATCAGTAATAAAAGGTTAGGATCTAGCAAACTTAATAACTTAAAACCTTTTTTCTCAGAGGAAAAGTTTGGAACTAGCAAACTTAATAACTTAAAACCTTTTTTCTTAGAGGAAAAGTAAGGAACTAGCGATCTAATTCTTAATGACTTAAAACATTTCTTCTCAGAGAAAAAGAAGAGTTCCTTTGGTAGTGCCCTAAAGAAGGCGTTTGGTCGTAAAAAAAGAGCCCATAGTGCGGACCGTGATACGTCGAGTTATAAAGAAGGACGGTTTCTAAAACCACCAGAACAACATTATGGTCCGCAATCAAAAGGTGGATTTATGTAGATTTACTCCATATTTACTTTTTTCGTTCTATTAACTTTTTTTTCCATTTTCCAATTCCTCTTTTCCTCCCATTTCTTCCCTCGCTTACCTGCTTGCTTGATTCCAACCAAAACAAATATAGATCTTTATTTAATTCACACAAATTGATGCCATTCATTGTCGAAGTTGTCTGTGACTATTTCAAGACAAATTTCGATGCACAAATTCTTTGGAAAATACAACAGAATAACGATCTATATTTGAAACCTAGCCCCCCCCCCCCCTACTCTTCAATGATTTTTGTTCTTTGTTTTGTGTTAGAAACAGGTTTGATATTATCGGTATTATTTCTGACGTTTGTTTTCAGTTTGTTGAGATATTTTGGTAAGGTATGAACCAGAATTAAAACCTCATCAAGCCATTATTGTTTACACTAACTTCTAAATTTACCATTTCCATAAGAATTCTTCTATTTTTGTCCCCTGCCCTTCGAAGAATGTGGGGGACTATTAAAATGGGTTCGTTTGTCTGTATGTCTGTCTGCCCGTCACACTTTTTGGAACACAATAACTCTTTCTAATTTTGAGCTAGAATGTTCAAACTTGGTGAAGATGTTTATTAGGTCAATACCTTGATGGAATTCGAAGATGAACATTTTCTGCTTAGGGTAAGCAGAGATAAACAATTTGATTGGTTTATGCTTTGGGACACGATAACATCAGTTCTAATTAAGTGAGGGTGATAAAAATGCGATAATGAGCATTTTCGGCTCAGGATAAGCATGAGAACATTGTGTAATTAGGATAAACAGAGATAAGCAATCTGATTGGTTGATGCTTTGAGGAAAGTTAACTTTAGTTATAGAAGTGTATAGAAGTAAGAGCGTTAAAAATTCAAATACAAATTCATAATATCATTACCTTGAACAAGTTCGATTGTGCGAGGCTGAGGTAGAATGTAAAACTTGATGTAGATGTTTATTAGGTGAATGTCTTGACTGAGTTCAATGATTAACATTTCGATCTAAAGCTAAGCAGAGCTAATCAATTTCTTGATTCTATCTAATAGAGAGTGATGAAACATAGTGTATAGTTTGATTGCTCGATACGTTTGGAAAAAAAAATAAATGTGCGATTAATTAATAAAATAAAAAGTACGAACTTTATCCAAACCATAAGACAGAATTCAAAGTCCTAAAAACGTTAAAGGCAAAATAGTGTATTCAAGCAAAATAGTGTAATCAGTAAATGGACTGCTCCTCGTGTACAAAATGTGTCATCTATTTATGTTGGCTTTTTTTTTTCTAAAAAAAACTCTCTGTAATATAATTACCTTTTTCATATGTCTCAATTTGGTTTCAATAATTTTATCTGAATTATTCTTCTAACATATATAAATTAATAATTAGACATTTATATAACATACTAAACACTATTTATGGATAACAATTACTCATTGCAACGTTTCGACGATGATACTCTCATTTTTTTTATCAAGCAAGTGATAACATATATTGTAAAAAAACCAAGTATTTATATACAGTAAAAAGAAACCATAATTATAGAAAGTATATATAACATGCACTGATCAAAGCATGAATGAATGAATGAAATGGGGTTTAACGTCCTACTGTTATGCACTTAACCAGAGCTAATTGGAGACGGGCATACGCCATACAGTGTGCTATGAGGAGAAGTTTGCCCTGGCAGCGGCGCCACAGCCTACTCTTATATCGAATTCCAACTGCCAAGGGATCTTTTACGTGCACTTCAATGTGTACACGGGACCTCGGTTTTTCGTCCCATCCGAACGACTAGGCAGCTGTCCTTGTCAGGCCCTCCTTCTGTGTCACTGACAAGGGGAAATCACGTCGGAAAATCAAGATGAACTTTCTTGGCCAATGCAGGGATCGAACACTTGACCTCCAGGCTAGCGAACCAGCGCCTTATCCACTTAGCCACCGTGATCACATGCACTGATCAAAACGATGATGACAAACATTAAGTGGTTTATTAATATGACAAGATGATTATCAGCTCTTATAATCATTGTTGTTTAATAATTTAATTAAGAGGGGTGGCTCCAATTCAATGAGAAAATATTAAATAAATTTGACATTTATTTTAACTACTTGTTTCTACTACTGCTTATGACATTCAAATATAGATAATTATGTTCCTTGGTGTTTTAGCTTTACTAGGATATATAACAATCTATTTTATCAAGCAGTTTTTTTTTACGCTTTTCCTCAACGGCATGGGGAGGCCATCCTGGTCCAGGTTCCGAAATGCAAATTTTTCAAAAACTTGTGTGATAACGATAAAGTACTGAAAATTTCAGAGCATTAGCTTTAATAGTTGACAGTGTAATTTAAAAATCATTGAATTGGAGCCACCCCCCTTAAACACCGGATAACTCTGTTAAACTATCATGACAACAGTAGCTATTCTCCAAACAGCCATAACTTCGCTCAGACTAGTAAGATGACTGAAATTTTCAATATTCAAGGTTTTTTTGAAGTTTTTTTGCAACTTGTGCTCAATCCTTTTGATATTTGTCAAAAAAATATGTTTAAACTAATTATAAACTAATTTAGCGAGAACTGTCAGCCATTTATCTAAATCTTACACAACTTCGCTCAGAATGTAGTAATTTGACTGAAATTTTCAACATATTTAAGTTTTAAACTATTATAGCGAGAACTGTCAGCCCTTTATCTAAATCTTACATAATGTATCTTTAAAGAGTTGAAATCGGCTTCCTCTTGATTGGGCACGTTGAATTGCTGTGTTCCTGATATGAGAATTGAAAAACGGGTCTGCCTATTGGTATTAGGAACTGACCTATTTTAATATCTTGTAAAGAAGTCACTTTCATGATTGGTTTGAGCAAACTAAATAATGCTTTGCTTGTCGTGAACAAACCCAACTTTACTTGAAGAAGGGGAGGGGGGGGGGGGGGTGATGATGCAGATATGACTAATATCAGTGTGTGTGTTTTCCATAATTTAGATATTTCACACCCAGGGGCAGTATGTAGTGGGGGTGCAGGGGGTACATTGCAACCTAGAAAAATAGGGCGGCCCGAGAAATGCCCCCCCTCATCTCCACAAAAAATTGACAGTCTTTCAATTATAAAATGATACACTTGATTATGATCAATATCAGTAACTTTGGCATTATATTGGCGCCTCACCGCTCTGCTGCACCCCCATGTTTAAAATCCTATATACGGCCCTGTTCACCCTTGCATGATTTAGTGATTACTGGTTGAAATTATATAATATAGTATTCAGTATTTACATACTTTATGTGGGTGGCTTAGGGGGATGGGATAAGGATTATACCACTCTGAGTAAATTACAAACGATAGCTAGAAAATGAAATGAAATAGGGTTTAACGTCTTACTGTTCTGCTTCGAACTGGGCTTATAAAGGCAGGCATACGCTATACAATGTGCTGTGAGGGAAATTTTGCCGGGACAGCAGCACTACAGCCTACTCTTAATTCGAACTCAAAATGTTAAGGGATCGTTCAAGTGCGCCAATGTGTACACGGGATCTCGTTTTTTTGTCCCACCGGAACGATTAGACAATGCCCTTGTCAGGCCCTTGATAGCTAGCAAGAAGATATTTCTGGTATATATTTCCTGATGTCATTCAGCTTGTTGAGAATTAAAGGGGTGGCTCCAATTAAATGAGAAAATATTTGTTTTTTAAATTGCACTGTGAACTACTAAAGCTAATGCTCTGAAATTTTCAGGACTTTATCGTTATCACACAAGTTTTTGAAAAATATGCATTTCGAGACCTGGACCACATCCATTTCCCATAATCCAGGATGGCCACCCCATGCCGTTGAGGAAAAGCATAAAAATAAAACTGCTTGATAAAATATGGATTGTTATATATCCTACTAAAGCTAAAACACCAAGGAACATAATTATCTATATTTGAATGTCATAAGCTGTACGGTAGTAGAAACAAGTAATTGAAATAAATGTCAAATTTATTTAATATTTTCTCATTTAATTGGAGCCACCCCCCTTAAACCATGTGACAAATATATATCTTACCATTTTCAATAACCTTTTTAAAATTCTATAATTGATCGTTTTTGTGTCTTTCAGATGATTTGGAGTTAGTCCGAGCCAAAGGAAACGCCTCACCCAACTTAAAGAAATCTCGCTCATTAGGTGGAAGTTTAAAGAAACTTTTCCGCAGAAGTCGCAGAAGATCGAAGTCAAGAGACAACTCCCGAGAAAGTTCCTTTAAAAATACAGGGTCACAGAATCCATCCCGCGACAGTTCACTTAATCGTTCTCAAAACAGGTCGTCAGTCTCTTGAAAATAACTTAATATAATAATGTCGTTATCTTCCCCCTTTTTGAACTGTAGTTATATAGCTTCACTTGTCTTGCCACTGGTGCCCTTGGGATCTAGGGGGCCATCCATAAAGTACGTACGCTTGAAGGGGGGAGGGGGGGTCACGCCAAAAGCGTACAGGTGCGTTAATTCAATGGCAAAACTTACGTACAGGAGCGTACAGGGGGGGGGGAGGGGGGGTCTGAATTTCACCCATTTGGAGCGTACGTACTTTATGGACGGCCCCCTAGTCCAAAGCTTTTCAACTGAAGCTGCCTTCACATCTCTTGAAGTCAGGTGATAATTCGACACAATATTGATCATCAGCAGAATCAGAGCAGCGAAATTGATTGGGGATTTTTTTTTCTTTGTTTTTATGTATAAACAATATACTTTATTCAGGATGTCTGAATGGGATTGGAGAACAGACTTTTGTTTTTATGTATAAACAATATACTTTATTCAGGATGTCTGAATGGGATTGGAGAAGAGACTTAGCCTATGTAAAACCCCTCTCCCTTTATTGGGGATATGTGCGATTGGTTTACTGTTAATCTAGGAGCATTGAATTGGAAGGTTCTTCAAGAAACAAAAATCGTCTGTGACATAATTAGCAGGATTAAGCGAACCTTCCATATTAGGAACACAAATCCCACCTGAAAAGTAACCCTGTCCTCATACACGAGAAGCACACGCTGTTTAAAATTTAAAGCATCAATATTGTGTTTTAACTAGTTGCCAAGGGTACCAGTGGTATATATGTATATATATGTATATAACAATGTGCTGACCATCTAATGAATGTTTGTGTCCGATTCAAAAAGCTACTGGGAATGTCAAGTTCAATAATTTATACCATTAGATACTTACTAACAATCATTACAGGGATAGCAGAGCTGGATTAGCTTCAGGTTAGTGTACTGGCATCTACACAGAAGAGGCAGATCCAGGGGGGGGGGGGCGCCCGGTAGGGGCCCGGGCTTCCCTAAATAACAGTATAAAAAATAGATATGCGCCACAAATCACAACTGACGTTCCGATTTTTTCCAAAATTTTCCCGGGGAACCCCCAAGGGGCCCCCACAACAGGATTTCCTGGGTCCGCCACTGCCACACAGCGTGAATCCAGCTCTGAAATATAACAGGGTTGGGTTATGGGTTTTCTGGAGGAGGCAGTAACTTTGGGTTAGTGCCGTGACACCAGTGCCCGTTGTAATGCAGCTCTGAAATATAGCAGAGTTTGAGGATGGGTTTACTGGAGGAGGCAGTAACTTTGGGTTAGTGCTGTGACACCAGTGCCTGTTGTAACCCATCTCTGAAATATAGCAGAGTTTCATCATGGGTGATCTGGTGCTAGTTTAGTGAAGCTACTGAAATATGTAATGTAGTGTCTGTAAGCTTTGATTTACAGTCTTCGGCATCTATAATGACTCATGTATGTGTCCATGTAATGTTCAAGTCGTCCTAATGTAGTTGATGTTTGGTTATTGTCAGATAACTTGGAAGCTGATTTCAAAACAAAGATGTATACTGTATTCAACAGTTGACTGCTTTAAGACGTTTGTACAACAACAAGCAAATGCTTTTGGTTGGATGCGACGAGTCATGCGCTCGTCTGCGGATATTATTAAGCGCTCTTGAGCAGTTTATCAAACTGAAATTCCAGCGCTCTATAAATAGATGATTATTATTTTTATAAGTCACGAGGATTGACTAGGCTACATAATTTATGGACAAACGTCAGTCAACCGGGAATACATTGTAATACTCGACAGTTTTGAAACCGGATGGCTAATTTCTAAGCATCTGGGCAATGTTTCCCCAAAACTAAACTAAAAGATAAAATCCAAATTGAAGTAAACACTTTAATTTTGATTGGCTAAGCACTTGAATCAATGTAATATTATCCAATCAAATTACTAAAATTTTGATTTTTATCCTAGTTAAAATTTCGTGAAAAAGGCCCCAGATATCGGTGAAGGAGAATGACTAGATTCCTTCAATGCTTGACAGTTGCGAAACTGGATGGCTAATTTTTTAAGCATCTGACATCCGTGAAGGAGAATCACCAGATTCCGTCAAGCTACGGATGATGTTTGTGTATCTGGTGACTGATGAAACATCAACTAGACCAGGATGATGTTAAGAATCGTCATGTTAGGGCAACTTGTCCTCGAGTGTTTGTAGTATCAGAACTAACACAATTATATGGGAAAACAATCACTGGTTTATTAATTTATACACAAGTTCTGATATCTTCTTTGATTGGCATTTAGTAATTGAACATAATAACACAAGGTACACTTTTATGGATACAAAATTACTGAGTTTGATAAAGACGAGAGTATCCTCGTCGAAACGTCGCTTAGTATCAAACTCAGTAATTGTGTATCCATAAAATTGTACCTTGTGTTATTAAGTTCTGATATGTCTCCAATCGCTAAATGCCACTAAAAGATTACGTTTGTAGGTAAAACAATTGTGTATACAGAATGATCTGTGGAAATAAATTGAGGTTTTCATATAAATATGTATGAGTCGATAGTCTGTAAAACATTTCACTTATTTTATTGTCTTTTTTCTTTCTTGAAAAGATCGAAACACCCACCCAAATCCCCAAGATGATGAGTAACAGACATATTTAGGTGTTTTCCTTAAAACTTACAAGTGCCATAAACAGCAAAGTGTGTACACTGTTTTTATAAGCTATGTTCTGTTCTGAAAGTTGCCTAGTTGGAAACTTCCTGGTCAGCTTGGATTAACAAATTCAAAATTCACATGACCTAAAATTATTAAAAGACACAAAACCACGGGTCTTTGTTTTTAATGGGTAGAGCGTTCTCTCCAAACATATCCAAAAGATCTATGTCACATTTTCCAGCACCTATTGGTTCCTTGGCATTGCGACAACCGAAATCTGGATTCGTATGATGAAATTTTGATGCACAGCGTTTCAAACGCATAAGAAACCTGGGCCCTTATTCACGAAAACTTAAACTAAGATACAATTGAAATTTTAAGAAATACTGCAATTCGATTGGCTGACCACTAAAATCAATTTGTATATATCCAATGAAGTTGCAGTATTTCTTAAAATTTTGGTTGTAACTAAGTTTAAGATTTCGTGAATAAGAAACCAGCTAGGCTTATTTGAATTGAAGGCTTAACCCGAGATGGGGTAATAGGAGGAAAACTGTGTGTAATATTTTATATAATATGAATGTTGAAAACTTGGTCATATCAACTGAATTTATTTATTATAATTAATAATATAGAATGCATAATCAGAATAATTAATTAATTTACCTCGTTAATTGTGTTCATACTAATTACGACCTCAATTAAAATGTCTTCTCTTTGAAATTTATTTATATTTATATTTTGGTTTGATATGAAATTACAACCTCAACTAAAATGTCTGTTCTTTAAAGGCCCAATAACACTCTTGTTATAACTGAATAATATGTCCCAATCATTATTCTGGTCAACAAATTGTACTATTTTATAATATTCAAATTAATTGATGACACAAATTTCATCTTAACACACAAAATTTGAAAAATTCAACTACATGGGTTGAAAAGCTTTACGTAAACCTTTGCAAATATAACTTAGATTTAAAAATATTTTCGAACCCTCTGGACAAGTAAAATAGGATGTAATGGATAATTTACACAACTAGTAGTTAGAATAAGGCTATTTTATTTCTGGACCTGTCAAGCCAGCAAGAGTGTTATTGTCCCTTTAAAATTTATTTATATTTTTATTTGACTCTTTGATATGCCTCGATTAAAATGTCTTTTCTTTAAAATTTATTTATATTTTTATTTGACTCTTTGATATGCCTCGATAAAAATGTCTTTTCTTTAAAATTTATTTATATTTTTGATTTGACTCTTTGATATGAAAATAGGGTGATGATAAGTGCTATGGTTTCTATTTATATTTGTACATTAATTATATATCCATCAATTAATGTCTTTGCATTTAATCATTGGCTGCTCAAATATATTTGATATTTTTTTATGGCAATATTTTATTTAAAGGGTGTATGACATGACAGTAGCTTGTGTTAAGGGAATCGGGTTACTCTTCCATTAATAGGAAATATGTATCGTTAATACTTGATGTTACTTTTACCAAGGGCCGTATGTAGGATTTTAAAAGTGGGGGTGCAGCAGAGTAGTCGGGCGCCATTAGAATGCCCAAGCTATTGATCGTAGTCATTTTATAATTGAAAGACTGTCCCAAAAAATTGTGGACGGGTGGGGTCCATTTCTTTCGGCGCTTTATTTTTCTGGGGGTGCAATTTACCCCCTGCACCCCCCGCTAGATACGGCCCTGCTTTTACCTATTCCATACAAGTGTTCGTTTAATTAATAATAAACCAACAGGTCTCATTAATTACCTCCCTTGAATCCAGATTGGAAAACCTTAACTTGAGTTTACTATTAAATAGTCTATATCGAGGCGAGATAGAAGAGGTTAGAAATTCACACGCGCTGTTTGAGATACTTCTCGTGACTATGAGCCTTAATCCTCCCCTATCAGTATGAAATTGACATCCCTATTCGACCTACAAAAAAACACCACACCCTTTTTTTTAATATTGTCAAATAAAAAACCAAGTATAGGTAATTTATACTCTTATTGGCTACATGTTTTGTTTTTTTTGTAATTAATTTATTTTCTATTTATCTTTATATCTCTTGTGTGTATTGTGTGATAATAGGAGGAACACCCCCCCACCCCACCAACTAGGCTTATTTTGTTATATTATAGGTAGTCTAGTATACCCACTTAAAGGAGTAGGGTCGCCTGTCCAACCTCGTGGGTTTTCCACCGGGTCCTCCGGTTTACTCCCACTGCTAAAAAACCCTACGAGCAAGCGAATTATTGAATTTAAAAAATAAAACATGTTAGTCCCGAAATGGCCTAGTTTGTGTCAAGTGGATGTTAAACCCCATTCCCTCACTCTCTCTCTCTGAAACTTTCCTATACATACTTTGGAATAACCAAACAACAAGTTCCTTAGACTTTAAGTACAGTATTATAGGGGTATTCAGTCCATATTAACAAATCTATAATATTATATTATAATGTACAGTGAAACCTCGTTAAACTACCAGCACACGGTTACAGGCCCCTCTCGTATACGGACAGTTTATTGAAATAATTTAAATGTCTGTATTCTAGTATTTAAACCGGGGTGTGAAGACCACCCCACTATTAAGACCTATTTAGATCAGTCCAACAACTGACCTTAATAGCGAGGTTTAGCTGTATATGAATTTTAGATCAGTCCAGCAACTGGCCTTAATAGCGGGGTTTCACTGTATATGTTTTTCAATTATACTTGAAAACTGGCCTTAATAGCGGGGTTTCACTGTATATGAGTTTTAGATCAGTCCAGCAACTGGCCTTAATAGCATGGTTTCACTGTATATGAATTTTAGATCAGTCCAGCAACTGGCCTTAATAGCAGGGTTTCTCTGTATATGAATTTTAGATCAGTCCAACAACTGGCCTTAATAGCAGGGTTTCACTGTATATGTTTTTCAATTATACTTGAAAACTGGCCTTAATAGCGGGGTTTCACTGTATATGAGTTTTAGATCAGTCCAGCAACTGGCCGTAATAGCGGGGTTTTACTGTATATGAATTTTAGATCAGTCCAGCAACTGGCCTTAATAGCAGGGTTTCACTGTATATGATTTTTAAAGTATACTAGTGTTTGTGTTTGGTAGATTGTGAGAATCTAAAGTTAACTGGTTTATGTGGAATAATACAGGGTACGACTTGAGGTTTGAGTTAAAGTGAAAGTTGCATTTTATCTGAGAATAAAATAAAACCAAGTATGAACAATCTATTAAATCACTATAATACAGGGTACGACTTGTGGTTTGAGTTAAAGTGATAGTTGCATTTTATCTGAGAATAAAATAAAACCAAGTATGAACAATCTATTAAATCACTATGATACAGGGTATGATTGTGGTGTTTGAGTTAAAGTGACAGTTGCATTTTATCTAAGAATGTCACAACCTAGTATATGTAGTTTATTAAAACGCTATAATTATTATACAATCATGGGAAATAACAAATTACCTCCCTTGTTTTTATACGCTCTTTGGAATTTAAATGTTGCAACATTCTTTAACAAGCACCACAGAGCAGTCCGACTGATTTATTATTAATTATTATTGTTCAATTTAAACATATGACATGACATTGAGAAAAAATGCAACTATCTTTAAGCTATTTTAGGTGATGTCAATTCTTCTTTGTGTGTGAAGTAATTGTTGCAAACGGCGGTGTACTAAACATCCCCCAAAAAAAACACACTTTCTAAATTTTGCTTTTTCAGCCCAGCAGACTTATTGAGTTTGTGTGCTAATCGAATTATGATTTAATTCAATTTACAACCCTTATTTATGTAAGAAAGAGATGTGTGACTAGCGTGCCTTATAATTTACTAATCGTGTAACTTACCTCCCTTGTTGATGGTACGGTTCTAGTTATATCTTAAATATATTATTTAAATTGAGGGCTTAATTCACGGCAATCTAAATACACTCAAATAATACACGGGAAGCATCCTTTTAATATTGAAGTAAATCCCTCCCCCATCCTCTCCCCCTCAACTTCCAGCACAAAGCTACATCAAATTTTATGTAAAAGTCATTTTGCTACACCGCATGTAGGCATAATAATTATGTTTTATGCAAGGAACAACACAAGCTTTCAAAAATCAAGGAGTTGAATTAATCTGGTTTGATCAAAAAATCATCACTGGTTAAAAAACATAAAATTAAAAAATCTACAAAAATATATTCAATAGGAATAGCCACTACTTATAAATTTCCGACAGTTCTTAGTCTATCAAATGTCTATAAATTCCCGACAGTTCTTAGTTAGTTTATCAAAAGAAATGTCTATAAATTTATAACCGTGTGAAATGGTTATGTTTGGGGAAATAATCTGCAAATGAACGCATAAAAAGCGATCAATAATACAAAGTTGTTTTTAACACGGAAATATTTTTTCTTTTGGGGAACGGTGGGGTGGGGGAGCGCAACTTGTGGGGTAAGTAGGAAGCCAGTTTAACTTGTAGAGAAAGTAGGAAACTAATTAATATAAGGATGTAGAGGTTTTTGTTTTGTTTTTGTAAAATAAACAGATTTTTGTACACGAAGTAAAATCCTGTGTTTGTTCTATGTCAGTAGTACAAGAAATATTTCCCTGGACACCATGGCGGATGTTCCTCTTCAGTAACCCAGTCGGGCAATCTCGTTCCCAGAGTCAGCCGCGGGGCCGGAGGCCTCTGGGGCCAAAGACCGTCCATTATCTTCAAATCTTTTTTACAGGTAAGCCCCGCCCATTCTGACCTCTGATTGGTCAATCTTTTTTGGGTCTTTTTCTCGAAAACAAGATGTCGGATCGTCGTTTTGTTTGTTGTGAAATGATTCTTGAGTCAAAGTCAACTCGCGGACATAACAAAAGTGGATTTCGTAAAGATCTATTTTTCTACGCGTGTGTATATTTTTAAGTGATTCGGTCATCCAGACACTTAAAATACATACATGTCACGTGACAGTCGTGTGATTCGTCCCTTCCGGGAAAATGGCTAACCAGTGTCACCAGAGAAATTTCTTTCTCCAAAATTTTTCTGGTTCGAGATTGCCAGTCGGGGAAGAAAAGTGCAACCTTAAACCCAGCTCATTGCATTTTATTTGTTTTATGTATTGAGCAGAAGTCACAATGTTGGCATGGTAACTGTTAAGTATGGAAGCCGATAAGTACCTTGGTCCTTTAGGACCTGTCTCTGAGCGGTCGATGTCCACTGAGAGTTGGGGGGTTGGGATGGTCTAGTATTTTGGTGTAGAGTGCCACGCTTCGATCTCTAGCCGGCCGGTCACCTCTCTCTCTCTCTCAACTGACAGTTCCCATCCGGCCTTATATAGCTGTAATATGAAAATACCGCTCTTCCACATCCCTGTTGATATTAGACAGCATTATACTCACATTCGGTCATAGTCGGTCAAGGCAAAATGACTCAATTAACATATAGAGAATCTCCTATGAGTGTTTTTTGATATCAAAAAATATCAACACAAGTTGATAAAGTAAAAAAAACCCGAGGCTCTGCCGAGTTTTTTTACTTTATCAACGAGTGTTGATATTTTTTGGTATCAAAAGACACGAGTTGGAGATTTTATTTATCACCCAATCCTTTCTTACATGCACAAATAAATAAATATAATTCTTTGGTATAGATTTCACTTTTATAGAACCTAATTACATTACAGCGTAGTGATACATCATTTTTTGAAAGCAGTTTAGCTATTGTATAGTCCTATATACGGACCCAGTTTTTTCCTTCAAGGTCAATTAAATAAAAGCAGTTTCCTTTTTTTTTTATAAAAAAGTCACTCTTTACTTAAACAAAGTGGTTTCTTTAAAATAAAAGAAAGTAGTTCCTTTTTGATTGACCAATCAAATTAATGTAAAGCGATATCACCACTGTGTATATATCACAGTAGATTATGTAATTTATCACACAAGCGATATCTACTGTCAAATGTATTATTGGGTGATAAAATTCGATATGGCGATCTTCAGGAAATTTAGATAGTGATATCTCATGCAGGCCTGTAGCCAGCTTGCAGGCTGATAGGGGGCCCGGGGGGGGGGGTAGGTTTACTCCCCCCGGCCATATGGTCGACAACTTTTTGTCAGGGGAGGGGGGCAGGAGCCGGGGGGGGGGGGGGTGGCTAGGGGGGCTTTAGCTCAAAAAAGCAAAACAGGGTTAGGGGGGGGGGTATGGTCAGTAGCCCCCCCCCCCCGAAATCGGACCCGCTCCGCGGCCCCTGGAGGGGGGCAGATTATTTCCAGAAGGTTAGTGGTTACTGTTATAAAACAGCCTGAGAACACAGGTGGGGAAGAGCGGTATTTTACCGTATTTTTATACTGCAGCTATATAAGGCTCGATATATAGGAACTGTCAGTGGACATCGTCCGCTCAGAGACAGTTCCGAAAGGAACTAGTACAACAGGGAAATATAAACCAATTGACTCAATGACAGGCCGTATGACACAGCGCGCAAGTGCTAACCATTCAGCAATCAAAATTAAATTTACGAATTCCAAACACATGTTTACGTTTCCTTTTCAAGTGCAATTTTCTTCATTCTGTTTATCTCTGCACTATCTAGGTAAGAATTTACGCCCTAATATTCTATCAAAAATGACTGCGAACCGTGGACTGGAAGGATTATGTTAGTTTCAGGGGTTTCTTACGTATTTAATGTTAGTCATGAATTAACGTTGTTTTTGATGAATTGTTAATCAAGCTTTGTTAATGTCGGGTGACGGCTATCCTAACTTAAAATTGATTTCAGTTAAAATTGTCCCTAAAATAAGTTTATGAAACACTATTTTAAGTTAGGATACAAGTGGATTTGAGCTAAAATGCTTTAAAGTGTTTTATGAAACTCATCTATCTGAAGTCAGGATGAAATTTTAGTTGAGGACGATTTTAATTAAGGAGATTTAAGTTTTTGTGAAACAGGACCCAGTGATCTAAACGAGTTAAAAACTAAGTCATACAGCAGCCTAAGTTCTCCCATGACTAAATAAGACCATCTAGTGACCTTGAATAATATCAATAATCTAGGCTACTGCTTCACAGGCAGCTGATAAGACTTAAAGTGGCACACTTCAAAACTTATATATCGTGATTTTACTTGGTCGTTTGTTTCACTCAGATGTTTTATTTCTTTATAAATCAAAACTTGCTAATGCTAACTAAAAATGCAAATTCAACCATTTTTGGACAGACATTTAATAGCAAATGCAGGAGGACCGCACTATGCACAAAACAAAAATATACCAGATAAACCTGCGGACAATACAGAAAACAGACAATTGTCAAATCAAGTGAATGGATCCGAGGGCCAGCCGTAAGCGTCCACTGCGCTGTACAGTCCCGGGCCTGTTGTTACCCAAAGACGTTATGACTTTATGGGTTAATGCTACGTGGGTTAAATAGGAAACGTAATGTGTTTCTTTAAGAGATAACATATTCGTGGAATAATCTGAATCACAAGTGCACTTTCATTTAAAGATGCGTTTTATGTGAGAAATTTTCTGGTATGTATATGTGATCCAAAATGAGATTTAATAGACAGCATACCACTATGACGAAGCAGAGCTTGGCAATTTGTTTTAACTTTTGGATTGTACTCGGTGCCCACAAGATCCTATTATTCAAATACTATACGGTGATGTGCTTTTGACAGTAATTAGCTATTACAGACTATTCAAACTACCAAATGAAATTATTTGTTACCCAGGGTACGTGCCGGGGAGCTACAAAAAACATACAGACAGAATGAATGATACAATACATTTTCCCAGAGTAATACAACAGGAACATACAAAATATAAAATATTTTGAGATTTAAACATAAACTAAACATTTACACATATATACAGCTGTCGATCGCCCTTGACTTCTGTGTTTTTGATACCATTCAATGACCTCCTTCGGTGACACTTTTATTGTACCAACCACGTGACGTTACCTGTACACCATTTGTCCAGGTTCCAGGTTAAATTATCTCTAAAAATGATAACAGACTATGAATTTAAAAACATCCAAAGTATTGCAGTAGCTCAAAAATGCTTACACGGACAGCTTGGATTTTCTGTGCATTCTTTGTGTCAGTATTAAGTGTTCGATACGATCCTACATGGGCCTCGATTGATTCGCGGCCTCTTCCAGCATGGTACGACGAGGCCAAACTCGGTATCTTTATTCACTGGGGTGTATTCGCCGTACCCAGTTTCGATTACGATGCCGAGTGGTTTTGGAGACGTTGGCGGGCTGATAAAGATCCAGTGGCTTTGGATTTTATGAAAAAAAATTACAGGCCCGATTTTACGTATGCTGATTTTGCATCCCAATTTACAGCGGAGTTCTTTGATGCCAACCAATGGGCAGAGATGTTCAAAGCCTCCGGTGCCGAGTAAGTTTATGAGATAGCATTATATTACGCATGCGCACATAATGTGATCTTTAAAGCTGTTTTATTGTTGTGATTTAATTGGCCAGTTGTCTGTGTTTTCGCAAGCAATTGGCAGGGAGGGACAATGATTGTCTAAGACCAAAAATGGTATTTCAGTGAGTAGGCTATATATAGCGATGGAGGGGCAATAATTGTCTTAGACCATAAATTGTGTTTCAGTGAGTATAGCGAATACGACGACGACACTCGGCAAATCTCGACGGATTCCGCCATTTTGAACTATTTTAAAGGACCCGGATAAAAAATGGCTGCCCCCATGGAGATTAATTAACAAACTAAAAAATGGCTGCCATTTTGGGACTTTTTTGTAAAAGTGGCACGTTTTCCTGTTAAAGTTAATCGGTAGTCGACTAGCCGCATCGCAAATGTATGGTCGTAGGTCTGTATCACTTACTGTCATACATCCGAGTCTAGATGTAGGGTTACGGAGGGTACCGGAATCTGTCGATGTTTGCCGAATGACGACGACGACGTATAGCGAGTCGTCATTAACCAAAAGTTAACCGTTGGTGTTGGTCGAGAAAGTTCCTCGAGATTCCCCGACCTGGTTTCCAATTGACATTTTCCGGCGTGATTTCCTCTTGTCAGTGATGCAGAAGGAGGGCCTAAAAAGGACAATTGTCTAGTCGTTCGGGTTGGACGAAAAACCGAGGTCCCGTGTACAGATTGGAGTGCACGTAAAAGATCCCCTGGCAGTTGGAATTCGATATAAGAGTAGGCCGTAGCGCCGCTGCCCGGGCAAAATTTCCCTCATAGCACACTGTATGGCGTATGCCCGTCTTCTCCTAGCCCAGGTTAGGTGCATAATAGTAGGACATTAAACCCCATTTCATTCATTCCGATTGACAGTGGTGTGGGACGTAAAGGAAAACTACCCAAGGGTTCGAAAGGGAGGCAACACCGAGGATCAAAGGCATACTCGTTGGTCGACACCCTTGATGGTTGGAATTCAACGAAGAGTACGCGAAGATGCCTCTGTCCGGGCAATTGTTTGTTCATGTGCCCATCTTCATTATCCCGCTTGATACAGCAGTGGGGGGAGGGGGTATACGCCGTTCTAGACAGGTCTACTTGGTACAGTAGTGAGGGGAGTTGTTAAAACGCCTTTCATTGATAGGTATACTTGGTACTGTACCAAGTATACCGTACAGTAGTTCCTTCATGACATCGTTCGCTCAGAGACAGTTCATAAAGAAACTAACCGTACAGTAGTGTGTGTGGGTGTGTGTGTGTGTGGGGGGGGGGGCATTGATATTGTTTTCTTTACGATTGACTATATTGATATTACAGCAAGTTATTTATTACGTGGGTTGTTTTTTTTAAAGATATATCGTGTTTGTGAGTAAACATCATGAAGGTTTCACCAACTGGGCGTCCAACCATTCATTTAACTGGAATTCCATGGATGTGGGACCTAAACGAGATATTGTTGGTAAGGTTGTTTTTATTATTCACAGGATTATATTTTTCCTTTAAGGGACAATAACACTCTTGCTGGCTTGACAGGTCCAGAAAATAAATAGCCTTATTCTAACAACTAGATGTTTAAGTGTCCTACCATGTTGTGTAAATTATCCATTAAAAACCTATCTTACCAGAGAGTTCGAAAATATGTTTAAATCCAAGTTGCATTTGAAAGTTCAAACCATGTTACGGCATGTGATCTAATTGAATTTTTCCAATTTTTAAAATTAGCTGTGTTAAGATAAAACTTGTATCATTTATTAATTGGAATATTGTAAAATAGTACAATTCGTTGACCAGAATAAAGATTGGGACATATTATTAATAAACATTGGGACATATTATTAATAAACATTGGGACATATTATTAATAAACATTGGGACATATTATTAATAAACATTGGGACATATTATTCAGTTACAACAAGAGTGGTATTTGGGCTTTAACGTGCACAGGAATAATATGTAGTGTGTTTTATTATTAGTGTGGCAGCCCAGGCCCTCGAACTCCAACGAAGGAGATACCAATTTCACCTATAGCATTATTTAGAGGTCTTTTCCTGTACAATGAATGTGGACGTCTGTCGGCTTATATCAGGGGCCTGACCGCAGTAGCCCCTCTAAACTGACCCCTAGAAACATGTCTGGATCCAACATTAGAGGTACCGAGTGAAACCAATTTATATATGATGAATGAGGTTTCTTAATTATGTAAAAAATAATGACAGACAATTTTGGGGGTAACAACCGCTTGACAGACATGCCCTAAAGGAAGGTCTCTATGGGTCTAGATCCAATTTTGGAGATACCAACTAATAGTTAGTGCAGGGGGACTGCGCCACATATGATTTACACAAAGGACAAACACAACGACAATACATCACACTCCGAAACAGCAAACGAAACAAACAATAAAACAACAATTCAAAAAAGAGTGAATGGATCCGGGGGCTAGCCGTAAGCGTCCACTGCGCTGTACAGTCCCGGGTCTGAAGCAACTCAGACTTCACTCAAGATTGAACATATTGACTCGTACAAGAAAACGCACAAACAGCCCAACACAATGAAGCAAAGAAAATGTAGACCGCCTCGGGAGGCAGTCGTCTGCTAACTGAATGGTGTGACGTAAATACGTCGTAATGTTATCAATGACGTCAATAGAATTTCTTAACAAAAAGGGCGATAATCAAGATTTAATAATGCTAAAAGCTATGAGTTTAAACAACCAATTAGAATTTTTAAGTTGTATAATTGCACAAAACATAATACTAAATACCCTATACAAGCACTGCAAAACAGGAATGTAGAAGAAAGCATACAATGTAAGTGTATTTATGAAGTAATAAAATAATAACAATAAGGGCGATAATCCAAACATGGCTACGTAACTATACAAATTAAACTAAATTAAATTGGATAATTATCCAATATGTACTCGGTTATATACTTATAAGAAATGTTAAACTTGGTATATTGATGAAACGGAAGTTTCAAAATTTCTTTAAATATGCGTAACTGTGTACCACCTTTGGCAGTGCATTTAAAAAACAGGGATTTTATTCGGGAAAGAAACAGTTCTTTGTTGTTACATACGGTCAAAAATCGTAATGCCTGTGAATAGAAAACATTATATAGTGTTGTATCTGGTATGTTGCTATAAATTGACGGATATTTTACTACTTCAAAACCGAATTTGTCCGTTTTGTCGAAAATACCAACATTAAATCTATTGTTAATGATATTGATGTCCAGGTCAAGAACAGATGCAATTTGGGTGCCGGAATTTTCTTTATTTAATATTAGTTCCGGGGGATATATTTCACTTTTATATTTATTGAAATTTCCATTATCATTGATGGGTGTTATGTCATCAATGTAACGGAAGGTGTAGTTGAGACTTTTAGCTACTTTGTACTCTGTTTTTCTTTTATGGTCCTGAAAATAGAATTCATATTTATGTAAATGTGCATTTGCCATAAATGGGGCGGGGTCAGTTCCCATTGGTAAACCAATAGTTTGCTGTATTATCTGATCCCCAACCTCAAATATGGCATTGTCAATGAGAAAATGTATTATGTTTTGAAATTTTTCTTTATCAAAAATTACAGTTTCGGCATTGCGAGGTTTTATAATCCATCTAGCATCTTGAGAGTAAATGGCCATCAAGTTTCTGCCTTTTCCGAAAGCTCCATTAAAGGCTTTATCTACAAACCAATCCAAATTATTTTTAAGATCTGCATGTTGGAGCATAGTATACAAAGTAGAAAAATCGAACGTTTCTATTGTTTTTGCATTATCTTTATTATTGATTTTATCTATAGTCTCTACTATAGGTTTATTTTTATCAATAATGAAAAAACTATTAATACCAGTGTAATTTCGAAGTGTTTTGCACCAAATTGCATGTTGGGTTTGGCATAATTTAAGGCCTTTGGTGATGGTCTGCGCTAGAGGTTTTGTCTGGCAAACACTGGAGGATATTATATATCTAAATTTTACTGGGTTTTTATGAAATTTGGGTATCGAATAAATGTACGGTAGTGCATCTATTTTCACATTGTCTTTAATATTATTACTCCTGTTAAAAGAGTATTGGTTGTGCAAGATATCTTGTTTAGTTAAATCCGTAATGCATTTATAAGTGTCATTATTTGTGTTGGGCCAGAGTCCAACTTCAGTCAGAATATTTTTAATATAGTACTTTTTACAGATAAAGGCAATGTTATTACTGGCCTTATCGACAGGTGTTAGAACAAATCTCTCTTGGAGAGTGGTAAGACACTCAACTGCAGATGCATTTTTTAGAACCTCTGGTGGCGGGTGTCTTGGTTTAAGTTTGATATATTTGATTCTTTTTGACAAGAGATCAAACACAGCATTTTTCCACTCTCCAAAAGACTCAAGAGGTGCACGAAATTTATCAGACCAGACTACAATGCATTTCCTAATTTGGGATTTGAGATCATTATGTAATTTTTTAAAATTAGTCCTATTTGGCTGTTCCCGAAATTGTGGTCCCAATCTGAAGAGATTTCTAAGATTTTTATCTTCGATAATGTCAAAGTTTCCTGTCAGTATATGGTCATGAAATGTATCTTTAAAGGGAGAGTTGGTGCATTGACATGTAGTATTATCGTAATTTTCAATAAATTCTTGTACGTTTAGGTTTTCGATAGTTTCATGGTAGTTAAATATTTTATTACGGATAGGAGGTAAAAATTTGTATACGACTGTAGGTGAAATTTTAGGAATAGTACCTGGTATAGATTTTATAACTGAACGGTCTCTGAAGATTCTATTCAGTCCAATGTCTTGTATATGTTTATCCGTGAAAAGGATTTTACATAGCACATCAGGTTTTTTCTTATGCACTTTATGAGGCTGTATCGAATAATTGGGTGAAAATTTACTGTTTATCAAATCGGTAATAACATCGTAGTATTGAGGAAGAAAGCGTTCATTAAGTTGATTAGAATGGATGATGCCCTGTATGAGGACACCGAGTTTTTTAGCTGTAGATTTTTTCAAAGTGTGTACAATTTGTCGGGCTAAGTTCATTACATAGGCAGCACAGGACAATTTTTCAGAAGTATGGCATTGGCATACAGAATACAATTCATTCAAAATACTTTCCGGGTCTTTTTGAAATTTCGACTTTTTTATGGAACGTTTTTTATTATGAAAATTATGGTCAAGTTTTTTGTAACAATTTCTGGTAATCAAAGTGTTTTCATCGCGATTGTTGTAATCGGTGTTTTTGAATCGATCATTGAGACCGTAAGGAAAAATGGTCTGTAATTTGGTAATCCAGGTTTCCTCTGCATAAGTTCTTTTTTTAGTGACAGCAGGGTCAATTTTACCATTGGCGAGGTGCCCTGAACCGGGAAGTTTTTCAATTACCTGTACATTGTACCCCAAATCCTTACAGGGACTATTTTTAAAATGTTGATATAATAATTTATGTGCATTTTCAGATTTTCCGGCAGATCTATGACCATTAAACCTAGTTTTACAAGACTTACTTGTCTCCCCAACATACTGTAATCTGCAGTAATTGCAGGTTAATAAATATATTATATTTTGCGTATTGCAATTAATATTGATATCTGTAGAAACATGGTAGCATCTACCAGTAACAGAGCTACTAAAAGTGTGGGCTTCATTGTAATCAGTACACAATTTACATTGTCTATAGTGACAAGCACCGATAGACAGTTGACAAAATTCACAGTTTACATATAAATTATTAGAATTATCAGAATTATCAGAATTTAATAGGTTACCCTTATGGGTAATTTGTTTTGTCACGTTAGTCGAAATTCCTCCCCCCGCAGCCAATTCACCAGAACTACCTGCTAGATTCTTATTGGTGAGATTAACATGCGGAGTCACGTGAGGTGGTCCGTGTAGAGGGATAAAATTTCTCATAGGGGTGTTAGCCCCATGGCAGGCTACTCCATGTGGGGACTGCCCACTGGTGCTTACATTCATTTTTGTAATAACTTAACTAGAGTAAAATTTAATAAATCGGATATAAGTAAAATGAAAAATGATGATGAAATGAGGATGATAAATGTGGTGAGCGAACAGGAGCAAAACCCGACAACGAGAACATTCTACAGTACGAAGGGTTAAGACTCGACTCTAATAGTTAGTGCAGGGGGACTGCGCCACATATGATTTACACAAAGGACAAACACAACGACAATACATCACACTCCGAAACAGCAAACGAAACAAACAATAAAACAACAATTCAAAAAAGAGTGAATGGATCCGGGGGCTAGCCGTAAGCGTCCGCTGCGCTGTACAGTCCCGGGTCTGAAGCAACTCAGACTTCACTCAAGATTGAACATATTGACTCGTACAAGAAAACGCACAAACAGCCCAACACAATGAAGCAAAGAAAATGTAGACCGCCTCGGGAGGCAGTCGTCTGCTAACTGAATGGTGTGACGTAAATACGTCGTAATGTTATCAATGACGTCAATAGAATTTCTTAACAAAAAGGGCGATAATCAAGATTTAATAATGCTAAAAGCTATGAGTTTAAACAACCAATTAGAATTTTTAAGTTGTATAATTGCACAAAACATAATACTAAATACCCTATACAAGCAATGCAAAACAGGAATGTAGAAGAAAGCATACAATGTAAGTGTATTTATGAAGTAATAAAATAATAACAATAAGGGCGATAATCCAAACATGGCTACGTAACTATACAAATTAAACTAAATTAAATTGGATAATTATCCAATATGTACTCGGTTATATACTTATAAGAAATGTTAAACTTGGTATATTGATGAAACGGAAGTTTCAAAATTTCTTTAAATATGCGTAACTGTGTACCACCTTTGGCAGTGCATTTAAAAATTGTGTCAGATTAAGGGCCAATTAATAGTATATCATCTTCTATCAACGACAGACATTTTAAACAGTGCTTACCCCCTGACAGACGCCCTCCAGTGAGGAATATTTATGTTGGAGCCAGATTCAATGTTTGAGATACCACACCAAATTGATTTCTATATTACCTTAGTGTAGTTTGAATAAGTTACTGTAGTTGACAGACAATTTAAATGGTGCTTACCTCCTGACAGACGCCCCCCAAATGCTAAGCATTACTAAGCCTGTTTTAAAAGCCCCATTATTGAAAGACGTTGTATGTTTGAATTGTGTACCGCATTTCTCCCATTCCATAGTTTCATTTGTATAAATCAAAAATCACATTTCGCTGTAAAATGCTTCTATGACTTATATATGGAAAATAATTATTTTTCATGGCTAACAATCTTAAGATAGGGCGTTTGTATATTTTATATAATGCGTAACATTTCGGCAGGTCAAAACAATGAAGTTCGAGGTGCAGTTTATTGAGTCATTATACAAGTTCTAGGAAATATATCAATATTTTGCTTTTAGGTACCCACTAGAAAATAAGATAGTAAGCTGGAACTGCCAGACAGGATACGCCTACATTTTCGGGAGATGGATAGAGAACAGGCAATACCGAAAGTGATTTTTCCTGCAGTTATATGCCATTATTAATTAAGTTACAATTTTTTATGCGCAAATATCGAAAAAAATCAAGGTTATAAACATGCATTTCAAGTTCATCTAAATCGAATTAAAATTTGGACCTCTTCAGGGTCCACAACTTTAGTATACCATATTTTTACACTATTCGCATACAAACGGCGGCCATTTTGTCTGGCAATTATGGTCCGTAGTGTGTAACGGTGATAGAGTCAAAATTTTTTTAAAATTGGATAATACTCGTGACCTCCAGGGGGACCATAGGGGATATTTCGGACAACCAGGGGCTATAACTCAGGAAGTTATGATCCGATATGTGCAAATAATGACAGGAACCAAGATCTTTGGGTTGTAACCATGCATTTTAAGTTTCATAAAAATCGAATCAAAATTGTGACCTATACAGGGTCCAAAACCATGATATACTATTTTTAACAGCATTCGCGTACAAACGGAGCCATTTTGTATGTCAATTTTGTTCCGTTTTCCCGAAATTTGAACTCAACCTTCATGAGGGTGTAACGGTGATATAATCAAACGATTTTTTAAATCGGATAATAATTGTGACCTCCAGAGGGACCACTAGCTAAACAAAGGCGATTTTGCATATAATCAGGGGCCATAATTCAGGAAGTTACCATCCGATATGTTCAAATATCGAAAGGAACCAAGATCTTTGGGTTATAACCATGCATTTCAAGTTTCATCAAAATCTAATTAAAATTGGGATCTCTACAGGGTCCACAACCTTGATATACCATTTTTAACAGTATTTGCGTTCAAACGGCGGCCATTTTGTATGGTAATTTTGGTGCGATTTTGCCGAAATTTGAACTCAACCTTCCTTTGGGTATAACGGTGATATTATCAAACGATTTTCTAAATCGTATAATAATTGTAACCTCCAGAGGGACCACAAGCTAAACAAAGGTGATTTGCGTATAATCAGGGGCCATCATAATTCAGTAAGTTACGATCCGATATGCGCAAATATCGAAAGGAACCAAGATCTGTGGGTTATAGCCATGCATTTCCAGTTTCATCAAAATCGAATTAAAATTGGTACCTCTACAGGGTCCACAACCTTGATATACCATTTTTTAACAGCATTCGCGTTCAAACGGTAGTCATTTTGTATGGCAATTTTGGTCCGATTTTTCCGAAATTCGAACTCCACTTTCCTTCGGATGTAATGGTGATATAATCAAACGGTTTTTTTAAAAATCGGATAATAATTGTGACCTCCGGAGGGACCACAAGCTAAAATAGGTGATTTTTCGGACAATCAGGGACCATAAATCAGGACATTACGTTCCGACAGGCGCAAATATCAAAAGGAACCAAGATCTGTGGGTTATGTACATGCATGTAAAGTTTCATCAAAATCGGTTCAAAATTGTGACCTCTATAGGGTCCACAAGCTAAAAACGTGATTTTTTGTACAATCAGGGACCATAATACATGAAGTTTCGATCCGATAGCCTACATGTCAATATCGAAAGCAGCCGAGATCTTTTGGGGATAAACCTATATTTCAAGTTTCGTCAAAATCAGATAAGAATTGTGACATGGAGAGAGTCCATAAACAATTGTGGACTGACGGACGGACGGGCAGGGGCGACGACATAATACGTCTACATGAACATGTGGGCGTATAAAAAGTACCGTATTTCCTCTAATAAGCGCCGGATCCCCAATAAGCGCCGGGGGGTCAAGGGGTGCTGAAAAAATAAGCGCCGGGCCTCCAATAAGCGCCGTGTCTCTAATAAGCGCCGGGTCTCTAATAAGCACCGGGTCTCTAATAAGAGCCGGGTATCTAATCAGACATTAGATTGCTTTTGATCAAATGCCGTGATTCTCCGGCCCAATGTCCATGGTAAATGACGGCTTTACCCTAAATTCAATTTGCTATTAAAGAAATAAGCGCCGGGCCTCCAAAGAGCGCCGGGTCGCTAATAAGCGCCGAGGGGTCAAGGGGTGCCGAAAAAATAAGCGCCCGGGCGCTTATTAGAGGAAATACGGTATACGCTGACAAATGTCCCTTGCCTGTCCACTACAGCGTCATGACGTCACGACGTCGTTAAACAACGTCTTTCAATAATGGGGCTTTTAAAACAGGCTTAGTAATGCTTAGCATTTGGGGGGCACCATTTAAATTGTCTGTCAACTACAGTAACTTATTCAAACTACACTAAGGTAATATAGAAATCAATTTGGTGTGGTATCTCAAACATTGAATCTGGCTCCAACATAAATATTCCTCACTGGAGGGCGTCTGTCAGGGGGTAAGCACTGTTTAAAATGTCTGTCGTTGATAGAAGATGACTTACTATTAAATGGCCCTTAGTCTGACACAATTTTTAGTTGGTATCTCCAATGTTGGATCCAGACATGTTTCTAGGGGTCAGTTTAGAGGGGCTACTGTGGTCAGGCCCCTGATATAAGCCGACAGACGTCCACTTTTAGTGTACAGGGAAATACCCCTAAATAACACTATAGGTGAACATTGGTATCTCCTTCGTTGGAGTTCGAAGGTCTGGGCTGCCGGTCTATATTGTATTCTTTACTCTCGGTGTTGAGGCTAACGTGTTGTTCCTTTAAGAACTGTTTCTTAGCGGCAATATGAAAATACGGTAAAATATCGCTCTTCCCCACCTGTGTTCTCAGGCTGTTTTATAACACTAACCTTCTATTTGTCACCGTGATTCTTTATTTTCCACCAAAAGGAATCATTTATCAATATATTTGATACATTTTTTAAATTATTCAACAATATTTTCAAGTAGAATTTAGCGATGAAATAAACATGCGGTTTGCGCATGTTCGGGTCTCGTAATGGTTGTCAGTTTAAACGTATTTTGTGTATTTTTTTAATCGTAGAATTCTACTTGAAAACATTGCCAAATCATTGTAAATATGTGTCGGCTGTGACAAGAAATGATTCCTTTGGCGAATAAATTAGAATACAGGTGAAAAATAGGAGGTAAGGATTCCAAAATAGCCTTATAACAGAGGCGGGAAGATCGGTGTTTTCATATTGCAGCTCAGAGACAGGTCCTATGGGAATTAGGCGAAGATGCGGAAAACAAAATGACGTGTGTTGTATCCTTATAATTCGTGTTGATTGTGTTTATGTATGATAAAGCCCGTACGATTATATAACATATTTTACTTGTTGATTTGTTGTTACCGACACCCTTTCTTTGTTTGCGCCAATCCACATTCTATGGGTCAATGTTTTGTTGTTGTATTTTTTTATTTGGGGTGGTTTGAATAATCATAATATCAGGATAAGTCTGATCGTGTAAAAGCTACTAAGGGGCTTTGGTTGTTATAACTTTTTTTTTAAATGTCTAGTCTAAACTCAAATCCGCCCATTTATTTTTGTCCAATTTATTCCGTCTGGCACCTAAATCTTGTAAACGCCCTACCCGACTGATTCAGTGCATTACGTCACTCTTCAGATTCCACCCCGTTGAGCTACTGTTGGGTCAATGTGGCTGCCTGATAAGATCGAAGACGGTCCTTAGCATTTTATGACGTCATATGGGTTAGGGTAAGGGTTAGGCTTGGCCCAGGGTTAGGGTTAGGGCTGCTACCCCTGTCTACATCTCGAGACTCTGACGATATCTGCAGGTCATAGCCCTTACCCTAACCCTTATATTACTAACCCACAATCCACATATGACGTCATCAATGAAATGGGGTTTAACATCCTACTATTATGCACCTAACCTGGGCAAATGGAAAACGGGAAATATGACGTCATAAAATACCATGGACTGTCTTTGATCCAGCATTCTCCGATAAGATCATGTTGGTCGTTTTTTGTTCACCGCAGTGGCGGATTAAGCTCCACCAAGACCTGAGGCGGCAGTTGCTGGAGGGCCTGTTTAAAATGGCTTGGGCCTATTCAATTTCGGGTCAGGGCCTATGCTGGTTCCCGTTTGGCCTAAACCACACCCCCTAACATTCATTGTATATGCATTTTTAATCGTATCAGACAATTTTAAATACTTTTTTTTTACAAAATCTTTGGGCCTGAGGCTGCAGCCTTATCAGCCTCAATGATAATCCGCTACTGGTTCAACGTATCATATTTTTTGTAGGTGAATTGTCAGCATCTATTAAAGCCAACACCTCGATACATTTTGGTGTTTACCACAACATGATGGAGTGGTTCAATCCATTGTACGAACAGGATAAACAGAATAATTTTACTACACAGAACTTTGTTAAAGTAAGCTTAATTTACTTGTTGTTATATGCAAATTATTTAGCATCGATTTTCATTAAATGAGTGGCACATTTTTCATCTGTCACCATCTATTAGTACCAAGTGAAACCGAATGACTAATCCTCCCCCTGTGATTACAAAGAAAGAGATAAATGGTATTTAACGTCCACTCGACACACACTAGGTGATTTCGGAACTAACATATCGCTTTAATTTTGTATTTAAATAACTCGCTTACGCACAGGGGTATTAAGCCTTGGGAGGAAACCAGGGCAGGCGACCCTACTCCTTGCCATGTACAACCGGGGATTCGAAACCACGCCAGTTGACTCAATGACGGGCTTTATGATACAGCGCGCTCACGCTAACCATTTAGCCATCACCCCCCCACCCCTTTGTGATTACAAGCTATATCCGCTAAGATAATGCCATCTAATATAATCCTTGCCAAAATACCAATATGATTCTTTCCCCCAACCTATGACAGTCACGTTTTCCTTAAGGGTGTCCATTTGAATTAAAGAGCCTAAACCTGATTACTACAAGTCTTAATTTATGCTTCGGATGTCATAAATATTATAAATTAGATCTTTATTTAAACAACAAGCCCAAAATTAACTCTGTAGACCCACGGATTTCACTGATTAATTAAATCAAATTATGGCGCAATGTGATGAAATTATTAACTGTTATGTTCACGTCATCAGTTAGATCGAGGCTAAATGATAAAGTATGCTTAGCGAGGCCTTGTTGAGCGGTATTCCGATGGCACTGAACATTTTACTAGATAATCGAGATTATGTAGGTGGAGTTAACGCCTGTCAATCAAACGATAGGCCAAGGTGAAGACATATTTGGCCCCCATTTCTAGTCTATATTCTACGCTTTGTACAGAATAAAGTAATTTGACTGAAAATTTAATATATTCTTCTTTCATCATCTTCTTTTGAACTGCTATAGCAAGAATGACCAAGTATCTATAAAAAATCTCCCATAATGTATCTTTAATAGTTACTCGGGCCGACAGTACACCAAATAACTCGATCTGTTAAAACGATCGACTGAATGTTTTTGTAGGAGAAGACATTGCCCGAACTATACGAGTTAGTTAACACATATAAACCTGAGCTGATTTGGTCTGATGGCGATGATTCAGCTTCCAGCGATTATTGGCAATCCAAAGAATTCATAGCCTGGTTATACAACGACAGGTAATTCATATTCTGGCTTCTAAAATTATAAAACATTTTCATACGACACGGTGGATAACTACAGTCACTCTCTTTCTGTGCATATCTGGCATCTAAAATTATAAAAAAAAATTCATAGCACACGGTGGATAACTACAGTCACTCGGCAAATCTCGACAGATTCCGGTACCCTACATCTAGACTTGGATGTATGACGAATTCCGCCATTTTTAAACTATTTAAAAGGACCCGGATAAAAAATGGCTGCTCCCACGGATAAACAATGGCTGCTCCCACGGAGATTATGTCAACAAACTAAAAAAAAGCTGCCCTTTTGGCACTTTTTTGTAAAAGCGGCACGTTTTCCTGTTAAAGTAAATCGGTAGTCGACTAGCCGCATCGCAAATGTATGGTCGTAGGTACATATCACTTACTGTCATACATCCTAGTCTAGATGTAGGGTTACGGAGGGTACCGGAATCTGTCGAGGTTTGTCGAATGACTCTGCATGTCAGAAGATAATGTAGAGTTATTATAGTTTTGAATCGGATATTTCCCTGTGCTGGTTTGAAAAGTAAGGATGTTGTGATTTTACTTCAGTATTCCAAAATATAAACAAAACAAATTGCAAATGTTGAGAGTGGTGGGACCAGGACTTTTTGGTCAGGAGAAATCAAATTATTGATTGTCGCATCTTTTACTTTTGGTTGTGGTGACATGAACTTCATTAGATATATGTTCGTCGATAGTTATTTGTTAAGAACGTAATTGTAGTAAACCTTATATATGTTACAATCAATGTCTACAATCGGGCAATGTGTACAATGCTTTTGTAACCCTAACCCTAACCCCCACTCAACCCTTACCCTTACCCTTCCTTACCCTTACCCAAACCCCAACCCTAAGACTAAGACTAACCCTAACCCTAACCCGGCAATGTGATTATTTCAAGCATTGTACACATTGCCTGACAGTAGACATTGACTGTCACATATACATATTTTGTAATAATAAACTTTATTCTCATAAACTATAGTACACAGTTATAGAGAAACATAGAAATATAATATCATATATAATTACGTGCATGTGCGAACAACTGAACAAAAATAACTAAATTATCTAGGAGGACTGACTTTCACATTTATAAGTTTTATAAATTTACATAGTTTTTCCAAGGTGACAGTATTTGAGGTATTAAACAACTGATTAAACTTATAAATATTAGGGTTTGAACAACAGAAACGAGGTAAATATTTCTTTCTGTCGGAACCAAATGCATTACATACCATTATATAATGGAATTCGTCACCAATTTCCCCTAAGTCACAAAGATGGCATGTCCTGTCTTGTCGCGCAACGTGGTGCCATCTTCCCAGCTCAATGGGTAGTTGGTGGCTTCCACATCTAAACTTACAAAAGATATAAATAAAATAATTTGATAACGTATTAAAGTATTTTTCAAATTTAACTTCAGTTTTAAAAGTTTTGTAACATAATGTCTTAGGAGATATATCAATATATGAAAGACACGATTGTTTAAACTGATCTAGAAGCTTATTTTCGATACTTTTACACACCCACTTATCGGCAAATTGGCAGTTCCAAATGTTTGACATACCGCAGTCATCAAATATCTTTTTGACATAGGCTAGCCATTTGTTTTCAGTACCATAAGTTGTATATTGGGTAAAAAGTAATTTATATAATATACGTGATATTTTACTGTCTTTGTCATTAATAACTCTACACCAAAATTTTATCATTCGACATTTTGCGAAGGTGATAATTGGATACCGTCCTAGTTCTGCATATATTATGAAGTCAGGTGTAGATTGTTTTAGATGTAGGATTAACTTGCAAAAGCGAAGATGGACCCGTTCTAAAAGGTCGAAATTTTCGAAACCCCACACTTCGCTTCCATAGAGAAGTATAGGTAATACAGCTATATCGAATAACTCTAACTGACACTCGATTGATAGATTATTGCGCCTGCATTTACTTAATACTGCATACATCGCTTTTGTACCTTGTGCACACAAGTATTTTCGTGAAGTAAGGAATGATCCACTTCTAGCAAAATATATCCCGAGAATTATTTAATCCATTGTTTGTTCTAGCCCTGTTATAATTATTGTATTACATTGTTTGTTCTAGCCCTGTTAGAATTATTTAATCCATTATTTCTTATAGCCCAGTTAGAATTATTGTATTCCATTATTTGTTCTAGCCCTGTTAGAATTATTTAATCCATTATTTCTTATAGCCCTGTTATAATTATTGTATTACATTGTTTGTTCTAGCCCTGTAAGAATTATTTTATCCATTGTTTGTTATAGCCCTGTTAGAATTATTTAATCCATTATGTCTTATAGCCCAGTTAGAATTATTGTATTACATTGTTTGTTCTAGCCCTGTAAGAATTATTTTATCCATTGTTTGTTATAGCCATGTTAGAATTATTTAATCCATTATGTCTTATAGCCCAGTTAGAATTATTGTAATACATTGTTTGTTCTAGCCCTGTTAGAATTATTTAATCCGTTGTTTGTTATAGCCCTGTTAGAATTATTGTAATACATTGTTTGTTATAGCCCTGTTAGAATTATTGTAATACATTGTTTGTTCTAGCCCTGTTAGAATTATTGTAATACATTGTTTGTTCTAGCCCTGTTAGAATTATTTAATCCGTTGTTTGTTATAGCCCTGTTAGAATTATTGTAATACATTGTTTGTTATAGCCCTGTTAGAATTATTGTAATACATTGTTTGTTCTAGCCCTGTTAGAATTATTGTATTCCATTGCTTGTTCTAGCCCTGTTAGAATTATTTAATCCGTTGTTTGTTATAGCCCTGTTAGAATTATTGTATTCCATTGTTTGTTCTAGCCCTGTTAGAATTATTTAATCCGTTGTTTGTTCTAGCCCTGTTATAATTATTGTATTCCATTGCTTGTTCTAGCCCTGTTAGAATTATTTAATCCGTTGTTTGTTCTAGCCCTGTTAGAATTATTGTATTCCATTGCTTGTTCTAGCCCTGTTAGAATTATTTAATCCGTTGTTTGTTATAGCCCTGTTAGAATTATTGTATTACATTGTTATAGCCCTGTGAGAATTATTGTATTCCATTGTTTGTTCTAGCCCTGTTAGAATTATTGTATTCCATTGTTTGTTCTAGCCCTGTTAGAATTATTGTATTCCATTATTTGTTCTAGCCCTGTTAGAATTATTGTAATACATTGTTTGTTCTAGCCCTGTTAGAATTATTTAATCCATTGTTTGTTCTAGCCCTGTGAAAGATACTGTTGTAGTTAATGATAGATGGGGTGACGATACACATTGTTTACATGGTGGATATCTAACATGTCACGATAGATATAACCCTGGTACGATATATCACCATTTATTATATTCAAATATACACGTTATTCATATTTAACGGATCACGTGGCTAAGTGGGTAAGGAGCTGGCTCGCTAACCTGGAGGCCGTAAAAGTTTATCTCGATTTTCCGGCGCGGTTTCCCCTTTTCAGTGATGCAGAATGGAGGGCCTGACAAGGACAGCTGTCTAGTCGTTCGGATGGGACGAAGAACAGAGGTCCCGTGTAGACAGTTAGAATTTGATATAAGAGTAGGCCGTAGCACCGCTGCCCGGGCAAAATTTCCCTCACAGCACACTTTATGGCGTACGCCGGTCTTCCATTAGCCCAGGTTATGAGCATAATAGTAGGACGTTAAACCCCATCTCATTCATTCAGTCTTTAATTATATTTAACTTTAAACGTTGTTGATATCCCTTGCATATCCCCAATCCTGTCCATACAGTCCAGTCAATTTATTAAAAATGCATTAAAACCTTTTCTTGCAATTTGTTGGGGGCAAAATAATAAATTGACTGGTCTAATATGACAATAGGAAACCACGATGGAAAGTTTAGAGAAACCTTCGTGGCAAAATACGTGATGAAAATCATAAGTCCAGTGTACACTTTGAGGTGCACGTGAAATAAAAACGAACGTACCACCATAGCCCGTCTTCTTTAGGCGCAGACAACTCGGATGTTAAACCGCATGGCATCCATTTCTTTCCTTTATATGGTGCAAAATAAATATGACGCATGAGCTTTATTTATGCATGTGAATCTGGAAAATCCAAATTGCAAGGGGTAATTTGATTAATCCGCCGTTGTTCGGTGCTTACAACCGTAGATATGTACTGGTGATAGACACATTGAGTTACTGAAAACTATGAACTTAACAGTAGACATAACACCAGTGAAAACCCAAATGGATATGAATCTGGAAAATCCCGATTGCAAGGCGCAATTTGATTAATCGAACGTACCACCATAGCCCGTCTTCTCTAGGCGCGGACAACTAGAATGTTAAACCGCATTGCATCTATTTCTTTCCTTTATATAATATGACGCATGCATTTTATTTATTCATATGAATCTGGAAAATGCCGATTGCAATAAGTACTTAGATTAATCAGTCGTTGTTCGGTGCTTACTTTATAGGTGTTCTTCAGCCACGAAAATGGGAGAATTGTTTGAGTATCGATAAACATTCCTGGGGTTACAGAAGAACCGCACCATTTTCAGATTTTTTGTCCACTCAGAAACTTTTAGCCACCTTCGTCGAAACTGTCAGGTAATATGCCTATCTATTTTTGTGTCAAAACATGTTTTTTTTTTATTATTGCCCTTGGTTATATTGCCCTTTAGTACATACCATGAAAATATCGACAACACTATATACCGGAAAACACTGGAAAACAACGGGAAAACACAATTTTATAATGAATACCGGAAAACACCAGAAAAAAAAACAAATACCGGAAAACATCATAAATAGGTAACTCGGTATTTTCCGGTTGTTTGCGCTGTTTTCCGGTATATAGTATAACCCGAAAATATGATCAAATGTTTTGTGTGCCCGTGAATTCCATGTTTTGTGTGGCTGGCTATCTTTTTGTTACCTTGTAGTTGTGGGGGAAATATGTTGATGAATGTTGGACCTACAAAAGAAGGAACTATTAGTCCGATATTTGAAGAGAGATTGCGAGATGTCGGATCTTGGTTGAACGTTAACGGTGAGGCTATCCGATCATCTCGACCATGGACAACACAAAATGATACGTTGACTAAAGGAGTATGGTGAGGTTTACACGATTTCTGATTCTAAAAGGAGGTTGGGATGGCCTGGTGGTCTAGAGTGCCTCGCTTCGACCTCTAGCTAGCCGGCCACCTCTGTGGTTTCGAGCCTTGGTGTGAGCGTATGTGGCGTGGAGATAGGGGCACATTCGCATCCTCGTGGGTTTCGTACGCGCAAGCGATTTATTGAAATAAAATTACACCATATGTTAGTCCCGAAATGACCTAGTTGTGTTGAGTGGACGTTAAACCCCATTCCTCTCTCTCTTTCTTTCTCTCTGATTTAAAAATGGTGCAAATCTTATCTATCTGGCAAGCGGCTTTGCTGTTTTCTTAATTGAATCACGTAATTTATTTTAATCTCAAAATAATCCAAGTCGACGTAGTTTTGAATATTTTATTATAGTCAAGACTAATATAATGAACATTGGGTTTAACGTCCTACTGTTTGCTTCGAATCGGGTAATGAAGACGGGCCTACGCCATACAGTGTGCGCTACGACCTACTGTTATATCGAATTCAAACTACAAAGGGATCGTTTAGGTACACATCAATGTGTTCACGGGGCCCCGGTTTTTGTCCTATCCGCACTACTAGGCATTTGTCCTTGTCGGGCCATCTGTTCTTCACCACTGACAAGGGGAAACTCTATCGGAATATCCCAATGAACTTTATCGACCAATGCAGGGATCAAAAACGCGACCTCCAAGCTAGCGAACAAGCATCTCCAATAGAAGGCTTGATCTCGCATGCATGCATCTTATCTAGCTCTTCATGTTCGACACTAAGTATACCTCTGATAATCGATTTCCTAAGTCACAACCTCTGATTGGATGCTACTGTAGACGTGTCTGCAGATAAAGTAGCTATAGTGTCGGGAATGGTACAGTATTGAAGCAACGGTTAGATGTTGTAAAACTCGCGGCTGTTTCTTCAGGAACATGGCAAACTAGCGTCTTGCCCTCTTAGCCTCCGTGTTCCCCTAACAAGTATCTGGTGTAATCATTATAATCGAAATGAATGAAATGGGGTTTAACGTCCTACTGTTCTGCTTCTAAACTGGGCTGATAAAGACGGATCATTATAATCACTTTGTGACTTTATTTTCATTGTTAATATATCCTGAACACTTAATGATGCCCTGTATACCAAATATCGTATTTCTTTAAAACTGTATTTTTAAAACTATTGTTTATTTACCAAAGGTACACCAAGAACAATTCAAACGTATATGCCCTGGTGCTCGATTGGCCAACTGGATCAACATTAAGCTTGGGCGCTCCAATCACACAGCCTGATACAACTGTTCAACTACTCGGCTACACTGGAAACTTTACGTGGACACCTCGTTCTGGTCAAGGAATTGATATCCAAATTCCAAATATACCTATAAGTAAGATGCCATGTGAATGGGCGTGGGCTTTTAAATTATCCGGATTGAAGAATATTAACTAAATAAAGTATAATACTAATTGTTGTTCCTTTTATTAGCCGGCCCTTTGATGGTTCATATTAGTTATTGTTTTGTGTTACCCTGTAGTATATAACTTGATTTCTTGCCTTTATACTGTCATTACTTGCTTGAGAACGACAAGAGGAACTTGTTGAAACGTAGTGTGAAATAAACTCAGTGATTGTTTTCCATATAAATTTGTGTTTTTTATCATATGTTCGGTTACTAAATGTCGTGTAAGGTTTTAAATCCGACACTTGGTACATCAAATACACCCCAGTGGATGAAAATACCAAGCTTACCTTCGTCATACCAAGCCAACAATGGTCTTGAGTTTGGTGAATTCCAATTTGGTTTATATCTTACCGCCTGGCCCCCGGATCCATTCACTTGATTTGATATTTGTTTATTGTTTACAATGTCTATTTTCTGTCTTGTCCGCAGGTTTATCTTGTATATTTCTGTTTTGAGTGTAGTGCGGTCCTTATGCACTTACTAGGGTTATTTTATGGCCTAATGGTTTTGACTCATTTTACGACATGGTCAATAATAGTATATGAAAAAGCTGCGTTTTGTTGCGAACCAAAATTGAACTTTTTCTAGATATTTTGATTGTAGGCACTAGTAGGTCTGCAAACTTGATACTCACATTCACATCCAAGAACACGTATTTTATATTTATTCTAAGAGGGGGTGTAACTTTATTTACATATAAACAACGAATTGTATATAAATTACATCCTACAACATGTTGAGGGGGGAAATTAAATGGTGCTCTGCAACCTTATATCTGACGTTTTAAAACTAGAGTTACTTCCCTTGGTTGCATGCAGTCAACTGGTCGGTCAAAGGTCTAACTAATCATTCTATTCATTCGGCAAACCTCGACAGATTCCGGTACTCTCCGTAACCTACATCTAGACTCGGATGTATGATAGTCATTGATATGTACCTACGACCATACATTTGCGATGCGGTTATCGACTACCGATTTACTCTAACAGGAAAACGTTCCGCTTTTACAAAAAAGTCCCAAAATTTGGTTAAGCTGTCCACACCCGTTGGTGGAGTCGTCCACACGACTTAGTATAATTTCTGAACACATAATGTATTTGTAAATAGTATAGTTTTTCTGCGTGGTCATCCTTTCTCTCGGTAAATAAACAACAAAGTAAATAATTTCTGGATATTGTAATATGTTTTTTGGAGTCGTCCACACGATGTATTTTTAATTAGTATAGTTTTTTTTCTGCGTGGTCACCCTTTCACCCGGCAAATAAACAACAAAGCAAATCGTTTTATTCCATAAATAACAAATTCATTAACAAATTCATAAACAAATTTAGTTGTGGACGACATCACTAATAGTTGTTGACGACATCACCAATGCCTTGTGGGCGACTCCACCAACGGTTGTGGACGACTTCGCTTGTGGATGACTTGACTGGCACCCATCTCATGGGGGCAACCATGTTTATCCGGGTCCTTTAAAATAGATCCAAAATGGTGGACTTCATCATACGGCCGAGCCTAGATGTAGGGCACCGGAATCTGTCGAGGTTTGCCGAATGCATTCTATTGTGAGTTGATGATATGTACTACCGCTTATTTACAGATGGTCTCAGACTAGTAATTATTTGCCCATTGACTTCAATGTTAAATGGGTGTAACATCACAGGCTGTAGCTTTTTGCTCAACATTTTGTTTGTTCCAATCTTTTAAGGCACAATGGGGACCACATTAGGCAATCTCCCCACCATAAACTTGTAGGGGGGGGGGGGTCATGGTTTAGATTTTTTGCTACGGGGACTTGAAGTTGACTGGGGTGAAAATATCACTTTCGATACATTTGATTGCTCCGCAGCAAGACATTTTACACCCCCATCCCTCCGCTGTAATATCACCAGTATTACCCAAAACTGCTATAAAATTGCAATTTGATCCCTTTTCTCCTATTCTAGATCAAAAAGTCAACCCAAAAATGCAGGAAGAGGGGAGAAAAAAATTAAGGGAAAAATTCTCTATTAATAGCTCGCACTAATGAAAAATAGGCAAATAATTACTAGTCTCAGTCCAGATGGAGGCAGACCACCATTAATTTCCCCATTGACTTCAATGTTAATTCTGGCCTCTTTGCCCACCTCCTACGTTTTCCCAAATTTTCGTTGGGCTGAATGCTTTTCACTATAGACAGAGGAACAAATGACCATGTCTTTGCACTAAAATTTGTATGACGTTGACCACCAAAATTTTGAAATACACCAAGTTGAAGAAGTATATCCAAAACATGTAACTAGTCAGGGGCGGATCCAGGATTTTTTGCAGGGGGGGGGGGGTGGATAACTGCTTAACTAGTTGCCGAAGGCGCTAAACGTTGTAATGGGGGGGGGGGGTAAAATAGATTCAATTTGGTGCATTCTGACGTATTTCCGGTAGCTAAATTCCAAGACTACAGGTCTAAAAATCGACAATAAAATCGCATAAAATGTCCATAAAATGTTGATGGGGAATACTCCCTTCACATGTGAGGAACAAAATATCTCCAGATACCATACGAAGAGCAAAAATCAATGATCGGATTTACCCTACTGACATCATTATGAGTTTTATTCCAAACTTGGTGCGTTACTTGGTGTGCGAGAAAAAGGAGAAACGAAAGGAAGGGAATTCGACAATAAGTCTAGTTATCAACGCTGTCGATAAAATTAAAAAGCAAACACAACAATATTCAACGTCACCAGTCGAACAGCGTTAATAAAACTCTTTAAATTTCAATAAACTTATATTTTCATACGGTACAGTATCAAAAAAATTGCCGTCGTCAGTAGGCGATTCGCCTTGGGATCAATTGGTCCCGACGGCAATTTATGCTGTCGACGATTTTGAATAATTGCCCGGGGCCGGTTGTTCAAAGCTCCGTTATCTTTTAACGATCCGTTAACTTTAACAGAGAGAATGATTGTTGCTGGAAATAAAGGCCTCAATAAATTTTTCGTACAGGTTTATGCTAATATTTCTAAAGGAAAAAATAAATTATTCTATAGTGTTTTCTGTACTAAATTTAACAAACAACCCGTTACCAAGATATAGGTCCGTTAGAGTTTAACGGATCGTTAAAATAACTTAGTTTTGAGCAACCCCAGAGCTGTATGTGACTATTTGTTTTTGTCCACATGGAAATGAAAGTCATGACTCAACTGAATGTATACAAACTCGCACCCTTCATATTTTCAAGCCTGAGCGGCCGTGAGTTTTTTCTCATAAAAAGTGTTGAATTTTTTTTTTGTGGCTCTGGATCCGCCCCTGCTAGTTGCCGTACATATCACCGTAGCCAACCTGATAACTCAGTTATCCTTCCGCCCCAAAATGCGGAATATTTACCAAAACATGGCAGAAAATATCAAATCAAACCCTCTTCTTCCATTCTAGACCACAAAATCAACAAAAATATCCATTCCAAGGGGGAGAAAAGAGAAGGAGAGAGAATTGCTATAAATAGACGAACTACAATTTGTGGAATATAATGGTGGTCTGCCTCCACATAAATATTTCTCCAGTAAATTATCCCCCCTTGTTTATGCATACATTAATTTGTTTTATAATTATTGTTCGCCCAGGCGAGTTTATATCTGCTTAGATTTGATGAATTTATTGAAGGATCAGGAGTAGACGGACAATATTTATGTCTGTTTTATTTCTGTGTGTCAGAATTAATAAAATAGGTTTCAAGTTTGATGTTTTGGTGAATAGTAATAAATTTTAAAACGAAGGATCAAGACGTCCATTTTGTAAATTTCTTAGAGAGAGAGAGAGAGAGAGAGAGAGAGAAAGAGAGAGAGAGAGATAAATGGGGTTTAACGTCCACTCAACACAACTAGCTCATTTCGGGACTAACATATGGTTTAATTTTATTTCAATAATTCGCTTAAGCGTAGGGGTCTTTAGCAGTGGGAGGAAACCGGAGGCTGAGAAGGCGCCCCTATCTCCATGTCACATACGCTCGAAACCACATACGCTCACACCAGGTCTCGAAACCACAGCCGCAAGCCAGAGCTGGCCGGCCAGCTAGAGGTCGAAGCGCGTCACTCTAGACCACTAGGCTATCCCAACCCCCAAATCCCTTATAGAAAAAGATAGCATTTTAACCATGTATTCCCTGAACCTAACGAGGTGAGAAATCGAGTCTTGTCAACTCTCTTCAAGATTTTGATCAGCTAATGGTGAAATATTCGACTCTTTGTTTCTATATCGCAGCGGTTCCCAGACTTTCGTTTTGCCAACGGGGTACCCTGTAACACATGCAAAAATAGCGACACACCTGGCTAAATATATATGAAAAATATTTTAATTTTGAGAATAAAAACAAGGCCAGTCATACTCGGCACACATCCGTAGACATAGACTAGTCATAGTCATATTAAGTTACAATCTCCTTCCAGATTGATTGAGTTACTGAAAGCTATGAACTTAACAGTAGAAAATTTTGCACAAGGGAGACATTCCTCACAATAGTCACAACAGCGGCCATGGTAAATTGACGGAATCTCGCGTTTATAAACTTGATGATGGTTTATTTTTAGCGACCCCGACAGGCACCGCGTGCTAGGGTAAGGGTAAGGGTTAGGGTTAGGGTTAGGGTTGGGTTTGGTCAAAATATTCTTACGTCATGTGCAATTCAAAGTGATTAACCCCGTGAGGAATGTCTCCCCGACGACCAACTCAACAGTAGACACCAGTGAATACTTAAATGGGATCACGTGGTTTACGCATTTTCTAAGTGTGTCATTCAATATTTAGTGGCACACTGCTTGAGAATTACTGAGTATAGCACTTAAATATTAAGGTGGAAGCATTTTTGGTAGAATCGTGCATTTTGGGGTAAAAGAATGAAACTTGGCACTAAGGAAAATGGGTCGCTGAAAATGCTTTTTTTTAAAAATATAGTACAGTGGTTTTCAACTTGTTGCTAGTTGCGACTCCGTTCTTAAGACTTGGGTCTGATCGCAGCCCCTCGAGGAACAAAGTCACCTTTTACTATAAAATTTTAATATCATCATTATTTACAGATGAACATGTTGTAATGAGAGACTGGGGAAACAAATCGTGTGAATGAGAGGAAAGATGATTGACAATGTGGCAAGAGGTGTATCAATCAGAGATTTCCATGGAAACATAGCATTTGTTTTCAAAACTGTCAGAGTAGTCCGCCACGATCCAATAAAAAATGCTTCAAAAAGTTTTTGGATATTTACGTTCAGCGATACTATCTTATGATTCTGTCAATCGGTCAATGGGTAAATTGTCAGTAATCTTAATACTACTGTCCTTACCGAATTCCCATAATCCCCCTTCTCACTCATAATAATTCATATACATCATTATCTCTTTGTAAATGTCTGATACAGCAAACGATATTTGTAGTCAACGCCGAAAAAACCATGGTGGGGGCCCTGGGGCCTGGAACATGTGGGGGGCTCCTGATCACCCATGGTTAATCATAAAAAATTAAAATGAAATGAAATGGAGTTTAACGTCCTATAACTGTTCTGCTCCGATTGGGCTCATGAAGACGGGCATACGCCATACAGTGTGCTTTGGGGACAATTTTGCCCGGGTAGCTGCACTATGGCATCGAATTCCAACTGCAAGGGGATCTTTTCGTGTACTCCAATGTATACACGGGTTTTCGTCCTATCCGAACGACTAGAGAGCTATCCTTGTCATGGCACCACTCACAAGGGGAAACCACGCAGGAAAATCCTGATGAACTTTCTCAGCCAATGCAGGGATCAAATACGCGACCTTCAGACTAGGGAACCAGTGGAACGTCTACCAACAATGTTAACAGATCTTTCATTGGTCGCTTCTACAAAATCATGAACGAAATGTCTACTGATAAGTGGAAAACAGGTGAACCGAACCTCAAAAATATCAAATATCAACCAGAGAGATGTAAATTGTCCATGCCTTTAATTACACCGATCGATCAAAATTTTAATTATCCATAATTTATCAAAGGTTTTAAGAAATTATTTAAACTGTGTCTATATATGTTTACTATGCACTCAATGTCTATTTAAACTGTGTCTAGAATATGCACTCAATGTCTATTTAAACTGTGTCTAGAATATGCACTCAATGTCTATTTAAACTGTGTCTGTATATGTAGAATATGCACTCAATGTCTATTTAAACTGTGTCTGTATATGTAGAATATGCACTCAATGTCTATTTAAACTGTGTCTAGAATATGCACTCAATGTCTATTTAAACTGTGTCTAGAATATGCACTCAATGCCTATTTATCAGATGTAGCTATATATGTTGAATATGCACTTAATGTCTATTTGTAAATGTGACTAATGAGACTTCGTATTTTGTCTTATGGTTTGGATTGTTCGTACTTGGTTTTTAATTTTATTTCAAAGTTTAAATTCGACAATGCCCCGTGAGAATCGGATTTAATTATGACCAAGCGAGGTCTTCATCTCTCACACATAAACTACAGTCGACCTCTTACCACATGATGTGACTAACAAGGGTTGAATTAAAATCACCACTTAAACTAAACTGGAACGAATATATATCAGACGATAAAGACTATTTAATTTCTTGTTGGGTGAAGATCGAATTTATTTGTTCTTTGAGTATAATCTGATGTCCAGATGATTACAGAGGTCAGTAATGCGACTAATTGATGTTTAAACATGAACCGGAGAAATTCGATAGTTTTGTCAACAAAATGGATAATTATCAAAGGAAAGGTTTAATTCAAGATGGCCGAATCGGAGATGCATTTCTTTCCTATTCGTATTATAAAAATAAAATAATAATTTGGTTTTTTTACATTATAATAGATAGCACAAAATTTAATAAACGAAACTGTCCCTCAAAAATATAAAAATATAGTGCAACAATTATTTTGTGTAGAAAGTTTTATCGGATATGTAAATTCACTATCTGTCTTTCATGTTTTTTTGGTCAAAATATGCATGTCTATCTAATTTATCTTTTTTATTATATTTCGGGCGATGTTGTCGGCTCTTGTCGGCGAATAGTAGGACCACAATCAATGAAAGCTACCTCAACATTCTAGTGATATTGATATGAAGAAATGTCGCAGCTTAAAGTAACTAAAGTCTAATTATGTCTGTAACATTAGACAAACTGTCAATAAAACTTGATACGTCACACGTTAAACTTTAACCAACTAGCAACATTTTTACACCTTGAAATATCAGTAAATATATTTAATACACCTTGGTAATATCACAGTCTGTCCTAGGACCATATTAATATAGACATGTAGGGGCGTGGTAATATCACAATCTGTACCAGGACCATATTAATATAGAGATGTAGGGGGCGTGGTAATACCTTATTTCCGCTTAACATACAGAATTGATAAAATAAATTTCGAAATAACCGTTTGTAGTAATTGTTTTATTTTGTTGGCGGGGGAGGGGTGGGGCGAATGGTTAACGCGCGAGCGTTTCGTCATAAGGTCCGTCACGGGGTCACCTGATGTTTTTTCGATTCCCCGCTTGTATGTGACAAGGAGTAGGGTCGCATGTCCAACCTCGTGCGTTTTATCCGGGTTCTCCGGTTTTCTCTTACTGCAAAAGACCCCTACGAGCAAGCGAATTAGTTAAATAAAATTGAACCATGTGTTAGTCTCGAAATGACACCGTTTGTGTCGAGTGGAGAGGTTCTGTTTAACTATCGGCGTTTTTTGATCTACGACACAGAAATATAATTTACGTATAGCCACCAAACAGAAACATAATTTAAGTATGGGTACTAAAAGTATTTGACTATGCGATGGATGTTTACCAACAGTAAATCTAATTATTCAACAAGTGACACTTCACTTTAATATCTGTAGTAAATTTACAACATGGGGGATCTTATCAAACTCTCAATTGTCATAAAATATCAACTTTTCCGCCTTGACGAAGTACAATGCCTTTCTATAAATGACGGCCATTGACGGGATAATGAGGGATCCTCTCTTTTTTTCATCTCTCTGTTAAAAAAAATGAAATCTTTAAAACCCCTCTTTGTAGCGTTTTGTTAATAGCACTCGAGCGAATAATGTGGTAGATCTTAAATTTCTAAACACCGCTTACGTTTCGGTTTGTTGATTCCATTATTTATATGATACCCGGGTCGAAGGTTATGTCGCTCAAAGGATGCACGAAGCAGAGGTCACGTCGTTAACTCAAGGTCAGCTGAAACGGAGACATCAAATTTAACGAATGGTTTCAAAAGAAACGAAATTTGCTAGCGTGAAAAGATATCGATGTTGATGTATTTTTTATGCTAGAAGATTTCACAATCGAGTTGATGTGAGGCTGGTTTTATTTATCAAGATTTAATTCTATTGTTGATTAATGAAAGGGAGGAGCGTGAAATGATACTGTTAAATGAAACAGAAACCAAACGGATCCAGCAGACGCCATTAGGAACAAAAGTTAGATTTAATAGTTGAAAATATTGTGACACTCTTAAAGA